>PELC01000061.1:0-188963 GCA_005212705.1 Curvularia lunata | reverse complement strand
GGGGGGGGCGCGCGCACATGCGCAGGTCTATACACTGATACGAGGATGTGGTTAAGTTTCTTTATTGAGTTTTGCGCCGTTTGGTTGGTGCGGCGGGCAGATGAGGGGCAAGTATGACTATAGGGGAATATGGAAGCGAGGGCTGAAAGAGAGAAAGAGGGAAAGAGAGAAAGGGAAAGGCGAAAAGCTACGGACCGGTGAATGGGTTATTTTTATCACTTGTGGCATCATGTATTGCAAGGAGTAAACGGTGATATAGGGTGTGGAGTTTTTTTCTCTTCTTCCTGGTATCGTGCGGCTATTGGGGACAAGGTGATGCTGTTGCACCGCCGATAGTGCAATGCGATGCGACGTGCTATTTGCCCTGCATATAGGGCCCTAGGAACGGAGACACAGGGTTACATTGAGATATTTACTGCTTGAGCAGCCAGGATTTTTTTTTGAATTGTGAACACAAATATCTTAGGCTTGAAATACCGTGTTGGTTCGTCTTGGGTTTACACATTGTCCTATACCTTGCGTGATGTCGTACGCACGCGACTTCGTATTGTGACGCTTGTCATCTTCCTGATTCGCTGTGGTAACTTAGTCGTCTCATGCATTAGATCATTGGAAAAATGCTTCGCTTCACGCCTAGCTCGATTCGAGCAATCTGTGAACAAGAGATTTTGATAGAAAATATGGTCTCGCGATATTGGGCGCCAACAAATCGCTCGGTTATTAATAGAAGGCTCCAGATATTGACGGTTAGGTATATCGAGGGCATCATATCATATATACATAGGTAACGCTCTGGTACGAGCTTGGTTGTTTGGGCGTGCTATTAGCTATTACTCTCGTGTAGCTCAGCGTATCACAATGCCTTGACAGTTGTATATGCACATGTCACGTAACTGTTTTCAGTACATTGTAACACAATGATTCCCATTTACGATGAAGGCTATGCGCAATGACATCTTGCACGCCAGTAAGTGGTGTCCGCAATTCGACATGACACAATACCAACTCTAGCAGCAACATACTGAGAATGAGACAACTGCTGCCTCTGTGCCGAGCCAAGATCCAGCCTAAAGACCTTGACAATCTACAATTATCTTGTGGCGTTGCTTTAGCTCATTTCAGGAAATAAGCGTCTGGAATCATGCTGTCGCAAAGCCTAATGTAGGCATGCAGACTACGATTACTGTCTATTGAACTATCGAGGTAGATGAATGCCCATTCGGAGACCTAAAGACGGGTCTGCTGTATCTGCAATCCTACGTTCCAGAGTGCTCCTGCTATCCTTCTGAGTATAAATATACATGTTTGTACCCTCATTCACTTCCAACCTGTGCCTAATATTGTATTTCCCATTAATGACCCCATGTCCTTCTCGTCGTACTCCGTTTACAGCCTCTGCATCAAACCCGGCTCATATTTGACTGCCCGTGATACGTGGCTGCTCAATTCCATTGGGGAATAGCAGCATAGGACTGATAAGAGCGTAACAATCGTAGTCCAATTCTTCTCGCCAAATCCTCCTTCTGTTACCGCAACCTTTTATGTATAATTTGGAGCTCTGAGCTGGCGCCCCCGCCTAGTTGTTCGTTTGTAATGGCTTTAAGGAAGATTTCCAGTCAACACCAAGCCAGGCTGCAATATTGAATGTGGTCGTTTTGAGGGCAGGCTCTTCGGGAGTGGTGATGCCGCAGTCAAACCCTATCTCCAGCTCGATCATGTTGTTCTCTAGTGTCTGGACTTCACTCGAATGCGACTCTGCACGTTTTAACCTGCGGCTCATCTTTGTGCGACTCGCTTCTTCTTTCCCTGTAGTCACCGTATTCTTCGAGCTTCCATCATCTTTGTTGGACGTCGTATGGGTGTCGCTTGAAATGGGCAGCACGACGCCTTGGAATACAGCTTCTTTCGGTAGCGAGGAAAGAGTTTGATCTACATAGAAGTTGAACTTGAAGTTGTTCAAATCTGCGTTTCTTAGCGTAAGCAAACCAAGGCACGTTTTTAGCTTACTGAGCAAGTAAGGTAGCCGCCGCCTGATTTTCCATTTCTCACGACCCCGATCGTTGGAGCTTGTATCCTCACTCCCACTTCCTTTTGACTTTTGATCTCGTGTAGAATTGGTCTTTGTCGTAGGTTTGGTCCCACGGAAGAAAGCGCTGTGTGCCCATGACTTTGGGTCAAAAGTTGGGCTGTTCAAAAGCGGCAGATGACTGCTAGCATGACGCAAAAACAGACGGCTACCTATCATCGATGACTGCCTCTTCCTGCTGGCTTCCGGATTCAGATCGGAAAATGGTCTACGGGAAATGGAGAACTGCCAAGCTTCATAGGGTGCTAAGAAGCGCAGTGCCTCCAATTCGCGGCGCATATCGACTGGTGTCTCTTTATCCCCACAAAAGAATCGGACTTCGATACTCTTATGTTCAAGATCCGTGAGGAGGTCCAAGTAACTAAACTTTCCCTCGTCTGAGGCATCGCACTGAATGATAGCTTCATGTGATGCGATTTTGAAAAAGACTTCGATGTATCTCAGTTTGAGATCTTTGCTAGTGGCTTCGTTGACCATCTTTAGGAAGGCGAATGTCCATTTGTTGCATGATCGCAAGTGCAAGTGTGTGAGGGAGAGAGGCAGAACCTTCAAACGCGCTGCTTCTAGCGTCTCCATTCTTCCTTCTTTGAACACGAGCCTGTTCTTCTGCGTGTCATCCTTTTGTTGTGTGACACCAGGCTTCTCGTTCGAAAAGACTATATTCTGTGGACAACCGAGGGCTTCCATTGGAACGTCTAGGCGTCTTAGACCAGAGAATCCCACCAGTGTAATAGTGTGTTTTCCCATGTTCCTCCATTGAAGATCGCGAGAATGGAGTACTTCGAGAGTCGCTGGGCCTTTCCATCTGGTGTCCTCGGCAATTGTAAGGGTTTGGAGTGTGCGGCACAGTATTTCAAGAGCGACTCCACCAAATGGCGTAACTGGGAACAGTTCGGGATTCAAGGAGGGAAAGTTATCAGGTGCTAGGTGGAGTGGCTGCGGTGGCCGGCCTGATTGGAATCGCCTAGCTTCAGGAAGCTCGACGGTCATCGATTTGATATTTATGCACAATGCCGCTAGTACGTTCAAAAAGAAGGCTTGGTCTTTGCCCCAAACTGGACCTAACATGTACTTGGTTTTCCGTATATGGCTCCAGTTCACCTGTCCGTGAGTGTTGGCGGTGATCATTCGACCAAGGATTTCCTTCATGTCATCGTCCAGATTGGGGGCATCTAGGCAGAAACAATCATCATGATGAGAGCAACCAAAGTCGCCAAGGTCGACAGTGGCAACTTTTGGTATGAGTTCAGGGTGACGCCCGAGCAGCTCAAGGAAGCCTTTGATGTGTTGTCGTCCAAGCACCAGCTCTCGGGCGATGGTTTCTTGCACGATGCCATGGAGTCGTTTGTTTGCATATGCAAGGTTAAGGATAGATTTGTCCTTACGGAGCTTGGAGGCTATCAAGTCAATCAATTCAGACGGTAGGTCAAGAAGACAAGTCCTCGCGCGGTGCCCGGAAGCTTCAACGCCAAGGCCTCGGGCAGCTTTCGCAAAATGCTCAAAGCCCTGATTCTCACATATTGGAGGAGCATCGCGCATCGTGATCTCGCGCGGAAGGTGTGGTATGGTGGACACATGGTTAGGACTTGGGACTCGTCTCTTTCGACCTCTCGAATTGGATGGGGTTGATGGTGCCATGATAGGATCTGGAGGGGGTATCTGGAGCGAGATTGTCAATGGGCAGTTGAGTTTGGGTTGTCCTCTGTCTTGCTTCTATATGCTCATGCGCTGGGTGGAGGTCGACGTGGACATTTTAGTCTCGTGGGGTAGTCACACCTGCGGCAACCGCGCTATACGCAGCTGACAAACACGATACAGCGCCAGGAGGTGAACGTAGTGAAGAACAAGTTTGATTCTGTCGCTATAGGCTTCAAATATGCTCTTTGGGAGTCTCCAGAGGATTCGACGAGGAATGGTTGCCTTGCAAGGTTGCTGCTTGCTGTGCTCGTCCACTGTAGTGGGAGGTGTGACACGTTCACGCCAAGACGCTAGGGTACGATTGCATGATTCGTCATTGCTGCCTGATACGCCCACGTGATGAATTAATGCAAGTCAACCTTATCTTGTTCAGGACGTAATGCAGAGATAGGCGAGAAAGTTAACAAAATCTTGCTGGGTACGCTATGTGGAGCAAACAGGTACTGGGAAGGAGACAGGTCACGCGGATAGAGAAAACGTGTATTTGACAATCAGTTTCTTTCACCATCGCCGCGTACTGCGGCAACATACAACTATCGGAAAGATGAATCTGCTTCTCTTTGAGAGTACGAGCTCCAAGGTCCTCTATCGTGAAGAAAACGATCAAGTGTATTCCTTTCGATGTAACTCTGCCGTTCAACCGTATATTTCTCAATCTCAATATAGATGTCCTGGTATTGTATATATCTTCGGCCTTCTACTTTCGTCTCTTCCGTATCTTCGCCATAATTTCCACTGCAGGGATTGGTCTCAGATATCCCAATACCTAGCAGCTCATAGGTTATCCTGTTTGGTTTCATACCTCCGGTCTGCTTTGTGGGTATCTTAGGATTAACCACGGTATGATTTGGCTTCGGCGTTTCGTTCTGGGGTGGTGCTGTGGGGCGATACCGAGGGCGTTCAACGATTATGCCGTCAGGACGTTCAACCGCGCGATACTTTTTGGGTCGTCGCTTGGGCTTCGTTTGAGTTTCGTGGCGAGATGTACTTGCACTGTCCCGAGCATCGCGGATAGGGACAGTGAAGTAGGCCTCTTGTAGTACCCGCATGGGTGAATAGAAAGAAGGGAACTGTGGTCGGCTTGGAACTAAAGATGATGGAATGTCTTCTGGATATCGTAATGGCCTCTTTCATGCCAAAGTAGCTCCATTGCCTTTATACTTACCGCTCAAGCTCTCTAGGTGGCACGATAGCATAGAAAATCAAGAAGCGGGAGTTCTGCATGCAATCCAGAACCATCCCATCGAGATCTCAAACTCTCCACAGTCTTCATCCATGCTTCTCTAGTGTGACCAGCTCATAGTTGCCTTGTGCGCGAATGAAGGGATCGTCGTCAAAACACACCATAAAGGCATCATATCTCTCAACGTCGGTAACGGCCAGAGGGGGGCTAGACCGCCAGGGCATCTCAGGGTGAGCCGTAGACCTAAGACGGGTAAGCTGCCGCAGCTACAACATGTTGTCCCTGTGTTCTCGTGATTCTGTGGGCCGAGAATAACGTCACAGGGAGATCTGTGGCGTGCCGATCAAAGATTTCAGACAGGGCGTGGTGTCGACCTAGACTCTGTGACCTGGTGTTTGCGCAGCTGAAACGCACAGCCTCGTGCGCAGCATCGCGAACATGACGTCATGTTCAAGGCTGACCACGTTTCTTGCGGGTGGCAGATGGAATCTAGGGGGCTCGGGGCAGTAAGGGCATGAAGAAAGCAAAAGTCTAGATCTCTCAGTCGTGGGCTGAAGTGGAAATGGTTTGTGGAGAGAGGAACGTGGGGGACGGCCGATGATGTCATGCGCAAGACCCTGAATATCTTGGTCTAGCCGCTAAGCACGTCGTGCATCAGGGTCCAAGGCAAGCCGCTAATGGGCGCGAAGTGTAAAAGGATAAGATGCGTTCCAATATATAAATACTAGCTCTACTCCAAGTTTGCTAAGTATTGCACTCAGGCATGTTGTCTCTCACTGCATCCACTTCGAAGGGCGGTGACTTCTTGGCCGGACAGTGGCTTTCCAGGTTGAGAGCTCCCCTGCGATTATTTGGATGTAACACCAATTGTGACGGGGAATTGGAGCTCGATGGGTTCAGTAACGTTCGCGAGTCTGAGCAGCTTGGTAAAGAGCACCACTACAGAAAATTCGGGCACAGTATCATATTGAACTTGGATTGAGTTGATGGAATCAACCAGTCATAACAAGGACTTCGTTGTTAGGGATTTGAATGTGTATTGCAACTGTGACACTCCACTCATCGCATCTCGGTCGAAAAGTTCGAGGCTTTATGTCAGAAAGACGGCAACACAACGTATCATATAATGTGGCAGGGAAACGATAGTGATAAACAGCAAACCAAGTAACCACCACTGGCGTACATGGTGCTTGGTAGTCATCGGTAGGCCGTAATGACGTTATCTCTTTTTCTCAATAAAGATCTGAGTTCTGGTGCATCCATCATGTACTCGGGTATCAATGGTATTTTGCGATTTTGTAAATGACAACCAAGTCAATACGTCTATCGTGCATGCTTACCACACGTTCAGAGCCGCGGCACCAGCAAGCATAAGCAGCGCAGAGCCCTCAATGCCAAATCTGGTCGCGGCACCAGTGCTCTCAGGCGGCGCTGCAGACGAATTGCTCGACGTGGGTGCAGTCTGGGCACCAGAAGTGGAGACCGGACTGGCAGTCGCGCTGACCATGTTGCTAGCCGTCATCAGTCCTGTGCTCGCACTCATGGCCAATGTAGCTGTGGTCGTAGGCTGGGCGCTGGTCTTGGTAGTGGTCGCGCTCGGTGTTGCGCTTGTCTGTGGCCTCAACAAGCTGTTGCCCGCAACGACAGTGAGAGAAAGAAACTTGACATCTTGGCCAGAAAAGACTGCGGTAACGGGTTTACCACCCGTGTCGTCGTTGCCGCCCTCCTGATTCACCGTGCAAGTCATCTCAACCTTTTTCTTGTCGTAGTCGCAACCCAAGCTCATGGAGACACTACCGGCATCCATGGTAGCCTGGTAGCGCGTTTGCGAAAGGATAGTCGCATCGAGGCCGGGGCCCCAACCGCAGTCTGCGGAGTCGACACCGGTGGGACATGCGATGTGAAATTCAGTCAAAGTTGGCTTGACTGTGTTTAGCGTCGCGACAGGATCAACGCCCTCGTAGCCTGGCAAGATGATGATGTTAGAGAGGCTCAATTGCGGCAGCGAGGTGTGTTGAAATAAAATGCGGGTGACGAACCGCCGGGAAAGTAGAAGCTAACAATGTCGGCGGCGCAGACGGAGCTCGCTAGAAAGGACAGGATGACGGTTGGTTGACGCATGTTGTGTAGGCTGGATAGTGGGTCTAGAGGAATACAATGGCAGGGATTAGGGTGTATGTAAAGGTATTATTGTATCTTGAGTAGGGTTAAAGGAGCGACTAGAGAGTGTGTGGCGTTAACGAGAGCAAGGCTGCAAGGGCAGAACGAGTGGGCAGATGCGGCGAAGCAAAAGGCGAGGCTGGCGGGTACGGGCGCTGGCTGGCGTTATATGAAGCGCCATTTGCTTGTACAGTCTTTCCCCTGAGTGGACAGCAAGGCTTGTCCTGCTAGCTGCAGCTGGCAACATGCAATTAGCGGCGATCTGCATGAGATCCACAGTCCGGCTGTGACGTGACTGTAGGAAGATTACCACCAAGCCTAGCAAAATTGACACCAAGCTTGGCCAAATTGACAAGTGGGTCGGCCTCGGGGCCTAAACAGATTGGCCATGACCGGCGTGAGTCAGGCCAGCAGCACGCGCAGGGCCGGAATGAGTACTAGAGTCGGTCGAGGTCGAGGACAGGTGAGGCGAGGCGAGGCGCCAGAGGAGAGTGTGTTGTCGTGAGTTGTCAGACATACTGCCATGGGCTTGAAACGCAAGCCTAGTCGACCACGAGCTGGAACATGTGCGCGCCGACATCCGTCCACGTGCATCGAGGCTTGGCAGATGCTGGAACAGAACACGGCCCACTTTCCGCCTCTATCCATGCTCATGCCCACGGCACAACGGCAGCAACCCCAAACCCCAGTTTGTATGCGACGACACCAGGCCTTTGCCCTGCGAAATCAGCCCTGCATTGGAAGCTGTTCGTCTTGCTCTACTCCGCTTCATGGGTGCTGCTTTGGCGCCAACCGAAGCCGAGGGCTTGCTTATTCTATGGGCATCTATCGACCCGACGGCCGTCGACGAAGGCGCTCTAAACGACTGGTGGACCCATGAGCACCTCCCCGAGCGTCTAAGCCTCCCGGGCTTTCAGCGAGCGCGTCGATACCGTGCGCTCCAACGTCAAAATGGACAAAATGAATATCTTGCCTTGTATCAAGCATCAAGTCTGCGGCATCTGGCATCGACCGAGTATCTGCATGCGCTCAACCATCCAACACGGAGAACGGCGCAGTTTATGCCGTCGCTTGCAAAGATGAGTCGGTTTGCCTGTGAGAGCATCTCGTCCAAGAGCCTGTTAGTCCCGTTATCAAACGAACCAGCCGATGCACGCGACATGCTATTTATGGCCGTCTACCAGGTTGCTACTCCAAGGCTGGAACATGACCTATTTCGGGCGATCGGTGAACACATCGATGCGGCGCTGGACGGCTGTTCAGTTCTCACAACACGAGCCCAATTAGCACAAGTTGATCAACAAGTCACGAATATTGGTAGTGCCAGCAAGTCCTACGACGGCGTCCGTTTTGAATCCGCGGAGGCCGTCGACAACCCAGACCCAGTGTTGGCTGATACGTTTATTGCCTTGTATGAATTGCGCAGCAGTACCACACATGGTTTGACAACGGACGACATTGTAAGCAAACAGCTCAGCAATGCCACAAACCTACCAGGGCTTCGTATCAAGCATGTCAATACTTATGAACTCATTGCATCGCTCGACAGATTGCCCGTTTCGCGTTGACGCCACCCACACACTTCCGCCTACAGCTGTACTGGCCGCCTTGCCCCAATGAAGCGCATACGGTAACGCGCGCCCCATTTTCAGGCACCCCGACCAATGGAATGCTGCTCACAACAAATCCCATACAAGCCACAACACGAGCACGTCCCAGGAATGGAAGCGACGCATCCCAGATCGCTCTTGCGGGGCGACCGGTCAAGGTGCTAGCTTGTCCATAAAGCTGCCTGCCACCCTGTACCGCATGTAGTACAGCCATCATCGCAGCACTCCTTGAGTTGTCAGTAAAGACCAGGCTTTTCAGCATATCCATCTCAAAGACAGAATGCCTGCCATGAAGATGCCGTTTACATTGTCCTCTTCGGCGAATGCGCCGCGCGGCCTTCGCATCCTACAATCTGCCCAACTCACCATCGCAGGCTCTGCAATCTGCGCTTTCTTCGTCACCTTTCTCCTCCCATTCCACCAAAAACTCTTTACGCTCAGCCTCCTCTACACCCCGATTCTCACCTCCATCACCACTGTCTTCTTCCTCGTTCGCGAGCGAAAGCATGCAGAAGCCGGGACTCTGTCCAAGCAGAGATATGCAAAATATCAGGTGCTCAAGATGGTGGCTGCAATCGGCATGTCCATTATAGGATTCATCGGGTACATTGCCAGTGCACCTGCTGAAGCTGATCAGGACAAACACTATCCTGGTGAGCAAGGCATGTGGCTGAATGGAGTTAAGATCGGAAAGTGGCAGAGTTTGTTACTTTGGCTCAACTTCTTTAACTGGTATGTGTATTTTTATCAGCTTATCGCTATGTTTAGCTTCAGCCTCGTCCATATATACTGACTGGTGTGTGTAGGGTCTTCCTCTGGGCCAGTTTGTTCTACTCCTGCTGCATGACGGGCAACAAGCAGGGTGCTATTGCCCTTGCCGGCGACGAAGCACGCATTGGTGTTGATACCGATAACTTCGATGACGAGGCACTTGCACGGGACCTCGAAGCTCAAGACCGCAACTAGGTGTCGTATGCGTGATATTTCGGGCTGAAATTAGCAAGCTCGTTTCCATTGTGGAGAATGCTAGGAGCAATGTTACCAAGATAATGACCATGCGCACGGCAGACGTTGAGATGGAATGTATACTGTATCCGCCATCACCTCACTTGTTACATACGCTGTCTTTGCAGTTCAATTCGCTATATCAATACGGTGTGATCAGAACATATTACAAAGTATTATCCATAATAGATTCAAGTACTCTCTCACGCATGGCCCCTCCTCCTCTAAAGCACTATTACAACATCAACACACTTGCCCATTACTTCTCCCTCACTACAACATCAGCACCACCCACCCCATCGCTGCTACAACCACCCCTGGCACACCGATCGCATCTGCTGCATCCGCAAAAGGCGGCGTTGAAGAAGGAGCATGCGACCCAGTCCCCGTCCCTGTTCCCGTTGCAATCCCCGTCCCAGAAAACAACGTTGTCTTCGTCAGCGTCATAGCACTGCCACTGGCAGGCTTGCTACTCGCACTCGGCATCTGGACATGCGATGCATGCGTATTTCCCCCTTCGCTGTTCATGACACTGCTCTGACTAGTAGGAGTGGCAGGAGTAGGGCTCAAACTACTTTCAGCCAAGGCACTACTCGCGGTCCCCGTTTCGCCAACTGGAATCAGCGAAGTGGCTGTAGGGATGGTTGTAGGGGTGAGACTCTCCTTACTCTCCGCACTGGATGGCCCGTCTGGGTACGGCGATGACGGCTGCGGTAGCGGTGGCGGTGGAGGCGGTACCAGAGAGTATGAGCTGGACTCGGGGATTCCTGTCTCGCTGACAGTATGTGACGGTGTGGCTGACACTACTGGAATAGTTTTCGTGAATGTGAGCGTTGACATAATGGTGAGGGTGCATTTGGATGAGCTGCCGGCATGCATGTTGTCGCTTGCTTCTGAGAGGGAGGATGGGGCTAAAGGCGGGTAGGCGGGTGGTATGGGGATGTCAGTTGGCTCTGGACGTTACTTTAGTATGAGTAGTTGAGTGGCAAGGATGGCAGACGTACCAGTGTTTGCGGCTACGAGGGCAAGGAAGCCCGAGACAATGTAGCTGGACTTCATCGTGTTGGACGAGAGGTAAGGGATAGGGTCGTGAGATGATGAAGAGCTCTCTCCTAGTCTCTTGAAAAGAGAACACTTGATCAGAGAATGCGTTAGATGGGCAATGTGGTTTATATTTGCTACTGTGCTATGGATCTCTATTTTGTATTGTCTAGTGTCCAATCTGCCTCCTTTCAGGAATCATTATGGTCATACACATTGTACAAAGTAGAATTTTCATCGCCTTCTCTTCTTTTGATTTGCTGACACGGTGTGCGAATTGGAACGCATTTGTTCCACAGCGTTGATTGACTGCAGTGCGTGTGTAAGGAATACTGTCCTGTTTCCAACAAATTACGGACGCACAAGTTGTTGGAGTCGAGGCATCCTCGGAAATTAATTTTGATATGATGTCCGTGATAGGCGCGTATTGTTGCACTTACGCAGCAGGGCCCATGTGAGCCCGAATGAAAATACACTTGCTCAAGGAAAGACTAGACGAACAAGCCATTGTAACACGGATGAATTTCACGTGTCACCTACCGTTTCCTGAAGCAAATCATGAAAAGTTTCCAGTGAGACGTCGAATTGAACATCCTTGGGTCGTCAAACATAAATCAGGGCTGCATTTCGAATGTATGAATGCAGCAGAGCTCAGAATACTCGGGTTTTACGCGACCATGAAACAGCGAAATTGAAGCAGGCGCCTCAGCTCTCAAGCAAGCATATAAATGAACGAATACCGAAAGTTATGTATTGATTACGACAGCCATGCCTGAACTTACCACATTTCATACGAGAAATTAGTTTTTCTGAAATCACATCAAATGTCACAAATCCCTTATTCACCCATGCCCTGCGACGACCTATACCTAATTTCACTGCTTGTAGTACAAATGCAATAATCATAGAAATTCGAAGAGAGATGATGAGAGTTGACTTTGAACATTTCAATTTTCATTAAAGCTTTCACCCTCTATCTCTCATACAAGAGGATGAAGCGACGGGTTCTGGTATTCTTATGTGCTCTGCACCATTTGGTGTCTCGGATTCTTGACGAAAGTCTTCGCCACGAATAACATCGACAATGCTGACTTGATGGCGGTGCGGTTCATCGCCCGTGCCACTGTCGCTTTTTTTAATGGACTGGAGTTCTAAAGACTCTCCCATAGATTCCGGTACAGTGGTACTGTGTGAAGAATCATGTTGCAGAGTTCTCTCTTCAGTTTCACATGAGAAGATGTGATCGTTGTTGCTAAAGAGGCCCCGAAGAAATGTTCGTCTTGGCATCGCGACCTCAGCGAAGACATCTGTGTTGAATGGATTTGCTTCAGGTGAAGATTTCGACCCTATAGATAGGCTGCGGTTGGTGTTGGTGTTTGGATTGGCTAGAGCAATTGCTCTGATAAGATGGGCCATAGACATCTCAATGTTGAGCTTGATCAAGTATGCTAGTGGATGGAATATGGCATAACTGCAGGAATTAGTCAAATTCGGTCATTTTGAGTTACCGCTACAACTTACACAAATCCATTGGGGATGCTCATTGCTCCAATGATCAGGACGTCGCACAGGAGCGAGACCACAATGATGCGCTTGTTGAAGCGAACCAAGCGATTGTACTTGTTCAAGCCGTTTCTGATGAGCTCGTTCTTCACTGTTCGAATGAAGTACCAGTTCAAATACGCGTCTAATATCAGAAAAAGCACTTTTTCTGTTCGATCCCAGACGGTGTTGATCCGTATCCATCTTCGATGTACTTAGCCAGCATTACAGATCAAGGCATATAGAAAGTACCTTTCACTTATCTGGAGACGCGCAGGCATCCATATGATGAACACACTAATGTTGATCAATGTGATAATAACCGCAGTGCCTATACTAAGACGCTTTGCTCGTTTCCGATCCATAAGAATGACGCGAATCCGATTGACGATAATCTGGGGCAACAGCTGAATCTGAACAACCCAGCAAATCACTACATATGTTAGTTTGATTCAATACCGCAGCTATGTTATACTTGCAGATTCCCATGTATATATAAAAGCTTGGCCGAATTTTCTTGAGGAGGAATAGCAAACAGAGTATGGCAATTACCACTGAAGCAGCCAACTCTAGCCATATCATCCAGATGTACGCACTCCTCCATGGCCGCCGGGATATTCTTGTCTGCCTGACAGCAATGAAAGCCGCAGAGAGACCAAAGACGTGAGCAAGACCGAAAACTATGCCTGCCACAATGATGTCTGCCTGGGTTGTTCGCAATATCTTGTAGTCATCACGAACGAATGGGCCCCAAGCAGTGTAGCCTGGGGGTGTGGCAATCTCGTCGCTCATAAAGTTGACTTGTATCGCATGCAAGTCAGTCTAGGCGTGGCTCATAGCCGACTGTGAGGCCACGCCAGAGAAGGCCGAGAGGACGGGTTTGCAAGGAAAGCCTGATTTTCAATGCATTCAGTAGTTTGCCTTAATAGTAAAAGGCTGCGGGGCCGAAGCCGCTATCCCCGTAAAGAGTGGAACAAAAAATCTCCGATATGGTTCAAGGCCCGTGCGTGGTACAAATGCATACCAAGTTTGCAATTGGGATAGTCAGTGAGATAGCAGAACCGTAGTGGATCCAGGTGACTTGGGAATATATGTTAGCGGACGACGAAAGGTGCGCGGCCGCTGCTGCAAGCCACTCGCATGATGTCGACGATCGTGTCAATCGTTGGGGGGGTGGCCACGACGTCCGCTTACATTGATTGGACGGTGAGCAAAAAGAACGTGGTGGCTTCGGTGCTGCTCCTCCGCAAAAGCGATTATTGAATTTCTGTCTGGTAATACGGCTATTCACTCAGCGTTGCCAAATGCCATGGAGCATTATACACCTGCCTGTAGACACGGCTACGGGTCTCTACATTGACAAAGTCCAGAGGCGAGTATCAAGCTTACCAAACTGCGGTTGGCTCGGGTCAATATCAGCTGTCAGCATCGTAATGAAGAGGGCGAAAGTTTGGTGATCAGTACTGTCGCTGCTTTAGGACCATCAGCTGCATGCGAGACGAAAGCAGTTCCAGCTGTAAGGGTGGCAGGATCGTGACGTATGCCAAGACCCTGCCAGTGTTGATTCCTCGTAGCCGGAACGTCCGATATACTATACGACTTCTCTGGTATCACCATTGTGCTAACCTAATTTTCAACACTATGGAAAGTATTAAGACCCATACTGTTCCAATATTGACGTCTCAAAGTAGATACCAAAGCGCATTCCGTCTCGACATTCGATGGGACTCAACCAACCCAATTTCACGAGGCATTGACCTGTTTTTGTTTCCAAACTCTGCAGTGGATTCTCTGGTCTTACAAGTGTTTTTTTTTCGTACACATTATCAAGTGCTTGTATGTAGATCTCCACACAGGTGCTGTACTCGTGTAGTTCAGTGGCTTCACCGAGAGCTTGAACCAATTATACAAAGGCTTGTCGCAACCTAATCCTTCTGAGTCCTTCAACAGCCTCGGTATCGTTCAGATATAGAAATGATTCAGGTGCTGTGTCACCACGACATCACATACACGTGGACGCACACAAGACACTTACTTTGACTACTGATTTTTGCGGCCGACACCGGAGAGATACAGATTGTGCATCGAGTTTAGAAGACCTCTCATAAGTTGCTGCAAGTCGGGCCATTCTCAAGGTGAGAGCACATGCCTTCAATTTGTAAATGCACCAGCTAGCAAAGAACCACTGCTGATAGCAAAAATTAATAGAAACACGACCCAGTAGTACCTCGTAGTTCCTGTATCTCTTATGCTGACTTGGCGATCATCTCTGTGGTCCCATTTTTGTATCTGTACATTGTGTGAAACAGGGACAATGTTCAACCCCTAAGAGCCTAACGGAGCCCCTATCGAACTCATCCACTCCGTTCAAATCCTTTGAGCTCGACCACAAAGACGACGTGAAGAACCCGCCAGCTTCAAGAAAAAGGGCATTTGCATTGTCCGTAGTATCGCTAAAATTCTAGGCATTGGAGCATTACAATTGTGTCGATCAACGCTTAGGTACTTTCTACTTGGCACAACATGCTGTATCGGAGATACCAGGATACCAATGTTACTGGAGATAATCTTCCTAGCTGCTCAATCACTGGTTCAACCGATAAGAGAACGAGCGGAGAGATGGATCGACGCCTAATGCACGATATGCTGATTCACTACCAATCTTCGCCTCGCGTGCTGAGATGTACGCACTGAACAAACTTGGAAGGATCAAATCCACACCAAATATTCGACGGTTTTGCTTCTTATCTAAGCCTTAAACAGGAAGTCAAAACCCATCACGATGATTTCTCACTGGCTTAGTTCGAGTGGCATCTCAGCTCAACCCAGATGCGAATTTGCTCCGCGGCCCCGCTATGTACACGCCAAACATAAGTAGCCCACATGGGGGGTCTGGGAAAACTATTTGGCCATGGAGTGTCGCCACAGACCATTCTCGAACATGTTACATTACTTCAAGCGTCCCAGACCCTAACCCTTAGCATTGACTTTGTTGAGCGTAAAGCTCTGTGCGCGGACAACATAGCTTCTTGACCCAAACTTTCCCCAATTGAACTCCAATGGCGCCTCAGACATCGATACCGTTAGCGGCAAACGTACTCGGAACACTTGGAACTGTGTTCTGGTGCGTACAGCTGGTGCCTCAGATATGGCGCAACTACCGGACTAAGAGCACGGAGGGATTGCCAGAGTCTATGATGCTGCTTTGGTCGATAAGTGGCGTACCGTTCGGTGCATATGCCATAGCTCAGCAGTTCAATATCCCTCTTATTGTACAGCCTCAATGCTTTGGCGTACTTTGTGGCGTCAGCTGGGCACAATGTCTGATATATGGCCGGTACGTTCTGGAGGCAATTCAGGGATACCTTCTAAACATGCTGATTACTTGAAAGAAAATGGCGGACCTGGACGGCATCTTGTTTGTTGTTAGCTCTCCTCGTCGCTTTTGCGGGGATAGAAGTCGGTCTTGTGTATGCAATTCGACCTCCGTATTCGAGAGGAATCGAGTGGCCAGTTTTACTAATTGGGATTGTTGCATTCTTGACCCTCATCTCTGGGTACCTACCAATTCCGTTTGAGCTTCTCAAACGGCGTGGCAGAGTCGTTGGAATTGATTTCATTTTCCTTGCCATCGATTGGAATGGCGCGTTTTTCTCACTCATGGCTTTGGTGGCTCAGAATGAGTTTGACGCGTTGTTTGGAACTATGTATGCCTTGTGGTGAGTGGAAGCAGCCTTCAAACTATTTTCTCGAATTGACAATTGGTAGCTGTGCCATCGAGATGAGCATGGTTGTTTCGCATCTAATTTGGCTGTTCCGAACACGGGGTATCCGAAAGCGTGCCAAAGAAGCTGGCAAAACGTTTGACGAGTTTGAGGAGGGCATTGAATGGCAGTCCAAAGGGATTGATGTTGGAAGATTGCTAAAGGATATGTACACTGCGAGAAATGGAGCAAAAGGAGGAGCAAGCGTTAGTGTCGATGCTATCGAAGCACTTCCAAAAACCGAAGAGGTAACACCAAAGACTGTTCCGAACGCTGTCGTCTGAAGGTCAGCACCTAGAGCCACGATACGTTCCCTACTTCTTTCAAGAAAATATTATATATTTTGCTATATTACATGTGCTTTAGTTGAAAATGGCTGCTTAGACTCTTCACTACTAATTTTCATGCCGTGCCGCGATTTGCACTCTGCCTGCGCTCCATTTTCCTGCGCTGTGCTTCCGCATACCTGTTCTCGCCTCCCGGAACACCACGTACGACACTACCTCTGCGAGAGTTGGGCATCGATCCTCCTTGCTGAGCAAACGAGTTTGCTCTGCTTCCATATAGACCAGGTAGACTGCTGACACGACGGCCACCAGTCTCGTCACGGGCGGCACTCAGCTGTTGAGCGAATGGACTGCGCTTGCGAAGAACAGGTCCCTTCCAGTAAATGACATAAACTGAAATAACAAGAAGCAGGGAAATTGCGAACAGGATCGTAGAGGCGTATGCAAGATGCAAATCGCCACCAATGTTCTGGAAGAAAGGTGTGGCGGGAATGGTAAGGACACCAGCGAGGAAGTCACGGGCCCAACCATTACCACCGGTTGCAGAGGCGGAGTAGGGTCCATAGGCGCAGATCATGTAATCGATGGTGGCCATGTAGATGGCGTAGTTGGCAATACCGATGATTGCAGAACCAATCAGAGAACCAATCCAGTGAATTGGTGGTCCAGTCGAAGTCCATGCAAATATGATGAGGCCAATTGGCAAGCAAGGTGCAGTGTATAGAAGCCACCAAATTCGAGCCTCGTATTGAGCACGCTCATCGTCGGGCTTCTCCTCCCGAAGGCGTTTATTGCGCTTGATCGCCGGGAAGAATGAGAACCATGCAAGGAAGTAGCCAACACCGATGGCGATGAAAGTCAGTCCGACGGCGAAGGTTGCAAAGTCCCATTGCGCGTATACAAGAGCATACGACTGGAGGAACATGAAAATTATGGCATCGGAGAAACCAGAAAGCAAGGACAAAACAAGCACAATCGGCTCAGTGAGGAACATGCGGAAGGGGCGCATCCAGGTAATGAGAATCTCATGGACACTGAAGCGTTCCTTGAAGGTCTTCAGCTCGTTTGGTCCCCAGATGTTATTCGGCTTGCCGTTCTTGTCGCCTTCCTGGCGGCGCTTCTTAGCGATACGATCCATGAGGACTGTGGTGCGAGTTTCAGGAACAAGAATGGCGTGAGCGATTTGAACAGCGCCACCAAAGATTAGCTGGATCCAAATGTTCCATCTCCATGGGAGAAACTGTTCGACAAATCCGCCCACAATTGGACCGAGAACGGAGCCACCAACGGAAGAAAATACGATGAATGCAACAGCATATTGCTGGTTGTCACTGCAAATGTCAGTAGGATTCGGAGGTTGAGAGAAAGACACTTACGCTTCCCACATATCGGCCACCATGGCCAAGGTAACAGAGCCACCAGCAGTGGAGAGACCACCAAGAGCGCGAAAGCCAATTATAGTCCCATAGTTGGGTGCAATGCCCACAGGGATCTGCCAGATGTTGACAAGGAACAGACTAAGCTGGAGGATAGGCCACCGTCCCAGCTCTTCACTCCAGGGCGCCCAAAGCTCGCATCCGAATGCATAAGTGATCAGGAAAACGGCCGCACCAACACGCGCGGCTTGTGCACTAACGCCGAACTCCTCTGAAATGCCACCTACAGCATTCGAATATAGCGAGGTGTTGAAGTTCATGCTGACCTGCACCATGAAGACGATGCTCAGGATCATCCATTTCTTCCACTTGGGGAATGAAAACCCAAGCTCATCGTAGCAGTCCTCTTCAGTGATTTCGTAGCGGTCATAAGTGCCGTATTTCTCGTAATGCTCCTTGTCAGCGGCGGAGATGGCGTGATCGGTCGGGTTTTCTGTATGAGAGTGGTCGCCATCCGAGGCAGACTTTTTCTCAACATCGCCAGTCTCATCCTTGTTGACAGTATCGGCGTCGTTAATGTTAGGATTTATTTCCGCGGCGGACGCCATGTTGCCGACACACTAGGCTTTCCTCCAGTGACCGGTAATTGGGTGCTGGTGCTGGGTTTACTTTCCAAGCCCAGAATTACCAGTGCTCAAGGCTGGGTAGGTGGAAAGTTGAGCTATGAAAGCGAGATTTTTTGCGTCATGATTAACGGGGAAGAGCAAGTCTTATAAAAATGGTGGATGTGACGGCGATGGCATGGGCAGCGCAAAACAGGCAGCACGCTGCATTCTGTGCGCATCACAAGGCACGAAGTCAGTGCAGAGGACGTCATACTACATTTTTGCACAGACAAACCTGTGGCGCTATGGCGCGTCCAAATTAGGGGCCGTTTGTTTCCTGGCTTACCCCACAGCCTCTCAGACCAAGCGATGTAGCAGTAAATATGGGGCAAATGCAACTCGGATGTCGGCCGAAGCGGATGCGGCACAGTGAAAAGGCGTGTAATCGTCATACCAAAGCATGCCAAAGTTCAAGGGTTCGCTTTCCAAGAGCATGAACACGAGTGCGCAAGGAACGACGAAGTACACCTCTGCCCCCAGCCTTGCTGGACAGATCAAGGGACCTGCCAGCTCCCGAGATACGCTTTCAAGCCTCATACACAAGACCTCGTCTGCCATCCAAGCATCTGAGTTAGGCCGCCTAAGCTGCGTCGATCAATGCCGCCAAGTTGCGCCACGAGTCTTAGTCCTGATGGCGATTTTCGAGGATGCTTTGGTGACGTCATATCATCTCTCATCCCCATGGCACGAATCAGCAGTGTATCGGAGTCTCCATTGCCCCAGTGCAATAACCTTTCTCGATCCACCTCCGGCTTTTGCCCCGGATCCGATGTGCATGCTGATTTGTAAAGTAGACGATGCATGTCGTATGATGTCACGCTAAACGTGGAACAGTTGGGCTGCTTCTAAAGGTTGACCGGACACCGAAGAGCCAACTCTACCCGTCTCAAGACGCATTCTGAACAATAGGTGTATAGACTGGGACAGAAAAAAATCTTGAAGGTTGCGCTACCGCATACAGTATTCTAGGCGGTAACAGGGTTGAGAATTTTTCGCATAGGTCCAATTGCCCTGCTTTTCACTGGTTTTCGGTCCGCGGACATGCATTCCGAGATAAAGACCCATTTTAAAACGAGGCATGTTAACAACGCGGCAGTTCTGGACCTGAAGTTTTAAGCGCCTGATTGCCCTTTAGAGGAAGCTTTCCGTCCACGTGCCTTGCTAATTCACCGATCTCCGATTTTTGAGCCTCATCTCATCGGCCCCTGGCGCTATCTACAGATCCCCACCAAAGAACTCAGGGTTCATCATTGGTCATTCTACATCCACCCGTCAAAGGAAATACTGTTACATTTCGACCTATCTTCCGATTTCCTCCGACTGCTGATTTTCATCTTCAAGCCCCTTGAGCCGCAGTGTTGCATCCTCTACTTGCTCACCGCTTCTTCGTTCTTATGGTTCAACAGTTTCTGATATTCAAATTTCTCGACAACCGTGTTCGCGCTTACTCGATAGCATGTTCAAAAACGCCTCTCGGTACCGGAGGTGAGAGACTGATGAGATTGTCTCCTACCTTTTCTGTGTATTTGCGTGTAGGTCACTGCGTAACGGAGACTGTCATACTTGGATCTACTCTAGCTTTTTGAAGCTTTGAGCCGTGGCAAATGCGATTACTATTGACATTCTCCGACCGAGATTCGGTAGCTTAGGCTTCACAATCTTCATATCGTTGAGGGAGTCGCAATGAAGAAAGCGGCTGTATAACGAGGTCGAGGCACAGACCTGAAGCAAGCTTCAGTAATTGCTTCAGCATCTTAGTAGCTCCAACCGATTTTCCCGCATTGTTTCTTAGGCTGATGATAACCCCATCCAGCTGAAACTAGCTTTCTCCTGCAACAAATTTTCTCTCCCACTCTATTTCACCTTCATCTTTCCAATAATCCGTACCTTCAGTTCTCCTAAATCCCATCTTCTCAAGTACCCTAGCACTTCTTGTATTTTCCCTCTCTGTTTCAGCAATAAACCTCTTCACGCCTCTTTCCCTACCAGCCCACTGGATAACCGCTTCGGCAGCCTCACGAGCCAGCCCTTTACCCCAGTACGCGGACGCAACACCGTAACGAAGCTCTACCATTTCCAGCCAGTGTGGCAGCGGAGCATCGCTGTCGGTGCGTGGTGGCATAGATGTTGTAGTTGCGTCGCGTACGCCTGCATACCCTATCCATTCCACTTGACTATAGGACTGAGATAACGCTTCTGGATCATTTTCCTCGATAATATGCAGTTGACCATCAGTTCCACTGATCGGCCGTGCGCTGAATTGGTCGAGTTGTGCCGTTGATCGCAAACCCACCGCAAAGTCTCCCATATTCCTAGGTTGCCAACATCGAGCAATGTCTCGTGTTAGAATGACCTCTCGTGTTTCTTCTTCTGTCCAGTTTCTTGCTGGGAAAGAAGCACCGAAGCCCATTTGGCAAAACGCGGCATCGGCATGCAGGCTAGCATAAAGCGCCAGGTAAGATTGCTTGTGGACTGCGAGGGGTGTGGGTACGATAATCAGTCGGGGTGTAAGGAGAACGAAAGAAATAGATGACATGTTAAAAGATTCTTCACTGGGTATCTTGTATTTCTGTCAGCAGAGGTTTCGAGAACTCCAGTTGTGATTTCGAGGAAGAGATGAGTTGACGGCTTTAGGCTACCAGGCCAGTCATACTTACATACCACTAAGCAGGAAGCAGTCTAGCGTGAGGCATATTGAAACGTCGAGGTTAAGATAGTTCAAGGCGGCGCCTACGTGCCCTCGGAATGAGTTGTTTACAAGGCGAAGGACAATCATTAAGCATTCGCCTCGATACGTATTTCCATTCGTGTTCGCGTTCGCAGCGGTAGCGGTAGCGGTAGCGGTGCAGTTGCTAGTTCCTTTACTTATCATGATACCGACGAGTCGGATATCGGAATCCCCACTGGAGTTACTGGGAACTGAATGCATTGTTCAAATCAGACAACCGCAGGCTCAGAAACGGCAGTACCAATACACAACTCCATACTCAACGTATCCATGGAATACCAGCAGCCTAATCCCGTCTGTAATGACTATCGATTAGATTGATTACGAGGTAGAAGCGCATGGTATATCAACGGAAAACAGTCAGCTGAGAATACTGTGGATTTTCCGGATGCCGAAAGCACAATGATCTCAACCTTTAGAGCAATGGTGGTAACTGCTTGCGCCGAATGAATGTCGATGGGGAAGCTTAGTTCGACACCCAATGGGTGGAACCGTTGTTGAGTATGAGTGTCACAGTGGCGGCGAAAGACAGTGGCACTGTATGCTTAGTAGTGCTGTCATCAGAATCCCCAGCTCCTAATGGTTCGTCTTGTATCAATAAGAGGACCAGAGCAAGGGTGGAAGAGCGCGGCTTTGCGATGATGCCTCGACACCGGCGCACCAGGAATTCGCTGGTAAAAGGGGACCTAAAGGACATGAATGAATCTCACACTTTCCTTATACATTGCTCGCTGCTACAGTTGATTCTTATAACGGGATTGGTGGGTTGTCGGCATATTGTTTCTTGCTTCCATTTTATCTATCTGGTTCATCGATACACTGACAGCATATACCTTTGAATAGAAGGAGTGCTAATTTAAGAGAAAGTGCTAAATTAAGGGAGAGTACTAAGGTAAAAGAGAATTTATGTATTGGAGACAATTAGAGTACGTTTTTAGTAGAGAAGTAGATGAGATATCCGTGCAAAGTTGAAGATAGGTGAAGAGATGGATGGTTAAATAGTGATGGTAAGCTGTGGAGATATTTTTTGGTTTTTCTTTGTTGTTGGTCAAGGCTACTATTTGAGATTAGGTCACATGTTGGAATGTGGAATGCTACGTAGGGGTTTCATAGAGAGAAGAGAGATGATATTATTAAGTTTTGCATTAGAGTTGAGTGGTCTGTATTCTTATTTCTTTACAGATTTACTAGTCACAGGATAGATTAATTCCGGATGTTATTACAAGCGCACATCTTTCTCCATTGGAAGAACCTTTTCGCCAATGCAGGTTGGAGTCAAGTCGGTCATTCCTTCTATTCTACCTCCGTCTTCAGCTTGAGAACACTGCATGCCAGCCCACTGGACTCGTTAAGTAAAGCCTCCATCTCCGGCTTCTTGATGAGTACATTTATGTTCTCGAACACGCTTTGAGCAGCGCTATCACACAAGCCTTCATAACGACGTGTAGTAGCCCAAACATGACGCGCAGCAGTGGCGAAGTCGGGTGTGTTCCAGAATTTACGGCATGCGTGGTAGAACTTTTCAGCAGCCAGATCTTTGAGGCTCGCGGCCTGGTATTTGTCGGCAATATCGTACATCTCGATGTGGAGAAGAAGTTGAGAAGAATCGCCTATAAGTGGTGTGGTACACGACTTACAAACGAATGTCTTGCAAGTGTGGTCACAATATTTGACCGGTCCCGGTCTACCATATGGCCGTTCGCACACACGGTATGGGCAAACACGATGGTTTTCAGAGCCCGGGCAAGTATGAGGAAAATCATATGAATATGCTTCTCCTCCTGGACTGTATCTCGGATGTTCTACATTCACCAGTAGCCCACACCTCTTATCCGGTAGCTGCGGTTCGTAGTCTCCTTCATATAGATACTGAATAAGAAGCTTAACGGTAGCCTCTTTCTCGTTATTGAGATGAATTTTGAGGGGGTTCTCGACGCTGTAAGTTGCCTACATCCAGTTAGTCATAATATCTTGCATGACTACCTCTCCCACAACTATTGGAACCGGTGGCTGGCGGCCTTCTCCAAAGGTAGCTATACTTGCCACAGTGATCTGATTTATCATCACTGTGTTGAGAGCACATCTTTGTGGGTGAACTCAAGAGGCACATACCGGTGCAGCAGTTTTGATCGCATCAGCGAAGAACTTGGCTTGCTCGCAAACCATAACTTTGTGAACAAGGTGGCAGTAATTACCGCAGATGATCTTTAGATCAGATTATTGACCCGATTCAAGAGACCTGTGTAACCGTCAACTTGCTGTACTATTTGTGAAGGGGAGAGCTGTACACTTACCTTTTGAGTGAAGCCAAGACATGCTCTCCAGCTGACGACGCCATTTCTTGCAGATACGGTGGGTGGATTTGTAGATATGGTGGATAGATTACAGGAAAAGTGGAGAAAGGAATGTTTGGAGAAAGAAACGGTAGCAAACAAGGCTGATCGTCTAGCGCGAGTGGCTGCTACGCTGCCTCTCCCACAACCAGTGAAACCGGAAAATCAAACGGGCTCACTTACGCTATCGACACACACAACAAATAACGGTGATAGCGTTGGTACTTTTAAACCTTGAGGTGTAAGTGCTAACAGTACACCAATTAGTAAATAACTTTAATGACTATAACTAGTTCTGAAAATAATGATTTTGCTCGAATGCAAAGTAGTTCTATAAGCCGCCATTTTCTGGACTCAACAGTTGTTGGAGACTGCATTGCCACGGCGCCTCGCGTAAGAAACCGGGGAATGACAAATGCTCTTCATATAGCAAATCAAGTTTGAAGAGATAAACGAAAGGAAACTTTCAATCGTATTGCATGTTCGCATCTAGCTTGCACCTCACAGTCGCACGTCGTTGCCTGTGCAGGATATGCACACCAACTTTTTCCTTAATACCAGCCACACCTGTCTACCTTCCTCAACAAGATTTCATACGAAAGCCCACCAAAAGTGTTCATAAGCAGTTTGATCTCTGGCTTACGGATGAGCCCCATGTGCGCAGCAATGGTGTCGCGAACAACATCTCTCAGCCCTTTGTCTTCCTCGACTGTAGTCAGGAAGGCAAAGTGCGCAGCTTTGGTGAAATTATCGCTTTTCCAGTGCTTTTGGCACCCAGTTCTGAACTTCTTGCTGGACAGCTCCTTCAAGCCGGTGATGTTGTACTTATCAGCTATCTCATACATCTTTGCATGAACAAGGATACCCTCCGCTGACAGATTTTCGTCGTGATGACGACAATCGGTGCAAGCAAACACCTCGCAGGCATGGCGGCATTCGCATCCACATTCATGGTGGAGACAAATGTACTTGGAACAGTTCTTGGAACAGGTGTGCGGAAACTTGTAGCCGTATTTCGGAATGCGGTAGTTGCCAGTATATAGATATTGCATGAGCAACGCTACGATTGCAGGCTCGTCATTGGGAAGGTTAATTTTCAATCCCTCAGATTCCTGACAGTGTTAATAAAACTCAAAGAGTTGTCGTAACCAGCGTACTTTGCCTCCGAACCGAAGAGCAGCCGCGAAAACGTCGGACTGAGTGCAGACTATCATCCTGTAGACTTTATGCACCTCGCGTCCGCATGTGATGGTAATATCCGTGTAGTCTCCTGATGCTAGGCATCTATGTAGGAGTTAGTGCAACGTTTTCTAATAGGAACAGTAGGAACTTACCCAGCGACTGCCGCCAAAACATGTTGTTGCAACATCTGTGGCATGGGCATGTCAAACTTGCGATATTGGTTGTGTGTGAGAGAAAGTATTCTTTGTAGATACGCAATTATGGGAGAGTATTTGCTGCGTACTAGCGCTTGGCCAGTGTTCGCTTACTATAAGGCGAAGGTGAAGGTGAAGGTCACGCAATTCCAATTACCGCTAGATCTTTCGACCCTTCATTGAGATGGCAAGCCATCGAAATAACTTTTATCTTCATTTTTCTATGTTAGAATATCTGTGTCGCCACTGCACTTGTGATTCATGATGGCCAGGTTTCAAGTTTCGGCAAAATCCTCTTTTTCTGTACAATTCTAGATTAAAAGGTGCCTGCTGTAAGTTTATCAATGAATCATATAGTTACATCAAATGAAAGCAAAGAAAACAAAAAATTTATATGCCGACGACCTGCCAATCCCTTTGTTACACTATGCGAGATAATATGTAAAAGTACCCAATCTAATCTGTCTTGAATAATATCTTTCTCGCATTCTTGGTGTTGTAACTTGGAAAAGACTGGTGTCGTGTTGATCTGTGCAACGACGAAAAAACGGAGAGAAGAGGTTTTATGAAAAGGAGAAAGGGAGAGACTTTGTAGCGTATTCGGTATCCCCACCGAAAGATTTAGCATAGAGATAGCAAGATGGTGAAGAGGAAACAACATAGTATCATGAATCATCCAACTATGCATAGTTATAAATAACACTACCGAGTCCCTTTTCCATAATCATCTTCTTCCTATCCAACCATCCATACCTGCAATCCCAGTCTACCAATACTTAACTCACCTCAAATCGCCTCACATTCCCAAGATGCAAAAACCTCTACCTCTCACAACCTAACCTCACCCCCCTCCCTCTTGAACCCAAACTTACTCAACCTAATCCTCGGCACCACACCTACCAGCACAAGCACACTCGCTGTAATGACCGCCCAATGCTGCATATGCGCCACATAGATATTATACGTGGTCCATGTCGCCGCGCAAATGGTTGCCAAACCCAGCATAGCAATCAAATAACCCCCCATCCTGTGATACTTGTACACGCTCTTTGCATTCTCGACACTGCCATATAGCTGCGGGACATAGTACTGCGTGAAGCCGACGAGGGCCTGGATGTAGACGAGGATGTAGAAGGCGAGACCGAGGCGGGCGTGCGCAGAGGCGAAGTGCTCGTGGCCTGGGCCGCGCTTGTTGATTTCGATAATGACGAGGCCGGCGGTAAGGGCCGAGGCGCCGAAGACGTGGAAGAGGAAGTGGGCGATTGTGCCGGCGCGCTTTTGCTCGGGCGTGTGGGTCGGTTGGAGGATCAGAGCTGCTTGGATGGCGAGGAGGAAGCCGGCCTAACGAACGGGTATCAATGATATGGTTGTCGCGAAGGGGTTACTAAGGTGGTGTTGGGGTAGCTTACGGAGTTGAGAAGCTGTTTGTCGGAAAAGTGGTTAGTTTTTTTTCTCAAAGGAGAGACATAATCAGAGTGGCTTACCGGATGCGCGGAGAAGAAGATGAGCTTGTTGGAGAGGATCGCGCCCCAGACTATGGCGGCGAGAATCCAGATGCCGGCTTGCGCGATGGGAGCAGTACCTGTACTTTCTGGTCAACTCCTTGTCGCTCTATAGCACCTTTCTTCCGTAACTATACGCACCAATCCATAGATTATGGTAAAGCGGCTGGCCTTGCATCTGGCTGGCATCGCCTCTCCTTCCGAGGAGCGGCTCTTCCTCGCTCTGGCCGCGCGCGGCGGCGGCAGAAGACGGGATTCCGGTCGCAGAAGCCATTCTCGAAGCGCGTAGAATGAAACGCAGAGTTATGGGAGACTAGCTGTAAGGCGAAACAAACGAAAACAACAAGAAGAAGGACAGGTCGGCGCGACAGATGTCAGAGGGGGTGCCGGACTTTAGAGTACCGCGCCGAACCATGACGACACCGAGACCCTTGCCCTTGTCCACCAATGAACGCAATGTGGATGTAAGAAGGATGGCGGTCACAGCCAATAAGAGCAACGATGACACCCCGCAGTTCAAAGTCGTGATGTTTGCATTGTCGATTTGGGTGAAGACAAGGTCACACCTCAGCACCAGATGCCTGTTTAGTTATGTCAAGCATTAGTCGCGTGAAGCAATTCCCAGGGCTCTCGGCATATGGAGCCGGAACCACAGAGCACCACAAAGCCGAGCATGCTGAACAGTGTAAAGTTGGTATTTCCGGTCCCTAGGTATATATCTTTTTTCCCTCCATGCACCTCTGCATCCTATATTGTACAAGTTCGCGCCCTGTATAGCGCAGCATTTGCATCATGACCTTCTCACCCACATCCCAATGCGTATGCTGCATCTGTGGTGAGCAGATACCAGTCATACCAACAGCAAAAAAAGAATGCTCTCAACCATCAGTCTCCTTGACGGACATCCATACGCCATCCAATGCCCATTGCATTCATTTCCCAAAAAATTAACACCCATGTCGGAAAACCAATCAAAACCTAACATAATGCATAATAGACGCAGAGGATATAAAAGGCAATACACGTCTAATGCATCCATGATAAAAATCCAACAGTGGCTCTGTCCAGTCCGCCCAGAAGCATGTACTGCCCCCGATTGCGCCGTTCGCTGATGCTATTAGGAGCGGTAATAGTGAGGCTCATGCACCAATAATGCATATGTGTATATGTGTCGTGATAAAACGTGAAAAGATCAACTCCTCTCACTTTTTCGTCATGAGAGGAGGTGGTTTTGAAGGATCGGCCGGATCCAGGAACTTGGTCATAACGATAGAGAGCTCTTTGAACTCTACCGGCTTTGTGACGTACGAGTTGAACCCCGCTTCCGCGCACTTGGCATAAACGTCTCCCAGAACGTTGGCCGACAGTGCAATAATGGGGTGACGGCGGTATCCATGCTTCTTCTCCCATCGCCGAATCTCTTTGCAGGCCTGGTATCCGTCTTTGTTAGGCATGTGTAGATCGCACTGAAGCATGTTAGCGTCGTCCAAGCTGGCAATGTCTCTGGACCTACAAGAACGATGGAGTAATAACCCGGCGGCTTGGAAAAGATGGTTTCTGTCGCCTGAACGCCGTCCAGTACTGTTTCTGTTTCGATATCGATTCTGGCAAGAAATTTCAAGATGACCTAAACCAAGTTAGCATGAGCAGGCTCCAGCTTGGTCCATGTTTCTTACAGTTTGGTTGATTTTGTTGTCTTCCACCAGCAACACTTTGTGGTTCTTGCCGCCAATTCGTCGTTTTAGTTCCTCAAACACGAGCTTCTGGCTGACCACAACCTGCTGCGCGCTGTCCTGGTTTCGATCTGTACTTGACTCGCGTTGCTTCTGTGGGTCGAATATGATTGCAAATTTTGAAGGCTTCAGTGGCCGGTAAACAAATTCCAGGCGACGGTCGTTGTGAAGCTGCTCATAATCGTACACAGGTGCCTCCTTCATCAACTCCTTCTTCTGGGACGGGTCCGAAACAATGACGACCGAGGTGTTGCTGTAAGAAGCAGAGCTGAAAATCTGGTCTACGATAGCATGCACTTCGGCTGTGTCATGCAGTACAAGCACAACGTGAGTAAACAGGACGGGGTTGTCGCCGCCCATCATCTTCTGAGCATCGATAATACTCGACTGTCCAGTGACCTGATGAGGTATCCCCTGAGGCAGTGTGTTCTTGATATGTCTGATCGTAGCTTCTCTGCTGTGCTCAAGAGGGCAGACGACCAAGATGGAATACATGGGAGGCTGCAAGGCACTGCCCAGCGGGGAAAGACTGCGGTTTGGCGAACTTGAACGAACCGTCTCATCCGAGTCTACAGAAGTGCTCGATTCACCCGGGGGAGTTTGTCGTTCGCTATTATCTCGCTTGGGAGGTAAAGCCAGGTTCATGTTTGGGGTTGGGGCTGGACTAGCTTCTCGCATGTAAGATGACGCAGAAGACCTTTCTGATCGCAGGCTCGACTGCCCAGTAAGTGTAGCACTTGTCACTGAATGTTCAGAGCTTCCAGAAGAGAGTGCGGGCGAATCTCGCGAGCGTTCAGACGTCGTCAAGCTAGGAGCAGGAGATTTGACCGACTCACTCTTCTCAGACGACACACTTGACACACGCTTCAGAGGTGCATAGCCAGGATGCTGTGATTGCACAAACTTCTGAAGAGCCGATGGCTGAAGCTGCTGCAGAGAAGCCGGTGGGGGTGCGATAGGCGGATCGAAGGCGGGTGTTCCTGGCGTTGACACTAACGGTTTGGGATAATCGTCTGCAGTAGGAAGGCCAAACTTGATCGTGAAGAAGAAGGTTGAGCCCTTGCCTGGTGCGCTTCGAGCATCCATTCTGCCGCCATGAAGTTCGACAAACTGCATGGAAATAGCCAAACCAAGTCCAGTACCGCCATGCTGTCTTGTACTGCTGGCATCGATCTGACTAAAGCGCTTGAACAGGTACTTGGCTTCGGCATCTGTGAAACCTTGGCCGGTATCCACCACTTCAAATCGAATCATCGTTTCATTCTCTTTCAGCGGCCGAGATCGGTCAGATGGCTGCAGTTTGCATCGTATGAAGATCTCTCCGTGTTCGGTAAACTTGATCGCATTGCCGACCACATTAAGCAGCACCTGCCTGATGCGGAATTTATCGCCCTTGACCTCCGCTGGAACACCTTCTTCTACTAGGTAGTTGAGCTCCAGGCCTTTTTGGATGGCCAGACCCATGTTCAGGTCATTAACTTCTTCAAGGAGAGACGGCAAATGAAGCCACTCCATGGAGAGCTTAATCATTCCCGCTTCGACCTTGGACAGATCCAGAATGTCGTTGATGAGGTTAAGGAGACTGTCGGTACTGGCTTTGATAATATTAACGTGCTCCAGTTGTTCGGCATTGAGGGCACTGTCGAGAAGGAAATTGACCATTCCAGAGATGCCGTTGAGTGGTGTTCGGATCTCGTGAGACATATTGCTCAAGAACTTGGACTTTGCATCCATGGTCTCCTTTAGTGTTTGCTCAAGCAGCTTGTGATCATTGATGTCTGTAGCTGTACCATACCAAGTTTCCTCGTCGCTGGTTTCCGCAAGTGACTTCTCCAGAAGGATCCGCACAAGATGCCATCTGTAGTCGCCATCCTTGTTGCGAAGTCTGACTTCAGTCGAGTATGACGCGCGCCCGTGCGCGTCCTTCACAACTCTCAATATCCCAGTGCTTGCCAATTTGGATAGCTTGGCTTGCGGTAGGTCCATCCTGTCTGGTGCTGAACTGCTGGGACTAGTGATTGTCCTCTCGGTTTCTGACGAGGCGTCAGAAGCATTCGAATCTTGCTGTCCATGTTCAGATGGCATAGACGTAGGCACATTAGCAACACCATGCTCATCTAGCTCTGGAAGCTTGCATTTGATAACATCGTCAGGATGGACATGTTCTAAGAAGCCATTGCCAAGTGCCTGGTCTTCAGTCTGGCCAGAAAAGGAAATCCATTGGGAGTTGCAAAAGGTCAAGCCCCTCCGATCTGACACAACAAATACGATCTGAGGGCTCGAGTTGGCCAGCGCACGATACTTGGCCTCGGAAGCAGCGGTTTCTTGTTGGCGAGCTGAGTTCTGTTCGGCAATGTGCTGTTCATGAAAGTCCATGTTGGTTCCAATCCAATGCACAATCTGCTGGCGCTTGTTTCTTAGCGGTGCCACCCGAACATAGAACCACCGATAGCACTCATCGAAGCGCTGGAGCCTGACTTTCATCTGCAGCTGCTGTCCAGTCCGTAAGGACCTGCTCCATTCCTCTAAGTAGGAGTCGCGATCCTCGGGGTGAATTGAGTCCCATGGATTCTGCAACACCTGACGTGAAGTTTGGCCGCGATAAATCAGGAATTTGGAATTGACCCAACTGATTGCCCCGGTATTTGGCGCGGCAGTGAATATCTGAACCGGTAGCGAATCGATGATAGTCCGCAGTAAGCTCTCAGAAGGGGGTGGCATCTCAGACGGCTCAGTGACAGACGTTGTCCTCACGGCTCCCTGGGGCAGTTGCGGTCGCCCACCCGGTGTAGTTGCGGCCGGGAGGGATTGGAACGATGAGCTAAAGTCTGCGCCATATGAGTGTAGGAATGAGTGAGCACGTATCGGCGTATCTTGCACCTGGGCGCGGCGTGCGGTCGATGTGTCATCCTTCCTGTCATCGTGTGGCTTGACGGGGTCTTCTTTGGCCTTTTCAGCAAGGGGGTTTACAGTTGCCCGTTTCCCGGATCGTTTGTCTGGTTTTCGTAAATTCTGCTCTTGTGAGCCTGCAGCTGGATTGTTGGCAGTCTTGTTAGCCTGTTTCCTAGCGTCAAAATAGCTTTCTACAGCCTCGCTGCCAGCAAGATGACCCGGCGTGCCACTATATGAATGTCTGCTTGAGAATCCGAGTGAAGTGTCCCAACCTGGCGTTCCGGCGATGGATCCTCCTGGACTATGTCGAGAACGACTCGAGTAGTCAGATGGGCTGGTGACGCTACCTGCTGCAGAGTTTGAGATGTCTCCAAGATCAAGATGAAGCAAGTCTTCGAGACTATCAGAATCCGAAGGCATGCTAATCCCTCCTGCGCCGCCAGTAGCCACACGTCGCTGACGGATGGAGGCGACCTGAGTCTGAGCGTTTGTGAAGTGCCAAGCATTCGAGAACGAGGTAGCCAGGTGGGGGCCAAGATGCTTGAGCGAGTTTGTCAAGTTTCGTGGATATGGCACGATGGGTGAGAGGAGTGAAATAATAGCAATAGGCGCTTTCCGGACAAAATCGCGTTGGTCCAATTGAGCCCCTACGGATTGCTCAGACTGTCTCCGTGATGCTGCTGGCGTCTGAGCTGGCGTGGAGGAGTCTGTCGAGGCCATTACCTGGGACAATGTTGGATGTATTAGTGGTATATGCGTAACCGTGCTAGCTTTGTCAACACCAATGGCTTCAACCATGCCATACTGTGTGTAGTCTTGCGGAGAGCGAGATGGATTGAATGTCTCTTCATCAACATCACCGGTAGCGAAGAAAGGATTGACATCAGCATCGTTTTGTATGGCCGGAGAAGGGGCAGGCGACTGTGCCCATGGCGAAGCTGGGTATTGCTCATACTCTTCGTAACGTTGAGGCAATCTGGGGTCACTAGTTCCAAAGCCGGCCCGGCCACGGGCAGCAGCCGTCTTCTGAGCTTCCTGAGCGGCAGCGCTGCCCTGGACTGCGGAGGGCTTGGCTTGTTCTAGCCTGTCTTTTTCTAAGCTTTCTTTCGAGGTAGAGAGGGATGTCGAATAGTCCCTAGTTAAGGTCACCAAACGGCCTCTCTCCAAAACACGATTGACACCTGAATTGTCTATCAAAGCGTCTGGCTCATGATCGAGAGCGCGCAGTACGTGGTACACAGCACTGGGCAGGGAAGGCTCTCCAATGCTGGAGAATTCTGGATCACTAAAAGATGGACCACCAGTTGGTGTCGAGTCAGCAAAAGCAGCGGACATGCCATCGAAAGAGGCTTGAGAGACCTGTCTCAGTGGGTGCTCTGGCCGTGAACCCATGTGAGGCGCATGGCTTGCTGACCGGAGTGGGCCTCTTGGGCGAACCGGCTGCGCGGGCATCGAAGTGTCTGATGACAAGGTCGACTTCTGCCGCTCATGGCCAGCAAAAGAGTGGTGTGAAAACAACTTTGGTCTCCTTTCCGGAATGATTGTAGTAGGCGGCGTGTCGAAAGACTCGCCCTGGTGGAAATGAGATATGTCTTCCGATGGACGATGGCTGTGGTGGCCTGCGGATTCTTGGTATGTCGCAGCATATGCACTAGCATCATTGGCTGACGCCGTGAAGGTGGCTTTCTGGCCCCATGGTACGTTTTCAATGTCTGAGGCGTCGGCTGGTACGGCGAGAGTCACTCGTTCCGCCCCGTAGTGGTCGCGCATTATCGAAGTCACCGTTGTCCACCACGCAGGCAAGCCAGGCTCAGCACCCAACCGAAGTACAATATCGTAAAGATTGGGACTGGGAAACCGTGGATCCTCAACTTCTGGGCTGGAATAGTGTCGGCCCCCTGGTGCAAAAGGCGTGTTTGACGCAGCAGGCGTGCTGCTCTCCGATGCAATGCGCTCTCTAGCTACTGTATACTCTCGCAATTGTCCAGCAGAAACGGTAGGCGAGAGATTTGTGAAGGGCATGTGGAAAGCTGAAGCCCATCTTGGGGTGTTTGGGACGGTAGGAAACGGATACGAAGGGGTGCGGAGTGGATGGGCGGCGGGCGTGGGTGGCATGCTTCCACGGATCGTTTTTGCGGATTCGGTGGATTCGGTCGAGGCTGTCACGGCGGTAGGCAGCGGGTTCGGGCTGGGAGTAGGGCTGCTAAAGGCGTTCTCGAGCGTGGGTGAAATGCCCGGCATGGGCTCTTCCTTGATGGGGGATATGCGACGAGGCTGGGGCGAGGGGGCATTAGGATTGCCCGACGAGACCCGCATTCGTGCGCGCTGTTGCTGTTGCTGCTGCTGCAGCACTTTGAGCTGGAGACGGCGCAGTCTCTCGACCTCGAGTTCGTCTGGTGAGGCGTTGCTGTGAGGCGACTGGGTACCGTTGTCCGCTTGACCATGCTCCACCTCTTCCTTTCCGCCATGGCGGCTCTCTCTGTCGCTCATGTCGGTACTGGCAGCTTCATCGTCGCGGGTTTCGGGGGCTTGCTCGGCGCGGGGCGAGTGCGGTGAGGGCTGGGACGGGTAGGGCTTCGCGTCGCTGGCTGCCAATCTCTGCAGTGGCGGGCGTGGAGTCGGCGGCGTGGCCGAGGCGGTAGTTGGGTCTCTCTTGGAATCAGGAGAGGAAGTCGGGGCCTTTGTCATTATGGCATTCCCCGGTCTCCTGCGTGCAGCGCAAGTGGTGTGGCGATGGGGGTCGTGGTCGGGGTCGGGGTGGTACGGTGCATAGAGTTGGGACGGTCACCTATGACGTCGCGAATGGCGTTCCTGGTAGCAGCAGCACGGGACGGCGTACAAGCGGCAGCAGCATGGACAAGGCGGCAAAGCAGATCAGCTGAGGCTGTTGCAGTGGGCGCAGGCCGAATGCCTCCGGAGGGACTCGTCAGGACAGCGTAGCGGGGAGTGGGTGGCAGGAAGAAATTGAGACGTGGGCTGGCTGGCAGGATCAGGAGCAGCAGCAGCGGCGGCGGCAGCGCACGACGAGCCTTGGTCGCGGGCAGGGCAGTTCCAAACGGCTTCTGGGGCGAGGCCAGGCGTGCATGGGCCTGAGCGGGCAGGACAGGGCAGCAGGCGTCCGGGCGGGAATAGGCTGGGACAGATCGCAGATCGGGAGCAGAGCAGCATGCTGAGCGAAATTGAGTGTTGGCGGCTTTGCGTTGCCATTGGCCTTGGCGCGACGTCATTTCTCAGGGACTCGCGTAGACAAGTAGCCTGCGTCGCCTAACCCCTCTGCCTGCATCGCTGCCGGTCCAGCCAGGCCTCGCTCACTCCGCGGCGCTCGCCCAGCGCCACCCTCGCCGTCTGCATGCACTGCAACATGGTCCTGATCGCGTTCGCAGTCTTTGCTGTTGCTGTTGCTGTTGCGCCTGCCCACAACGGCTGTCGCTGCGCTCGCTCGACGCCGGAGCGGTATGCTCGTCGCTCCCATTGGCCAGCCATCTTTGCGATATACCCTCAATGCGGCTAGCGCCAGATACATCGTCTCGCCCGTCAAGATGCCAATTTACCTCTCCGAGCCTTCACGCCGCCCGGCCACCATTGACGTGTCGACTGCGCTACGTCGCAAATTTCGCCCTTCTCGACGCCGCCGGCCTCGCGCCTACTGCTCGACTAAAGTGCCCATGGCACCACTAATCGTGCCATTCTTTTCCCCCCTGCCATCGCCTCGCCTCGCCTCGCCTCGAGCAAGCATTCCCTCGACCACTGCTCAACCAAGCACCCACGGCGGCTTGCGCGCTTGGACGACTGACTCCGAAGGACACGCCCATGTCCAGCATGCGTGATAGCGAGACCTCACAGCGCCCCGCTTCGCCCAATACAAACGCTCTCGATCCTTTGCTCTCTCGAATTGTCAGCTGTAGAGTGGGACCTCACGTGGTGGGCCTCGTGCGCTTGCTTTACTTGTACAAAGTACATCCACCTCCATCCGCACGCCCACCAACCAAACCCCACCTGCCGAGCACCCCACCCAACAAAGTTTCGGTACATGCAATTTGCCTGCTGTCAGCTGCCTCCCATGCGCAGCACCTCTGTGTTTTGCATATCATGCGGCTGTTACAAGTCACCATGTTTTAGTCCAAGATTCCGGAAACTCAATCCGCGCCAATGCGGGTACCTTGCATCGCCCACCGCATGCACGGGATCTACACACAACCGCCTTGTCTTCACGCCACACCCGAAACTCAATCACTCGCAGTCGCTTGCCAACGACGCATTCGAGTCAAACAGCTCAAACAAATGCCGAGTGATCCTATCGTCTTTTTTTTTGTATAGTTGCGCCCATTGTCGACGCGACGGCAAGTTGTGCATGTGTCCACAGGATATCTCACCACGCTAGCTCTTCTCACTACCAAAGCACTGGGAGCACAGCGGCCCAATGCAGCCTCGACTCTGTTGTCCATTCAAGAATAGACACTTTGGGCAGACTGTAGTAAACTATTGGCCAATCACACTAGGTAATCGCCGCATAAACGCCATTCACGATTGACAGCTTCCAAGATCCACCCTAGCTGTCGTCCAAGGCCGCCCCACTCTTGCTCTTGATCCTAGCCATGGCCTTCAGAATTGCCCGTACGGGACCCAAAGCCCTGTTTAGGATGACGCTTGGCCCACAAAACATCACTCTTGCTCCGAGTCTGAATCCCCGTGTTGACTTGCGGGGGAATGCCAACAATCGACTTCCTATGACGAAAATCCCCTTCTATTCTATGCATAATGACAGCTATATGTATCAGATCTCCTAGCAGGTTATTTGTGAAGCTGGTGAGACTCACCGTTGCTTCTTGGATGCCTTCCAACCTTCAAGCGCAACCTCCTTGGCTCTTTCTACTTTGCACTCTTCTAGATATTTGATCACATATCAACATCTCGTTCTTCAACAACTACACAATTCCACTTTCAAGTCATTTAGTATTATTTTCTCTATTTTGGGTTCTCTCTAGTAGTCAGCCCAGAATGCACACGTGATAAAAGCTGCGCACTCGATGGATCTTTCCATATTCCAGAAATATACCAGATACGGCTAGATTACCGTGCGGTAGGATGAATACCTTACTCATGCGGCTGTTGTTACATGGAAACCAAACGATTTTATCATGTGATATGCTCTGCCCACCGGCCTCCGACGCTGAAGGAAAACATCTCCGAGAGTTGCCAGAGCCGACCCCAACCGCCCAATCAGCATCCGCAACGCGAGCTGGCTTCTCCGTAATCCAGACCCCTCCGTTTTCCTCCACATTCCGCGCTGCGCCCACTTCCGCCCTCCCGTTCGTGCCGACGGAACCCATACAAAAGCAATGCCCGAGGTTGCTACCATGCCGGTATCTGTACTATTACTGCAACGCTGCCCTTTTTTTTATAGTTGCTCCACCCATTGCCTTTGACAGGACATTGTGTAGATAGCACTTCTTTCTTTAGCGTTCGCATACTCATCTCAGAAACATGCCTTCGATATCCATCACTCTCCGCACTGCGCGGACCTTCTCGCGGAGCACAACAAAGGTCTTGCGCCCTATCAATTGATCGCTTACAACCACGACAACAACTGACTTGCGCAGACATACCTAAATCTTTCGCGATCCTTCTCCTCATCTCTTCGCCGCAATGAGATCAACAAGGTCTATCCCAGCGCTGCCGCCGCCATCGAAGACATGAAGCCCAACAGCACATTGCTCTGTGGTGGATTTGGTCTTTCTGGTGTGCCCGACACATTGATTGAGCAAGTTAAAAATACGCCCAAAATTACTGGTTTGACTGCCGTATCCAACAATGCCGGCGTCGTAGGAGGCGGTCTCGGCTTGCTTCTGGAAAGCAAGCAAGTTAAAAAGATGATTGCCAGCTACGTCGGCGAGAACAAGGTCCTCGAGCAAATGTATCTTACCGGAGAGCTCGAGCTCGAACTCACGCCCCAAGGCACTCTCGCTGAAAGATGTCGAGCAGGCGGTGCTGGCATTCCAGCTTTCTACACACCCGCCGCATTCGGCACCGTCGTACAAACAGGCGAACTGGCACTTAGGCATAACAGCGATGGCAGTGTAGCCCAGTACTCGACACCCCGCGATGTAAAGGTCTTCTCAGGCAAGAGCTACGTCATGGAGGAAAGCATCAAAGGCGACTACGCCTTCATCAAAGCCTACAAGGCCGATCGCCTCGGCAACGTACAGTTCCGCTTTTCAGCACAAAACTTCAATGGCGCCATGGCTCGCAATGCGACTACGACAATTGTTGAAGCTGAGCACATCGTCGAGGTTGGCGACATTCCACCCAACGCCGTCCACGTCCCCGGCATCTACGTCGACCGCGTGATCCAATCCACAGCCGAGAAAAAGATTGAGAAGGTCGTCAACGCCAAAGACCCCGCTGAAGCCGTCAGTGATCTTGGCAAGGGAGACCAGGCCAGCAAGCGTGAACGTATTGTGCGTCGCGCCGCCAAAGAATTCAAAAATGGCATGTACGCCAACCTAGGCATCGGAATGCCCATGCTTGCCCCGTCCTTCGTCGATCCCTCAGTCGAAGTCCAACTCCAGTCTGAAAACGGCATCCTAGGTCTCGGTCCCTACCCACAAAAGGGCCTCGAAGACCCCGACCTCATCAACGCCGGCAAGGAAACAGTCACCCTCCTACCTGGCGCCTCATGCTTCGGCTCCGAAGAATCCTTCGGCATGATTCGCGCTGGCAAAATTGACCTCACCATTCTCGGCGCCATGCAAGTCTCTGCCCGCGGCGACTTGGCCAACTGGATGTTGCCCGGTAAAGTCAAGGGCTTCGGCGGCGCAATGGATCTCGTATCGAATCCCCAGAAGACAAAGGTCGTGGTTACCATGGAGCATACCGATAAGAAGGGCAGGCCCAAGATTCTCAAGCAGTGCGAGTTCCCGCTCACGGGTAAGGCGTGCGTTAGCAGGATTATTACGGATCTGGTGAGTCTTTTTTTTTTCTTCACTGCCTCTAATTTCCCTATTCTTCGAACAAACAAAAGTACAAAAAACCTAAAATAGGACTCTGCTAACTGTCCGTCTACTAGTGTGTCTTCGATGTCGATTTCACAGAGGGTCTCACACTCATAGAGCTCGCCGAGGGCGTTACTGTCGATGAGATCCGAGCCAAGACGGGCGCCGACTTCAAGGAAGCTGCGGAGATCAAGCCCATGCTATGATTGAAGTGAAGCAAAGAAGAAAAAAAATGAAGAAAACTCAATGTCATGATATCCGCATCTTGTCAAGCGTTCCATATACTCTTGTTGTTTACTTTTTCCTCTTGATAGCTGCGTATGCATCTGACCTGGATTGGTTGAACATCCACCCTGCAAAAAAAAAGGGTGTGCGTGTGTGAGAGAAGAAGATGAGAAAATTCTCGTCTATTCCAAATAATATACCAAACTAGATTTTTTCAAAATGAGAGAACCAAAAAGAGTAACTATTCCTTTCTAAAAGTGAGGAAAGGGAAAACAATGGCAATCTTCTACATACACCCCAACCTAACCCCACCCAATGCAACCAACAACCCATGCACCCCCTTATCGACCGGAATCTAGATATATGTATATATATATATGTGTGTGTGTATACATGTATAGATATATGTGAAAAAAACGAAGAAAGAAACGGAAAAAGTCAAACCTCAATCCGTCCTCGTCTTAACACTAGCACTCGCTCCATGAAACGCAGGATCATATTCCTCGGCTTTTGCAGCGGCAGCCCTAACTCTCGCCTCTTTGGCCGCCGCATCACCGCGCAGCGCACCATCTGTATCGCTCTCGGCATCATCAATACCGAGTTCCCTTCTGCGCTGTCTCTCTCGCCACTCAGCCGCAGCACCGTCTTCATCGTCAGTGTCGTCCTCGTCGTCGCTATCGTCCTCGCGCACAACGCCGTACCGCGCCGAGTCACCGGCTCCACCCTCAGGGTCCTTGATGAAGTTGTCGATGATCCAGTATTGCAGAGCGTTCATGATGAGCGGAAAGACGAACATGACAAAGGCAATTTGCAAGGCGGTATTGCCTTCGGTCCAGCGGAGGGCCCAGTCGCCGATCCAGGCGATCCACGGCAGGAGAGCGAAGATGGCGAGTACACAGAGTTTCATGCCGATGAGGCCGAGAAAGTAGATGATGGATTGCTTGAGCCACCATGTTGCGCGGGGTGGGTGGCCGTAGTTTCCAGAGCGGATGGATTCCGGGGGGTTGGCGAGGGGAGTGCGCGAGAAGCCTGCGTGGAGGATTTTGAGGAGGAGAACCAGGATGGGGATGCCGATTGTGGTCTACCATTTTGTCAGTTGTTGTTGTTGTTTTTTCTTACAAAGGCAGAAGCAAAACTTACGTCAATAGCTAGGTTCAAGAGGTAGAATGAACATGGGTTTGGCTGGTCCTTTCCGTCCAACTGCGTCGATGAAACAGTAGCCACGTCGAACTTTCCAGATGATAGCATGGACATCAAGATGTTTGCAAGGTGGAGCAGCACTGAGCCAAACACCTGCTTGGACACATCAAAGAACCAAATCTTCAGCGGCCTGCGGGGATGTTCGCGCATCCTCTTGACTGCAAGAGAGGACACGGCAAGAAGTCCTAGAGCGCCCTGTACCAGCAGGGCAAAATCTCCAAGCAAATTGCACTCGCCATTTCCAGATTCACCATCCAGAGGGTTTCCTTGTGCAGCAGCTGGTTGTTTCGGGTCTGCCGTTTCCATAGGCTTTGTGTCTGCCGCGGTGGACGTAGGCCTAGACACATTCTCAGGCGCAGCCTCCTCGTTGTTCAAATTCACCTCATCATCTGTGACCGCAGCGCTTGTGATCGCCGGCGCTGGTTCGGTAGGTTTGGCTGGTGGTTCTGGCTTCACCGGTTCGGCCTTGACACCATCTATGCCTATGAGCTCTGTTTCGAAGACTGTTGACATAGGCCGTTAGCTTAACATCCCCTCTTGAGAAAGACATGCGTCCGCCCAAAAAACGTACCAAGTGTCGATCCAGCTGGAATGACGTCGATAGCATGGTCTCCATACGCCAACTCAGGCGGTATCGTCAATTTCCTCCCCTCGCCAATACACATGTCTAGCAATCCCTGGTCCCAGCCTTTGATTACTTGGCCCCTGCCGATGGTGAACCTGAAAGGCGTTCCGGAATCATAGCTCGAGTCAAATTGGCTGCCATCGCTCAGCAGCGTGCCCTTGTACATCATCGAGACCTTGTCGCCATTCTTTGTTTTGCGCGTGCATTCCACGGCTTTTGTGACTTCGACTTTGAGTTCACCGGCAAGGACGAGCGAGGGCAGCAAGGCCAGCGGGAGCGCCAAAAGCATATTGAGAGGCCGCATACTGGCGGCAGAGAGAGCGGCGACGGGGGCGAAAGCCGAGGGTAAGGGTATCTACGCGACAGGAAGTCGCAAAACGAATAAAGACTGCTTTCTCGGCAGGAAAATTCCAAGCTGCAGGTGTTTGTCGCAGGTCAGACAGGCAAGCTGTGGTGGACTCCAAGCCACGATTGACTTGGAGGTCGGGCGAACGTGTCAAGGGTGAAACAACGTGTGTGGCGCGTGGAGAACGGAGAGGGGCGCTCGCAGGTTTCGCAGCCGGGTGCACGGCTGCAGTGATATCAAAGAGGAAAAGAAAGAAAGCGGTCAAAGAGAGCGGGGGCTGGCGTTCAACGCCAGGCGTGGCGAGTGTGGTGCAAGGCGGGCGAGCAGGTGCTCCTGACGTGCATAGCAGCGTGTGAGGTAGGGATGTGGTTCCAAGGCCCGAATGCGAAAGGTGTGGCCTAGAGCCCGTCGCGGCACTGTGGCGATCATTACTACTGGATACATGCGAGGCTAAATTGGCTGGGGCCCAATGACTACACATGCATCACGACATGGGGCACTAATTCGTATTGGAAATGGATTTGCATTTTAGCTAGTCACATGTAATGCCACAAAGGTATGTACAGATAGTTATGTTCAGAATATGTTGATGATACAAAGCGAGTGTCGTCGCCCTTCTAGCCCGCCAAATTACCTGGGAACGCCACTGATGCTGCAAAGCCAACAAATTATGCGAAAGAAAAAAAACGAAACAAAGGAATTTGAAAAGAGGTGCCCGCTATCAAGTTGGGGTGCTAAGAATGATTGCTAGATCTAGGCTGGCTACTCGTGGTCCTCTGGTCGCTTGAGAGGGCTTGTCCTTGCTGGACTGTCTACTCCTCCGTTCAGACTCGGCGCAAGCTGAAGACTGGTGCGCACTATGCTTTGACCTGGCCGAACCACGACGCTGCCTCGTCGGTCGCGCTCCAGAGGGTCTGCTGTGTTGACAGCCGCATATTCGCCCTGGGTCTGGAGATGGGCATTCATTAGCGCCTCCTCCCTCATCTTCTTAATCTTCATGTAGTTGTATGCAGCGATACTGCCAATTGTGACAACAAGCCCAGTCAGATTGATGGGCGTAAGCGGGTCGTTGAAAACAAGATTAGCGGTTCCAATCGTGACCACCTCCTTGAAAATGCCGCAAATGCTAAGAGTGACGACCGAGGTACGCTTCAGCAGAGCAAACTCGGACGACGTCATGAGAAAGGCCAGGACTCCCGGGAACAAAAGAATGCCAATGCCGAGAGCAGTGCCCTTTGTTTCAAACAAGTGTGAAAGGCCCTCCAAAAGCGCGGGGAAGCCTTCCACGGGTATCGCGAGAACAAGTATGCTGAGGAACATGACAGGCGCAAGGAAGAAGATGGAAGAAAACGGGTTCGCGGTAGCGGGGTTGCGTAAGAGCAGAATCTGGGTCAGGGACCAGCGGAAGCCGGATGAGCATGCTGATACCATGACGAGAATGAAGCCGAGCGTGTGAAAGGCAGCCTCGCCGGCCACCATCATCACCACGCCGACGGTCATGATGAGAATGATGAAGACGAGTCTCCACGACGGTTGTTCGAGGCGGAAAAGGAAAGCGAAGATGAGGACGAAGCCGAGTGCAGACGACTTGCACATTGCTGTTCTTGTTAGCCATTGTGTCTTCCGAGCAGTCCGCATGGTTGGTGCTTACTGAAAAAGGTCAAGGAGATGAATTTCAAACTCGTGTTGCCCAGACCAATATCCATGCCCGTGGCTGCTCCGCAGGGTCCTAGCCTACTGAAGTAGAACCACTTTGTCATGAGGGGCTTCTTGGGGTCCACCGGCTCGGCGCGGACTCTTTGCCCGTGGGGATTGAGGGAACCATGCGTTGGTCGGAACGCAGGAATGAGGAACAAGACGAGAGATGCAAGAGTAAATTGGACAATCATGTGCATGCATGTGGTGAACAAAGGAAAAGGGAAGATGTTCTTGGTTTCGCCGTCATCCTTGGCCTCCTTGAACATCCACTTGTTGTAGACGGATATGGATATGGAGAAGAGATACCTGGGCATGTTGTCAGCTGGCAGCCAGTCTTGGCAGGGTCGCGGTCGCGTGCGTACCATAATCCGATGAGGACGGCATTGATGAGCATAGATTTGATGAGGTTCTGGTCGGCCAGCTTCTTCTCCTCCTTGGTGTACGTGTCATCCGGGACGATGCGCTGGTCCAGCAGGGTGTTCCGCCTCTTTCTCCTGCGGCGTCTCCGCCGGTCTCTCTTGGTGAGCCCCGTCTCCTCGTCGTCCTCGAGCCCGTCTGCGCTCATGTCGTCGAGCTCGTGGTCTTCACTGTCGCTCAGGGAGTCGGAGTCGGAGCCCGAGTCGTCGTGGCCTTCTTCGGCAATATGGTCGGAAGGGCGACGTCTGTGCTTCTTGGAGTCTGATCTGGTGGGCAGGGTAGCGCCGGCGAGGGAAGAAGAGCGTCGTCGGGCAGCGGCGGGCTCATCCGTCATGGTAATGGCGGGCGGATGGAGGCGTCTGGCAATGTGGGTGGGTTGGGGCAGGCTGGAACCTAGGCCTACATCCGCGTCGTCGTCGTCGTCGAGGTCGGAGAGGGAGCTGTCGGAAGGAAGCGAGGGTAGGGTCCGAAGAGGAAATTCATTCCCCGGACTAAGCGGTGGTCCTTGGAGTGCAGCGGAGTCTTGAGCATGCAGCCAGCGAGCGATGCGGGCCTGGTCTGAAGTCATGCTGCGAGACGGCGGTGGAGCTGATTCGCTTGGGCCTTCACCGCCAAGCACAGGAGAGGCCCTAGTTGGTAGCCGGCGAGCGACGGGCTAGCATCAGGGGCTGGAGCGGGGCGGTTGCGTCAAGGGGGCGATGGGAGAGTGCTTCAGACGACAGAAACAATGCAGGTACAGCACTCAGCCAGCCGGTCGTGTTGATGTCGCGGCTGTCTGCCACAGGAACGAGGTCCGTATTGTCAGGGCGCGGCCAATCTGTGACACCGGGCTCGACTTCAGACGGGCGGCTGAGCCACGGCCAATCACCACCACGTGTCCTCGCAGACGGATGATTACAGTAGAATCGGCGGGGGAGCATCGCGCACGCGGGAGACGATCCCCTGCGTGATGACATGTGCACGCCGCCTCTAGTCGAGCCTCGAGTCTAGACGTCGTGCTGGGTGGATCCGTCCCACGCGACCAAACACTGCAGCACTCGAGCGACCCTGCGTGGTCCCGGCAGACTTGCACTGCACAGCGTGACAGGGGAACACAAAACAACCAGAAGAACAAATTGGCACCGTCTTGGTCTGCACATACTTCTCACTCGAGCCGACTGTCCCCAAAATAAACATCAGCACACCACTATCCTACACCGCATTGCGCACGTGACCCCATGAGCAAAGCCGCCATGTTTCCATTTTTGCCTGTAAATGTCTCGTCGTGCACAGCGTGCTATGTAGCCTAGAGCCAAACTGGGCGCCAATTATGCTGCACCTACCACAAAATATATGCCCAAAGGATATCCAAAAGTGAACGCCATCCTATGCAAAACACGACAACAAACCGGCGCTCGCCAAAGCACTATATCGCCCCAGGCGGCGGGATGGGTGCTGGCGGCAGCTGCTCGATTTGCCGGATCAAAAAGCTCTTTTCGTCAATAAACTGCTCGTCTTCTGTGCGGTCCTCTAGAAACGAGGGGAGGAAGCGCAGAAGCTTATCCCGGTTGCTAATCAGGATGCGCTGTACAGCCACTGATTTGTTCGGGTTTGCGACAAACACCTGTTGCTGTCAGCCATATATACCCCGACCACGGCAGCCATGACACTACCCACCTTGAACACATGGAACCCCTCGTAGTTGATCATTTTCCTGTCATCCCGTAACAGCTTCATGATGATCTTGAGATGCTCGCCAGAGTCGACGTACTGCGTCATGACGTTGTAATTTGCCCGGTCGAGCAGAATCTCGCCCAGCAGCTTGATTGACTGGCGCTTGGTAACGTAGCTTTCCGATTGGATCAGAATCGAATTGTATTTTGAGAAGAAAGCGTCAAAGTTGGTCTGTAGGAACGTGGCCACCAGGGGCTTGTGTTTGGTCAGGATCTCCTGTCAGCGTGTCAGTATTGTGTTAAATGGCTCTCATCCCAACCAATCGTACCCTGAACGTATTGAATGCATCTGCGCTGACTTCGAACGCTCCCTTGTCTATCCACCCAAAGAACTTCCAGAACACGCCGTTGCCCGAGGAAGGCAGATCCGGGTTCACGTTGCCCAGGTCCAGTGTCTTCCCGTCCTCCATTGGCTCGTCGTAGAGAAGCAGCGCAGCAATTGCGTCGTACTTGAGCGCTTCGCGCAGAATCCCACCGCACGGCATGGCGCTCTCCCGTCTGTCGTAGCCTCGACATAATGCTATAATAATGTCTGGTCGGTATGCAACGACGTGCTCCAGGACTTGTGGGGTCGGCTGGCCGGCGGGCTTGTAGCGAAACGCAGTCGAGAAGATGACTTGTGCATCCTTTCGCGACTCAAATGGCAGTCTGTGTATGTTGACGGCTAGGGCGTAGAGCAGGTCTTCGTTGAGTATGTTTGTGAGGAGCTGGAACACGGCCTCTGGGTTCACTTCTGTGTCTTTTGCCCGAGTCAGCGTTTGTGGAGACGGCACAGCCAAAGGACAATGCAAACCATACCGGGTGTGCCCTGAAGCCGAACTTTCATCTGCTGCAGGTCCAGCGCAAGACCCTCCTCGAGCTGTCACATGTTAGCCATGCTCTGCAGGCACCTCGACGCCGCTTCATGGGCGCACCTTGGGATTGGGCTTGTCCTCCTGCCCCAGCCGAAGCGTGAGCTCCTTGATTGACCGGGTGAGCTCGAGATTGTTCTTTTGCTTGTTGCGGAACAGAAACGCCATGTTGAGCGGCCGGACGGCTTTTCCAGGGCGGTAGTCGGTGGGCGACAGCGGCGACGACGTGTGGGGTTGCAACTTGGGGCCAGGGCCGAGAAGGTTCTATCTTGACGGCGACGACATGCAGGCGGAAGCGGGTCACAAGTAGCCTGGCACAGCGGGGTGTTTGGGGCTGTAAGCAGGGGCACCGCAACACGCTTTGTTGTTCTGCCAGTGTTTTGTGTAGTGACGCTGTTGGCTGCTTGGGAGGGTCAGCCCTGCAGCCAGTGCTAGCGCCCGCCTTCCCTCAGGCCTGCGCTTCCACTCGCCCAGCGTATCATCCCACTTTGGAGCGAGCCCATCCTGGCACGGTGACTGGCTGTCGGGTAAACTCAATTGGCTTCGATCTGACTTGTTTCTATGGAACCGTATACATATGACCTCATCTTCGCACCGGCGCCGCGCACACGCGGAACTGCTCCGCCCATTACTATGTCACGTGCAATTACCATGAGTTCCCAGACATCTTTTCACTCCGCAAAGAATGCGTGCTCGAGAACCTGGCACCCAGAGTCAGCTTCGCTCGGATATTAGATCCACTTATCATACCTTTGACGCACTCATCCTTGTGCTGCTCTCGTACTTGACCAGGCTGCCTACGAGGTTGCGCTCCGCATCAGATAATTTTGGCAGCAGTGCAGACCAGTCCTGTGCTGGGTACTCGTGAAACTGCACCTTGCCCCAATCGCGGAAACCAGCTGCCTCCTGTCCTTTTCGTCAGTAGACCCCTCGGAATAGCAGTCAGGTGGAGACTCACTGGCCAAACATCCAGATTTGGTGTTCCCAGCTTTTTGAACACACTTTGGATCAATGCCAAGTCACTGCCCAGTTCCCCAGAATCAAAGAGCGTCTCGTGGTCAGGATCTAATGCCTCAGCCACCGTGCAACCAGCAGCCCACAGGTCCAGACTACAACCATACTTTTGGTTGCCGAACAACAGCTCAGGAGGTCGGTAGCACGTGGTACCCACATCAGTGATCTTCGAGTCGGCTGCTTCCGAGCCTGAGACATCTGGCGCCCATGCAATGCCAAAGTCGGAGAGATATGCTGGCCCGTCCAGGGACTTGAGAAGAATGTTGGAGGGTTTGACGTCGCGATGGATGATGCCCTTGCTATGAATGAAGGCCAGTCCAGTAAATAGGTCTTTTACACATGACTTTGTCTGGCTCTTGGATAGTTTCTTGCGACGTAACAAATCGCTAAAGTCATAGCGCATGAAGGGAAACACGAGGACGAATTGGCTTCCATTCTCAAAAAAAGTGTCCAGCAGTGAAATGATGCGGTCTGAAGCTGCAAGGCTGAGGATCTTGGCTTCCCGCTTGGAATCATGAGGCGGCTCCATGACCGATGGCGTAGTGATCTTCAGGGCGACGAGCCTGCCCTTAGCAGGCGAGTCTACTGGAAAGAAGCCATCGTGGCCGAGCGCAGGTGCTTTGTAGACAACAGAGAAGAGGCCTTCGCGATGGTATACTGCATCATGGTACTTGCCAACAGGCTTGCCGCCCGGGGTTGGAACATAGTCCTCGTCCTGCAACAAGGATTAACAGGAATCGAAACGACCACGATGTGCTATCCAACCTCTGGCGTGGGGAATTCTAGAGACGGCCGTGGGAGGCTCATCATCTTGTCATTACAGAGTCTGTCATAGTCGTCCTGCGAAGGCGTCAGAAAACGAGCACTAAAATCTCAACCTGGTAATGCTTACCAGAGACTGTGCAGCGTCATAAAGCGCCGCCTCATCTCTGGTAGCTTCCCTGCGGGCATCGGCTGCCGAGAGCGATGGGTTGGATGACTGGTAGGCAGATGATCTGCTATGGCATTAGCGGAGGCGACAAGAAAAAGGCAAACTCTGGGATGCATCAGTAGAGGGCCTGCAATCTCTCAGCAAATAGCAGGAGAGGGAGTGTGTTTAAGCATACACAAGAACAGGGGCAAGCCCTGCAGCGAAAGCAATTTCAGCGTCCACGCAGCATTGTCTGGCGCGGCAATGGAGACCTTTTTACCTGCATTTGAGTGACAGCCAACAGGCGAGTAGAGAAGCCGAGGCGCGATCGCCAGTCAGACGAAGCCATATGATGTCGCGGGTTCGCACAGTGTAGGTAGGGAGGTTAGCATCACAGGCGTGGAGGTGACGGTACTAGTAGCAGTGTTAAGGCACGCGAGAGAAGCAGATGGCCCGAATAAGGGCATCGATGGTACCCAACTGCGCATGCCTGGGACCCGCAGAGATGAAGCGGTGTAGCCTGTGCAGCCTTGCTTGAGCGTGCCCGCGGCGCCGTTTGAGGAGGCCTGACGTGTCTCAGGATGAATTGCTCTTTTTCGAGAAGGGCGGAACAGCCGGCGATCGTGCTGGAAGTCGAGTTGAATCGCTTCCGTTACGTCAGACCCCGGCGCAACCGCGGCCTTAGGCTAGGCCCAAAGCGACGAGCCCCAAGCCACCACGGACAACGCAGTAACGATTCCATTCCCACGACACTTGGCCGGCTTCCGGTACATGTAACTAGGCTGCATAGCTGCTTCCCGGCTGCGCGCCTGTGCCTCCCTCCTCCTCCCGACGTCATGGAGCTCCAACGCAAAGAATACCCAGCATTGCTTGTGAGAGCCGTCCCCCCAAGGTCCATCAGGCCCCAAGCACTCGCTCACACCATCCGCAGACCTCGCTCTCTCCGGCGCAAGCCGTAGCTGTGCTTGACAGTCGCATGAAGCATGTTGGGCAATTGAACACCCAGATCGCCGACTGGTTGCAGGTGGGTTAAGCCGACAGCACGCGCATCGCCATGACAACTCACCAGATGCGCAGGAACGCCGCCGTGTGGAAGAGCAATATGTTCAAGGCCTGCGCAAGCTTGCAAACAGACATCCTCCAGATGATTCATCCGATCTTGGGTATGCACCCTACCAGACGCACCGGAGCGCATGAATTGACCATGAGACAGCATCTTTGCGACCCCATGGGAGAAGATCGTAAGCGCGACCGAGGCCGTCGCCCAGTCCCACGCCCACCTTGCCTCCAAGATCGAGGCCGATGTCGAGCGACCCCTCCGCGACTTCTGTGGTAATAATCGAGAAATCCAGGCCATGGGCAACATACAGGGAAACCTCGCGGCCATCGCCAAGGACATTGACTCAGCACAGAAAAAGCAGGCCAAACTTCGTGATAAGGGAGCGAAGGCCAAAGCTTCTGCCGTCGCCGACGCCGTGCAGGACATAGAAAAGGCCGAGCTGCAATGGGACTCGCAGGCGCCCTACGTTTTCGAACAGCTACAAGCTATTGACGAAACCCGCTTGAACCACCTTCGCGATGTTCTTACACAGTTCCAGACGCACGAGGTAGATCAGGTGGAGCGCAGCAGGACCACGGCCGAAGAGACTCTCAACGCCATGCTAAACATCGAAACGGTCGACGAAATTCAAACATGGGCACTGAGGATGCGAAGTGGAGATGCTCGTCCTCCTTCGCGGAAACCAAGCAATACTCCGACCCCGTCAAGAAATTTGGCGCCGCCTATGCCGACTTCGCCTACTGGAGCAGACGACGACCGGAGCATGAAAAGCGGCTCTGCGCAAGAGAAGCAAAGTTCCAATCCTCTCAAGCGAATTGGTACAGTCCTGGGCCGACGAAGACAGAGTACGCATCCGTACGGACGCGCGACCTCGCCAGACCGGAAGTCATCGGCAAATATTGGTTCAGCATTCAGTGGATTTGGCAAGGGCAAATCAAAAGACCGCGATAATCAGGTCCCTAGCCTGCCCTCCACAGCCGAACGTCCAGAATCACCGATGAAACGCTCTTCTCAGCGGCCCAGTACTTCGCAAAGATCGGATTCTCCGGGTCTCACTCAACAAACCAGTTCCGAAGCACCTCCTAACGGTACTATACCTGAGGCTTCTGCAGAGACAGAGAAAGAGACAGAGGCCCAAACCGCTGTAAACGGAACTGCATCTGCACAAGCACCAGTACCGGAGATTACCGAGCCTTCTATACCGCCCACAATCACGGAAACGCAACCGGAACCAAGCAAAGACGCTGAAGGTTATTCCGTGCCACCATCCGCCCTTGATGCTATCACCGAAGCAGAAAGAGAAGCCGGGTTGTAAGTACCTTGTTTGTTCGGGTCTCCTACTGAGCTGACATATACCAGAGCACAAAATGAGGGAAACCCACCGCCTCAGTTCAAGCTTGACATTAGAAACGCTCCGATCCAGGAGGAAGATGGCGATGCCGATGCGGCTACCGCAAACCTCGTCAACACGCTGCGTGCTGTAAGTACTCTTGGAGATCCGATTGACATGTGTTAACATCAGCACAGCAAGCTGCACAGCCCAAGAGATCAAGCACTCTGCGAGGCCGACGAGATGTTCGCAACACCATTTTTGTCCCCAACCCCGCAACGCCAGAACTTCAGAGTATTGGCGAAGTACCACCACACTCGGCTGGTGATTCTAGCCAAGCCTCTGGACCTACCTCTGTAGCATTTGTTCCCCCTGTTCCACCTCCACATCCTTCATCTCCAGCGTTCAAACCTCCACACCGGTCGTTATTATCTGATGACCATGCCGCCTCAGATACTCAATCCATCCGATCGGGCCGATCGTTAAGTAGCTCCGCTAGTACCACGGTAAGGCATCCGGACCTGCATGAACCAGGGCTCAATGCGTCATTAGTGGAGACTGTCAGCGCTTGGTTCGAGCAGGGCAATGTCACCAAGGCAATGGTCATCGGGCAGATTGCCCTTGCATACAATCCTGTTGATATCTCTGCCGGCCCGTTCGGCACTGAGAATATACGATTGGAGAATTTCTCTGTGCTCGAAAAGGTAGCGCCCAATCCCGCTTTCATTGAGCAGGAAGTAGACAATCCTGGCAACTACACTGTGGACCTGTCCAAAATCACAAAGACTTCAGTGGCTTTTCACTATCAACTGCACGTTGAGGAAAGTAATATTGCCACATTCCCGCCAATCATTCTATCTCCTATCTGGAAATCAGAGCCCACACAGATGTCCGTCCTTCTCAACTACTCACTCAACCCCAAATTCAACCTCGGTAACGCAACAAGCGTTACAGTCCGAAACCTTGTTCTTGTGATCCGGCTCGAGCCCGGATCGAAAGCGACATCTTGTCAGTCGAAGCCCCCTGGTACTACCTCACGCGATAAGGGCCTCATCTACTGGCGCCTCGGCGACGTGACCCTATCCAAAGACTCTGTCGCACAATCCCTCCGTGCACGTTTCTTCACCGATGGCCAAGCCAACCCCGGCAACACGGAGGCGCGGTGGGAAATCAGCGACGATCAAACTCTGTCGATAGGCAGTGGGCTCAATGTAAGCATGAGCCAGTCCCTCAGCTCCAAGAAAGACGAGACGGAAGATGATCCTTTTGCCGACATTGATGAGAACGAGAACGCGCCGGCCAGTCCCGCCATCACGTGGAAGCCGGTTGCTGCAGTCAAGAAGATCATGAGCGGTACCTATCTGGGTGTTTGAAGTAGCTGGTCGAAGTGTATGAGAGCGCCTTTTGTAAATGAGGAAGTCGAAGAGGTAATGGGATAATGAGAAGGAGAGGGAAGAATAATAGTCAGTGAACGCGAGAGAGAGACAGTATAGTGTGTAGGTTGTGTGTGGCTAGATCTGATATCTCCCCCGCCTCTTTTGTTTGTTTTTTGTAGCGTAACGTGAGCCAGACTCGTGTTTGCTGCAAGCATGTGTAACATGTTTGTGTGAACACAATTTTCTTATCTATTTTGTTTGTCCTTTGTAACTTTCTCTGTACATAGAATTTTGTGAGCGAAATTGGATCTTTTTTTTTTTTTGACATCTGCTATTAGCCTTGACTTGATCAATTTCTGGTTCTTGGGTGTTTTTCTGCTTTACTAGATATCATTATACATCACACTCATGAACTTTTTTGAGATTTTTTTAATCATTTTTCAATCTTATACACCAACGTATCGTATACGCACTCTGAGCAATGTATAGGCAGAAGCTGAGTCACGAGAGGAGTAGGTGACATCCAACATCCATAGCACTCTGATTTGGGTCTGCATTGAAAAGTCTACATGATGAGGTATTTTGGCACGATCGACTCACCTGTGATTCATGGTATACTATACTCTTACATGATATAGACAGATAATTTACACGAGTACCAGAAAGACTGAAAACTTGGTGGGTATCACGCCGAGTTGGGGCAAATCATTACCATGCGAGGATCAACGTACAACTTACTTACGCTAGATGTCACAAAGTTGGAATTATAAGCAGTGACAAAGACAATGCTCCGAGGATATGGGGGAATGATTCAGGTTGTGAAGCTCGTGCATCTCGCGTCTAGGCACCGCTGGGGGATGGGTTATGGTGGGAATCGCTTACAGTGTACGGGTGTTTTTTGAGCAGCATGCAGCATTACCAACTATGCAGCTGCTGGAAGAAAGGCTTGTATTAATACATAGATTCCAGATATACTATTGGAGCATGTGAGTATAACTTACATTTATCGAATGAAATAGAAGATCCTCCTGGTTCCAAGGTACCACTTTTAGCCTGTGCAAAACGCCTCTAATCCTGTGGATTATGTGTGCAGACCCCAATATTTACTGTAGGTAACGAGTGCCGAATGTCTCGTCTCGGGCTACATTCAATCCATACTCTTAGCAAGCGCCCATAAGCTGTCGAGCTTGGCGCGACCGAGGGTCTCACGAGCCTCGCCTGCGGTCGTGCATACTCTGGAGCCCCATTTTCGGAATGATCGTTCCTTGATCTCACCCTCGAAAATGAGTGTGCACTTGTTGGATGAGTTGTCCTTCACGTCTCCAGTTTCGGTGAGTGGCCTTAGCCATTGCGGATCCGAAGCCTGCTTCTCGGCCTGGTTCTCGGTTGGTGGACCATTCTCATGCCACTTGATGCGTTGAAGCATGAGTTTCTTGTACTTGTTGATTGCGTATGCGCCTCCTTCAACCACCACAAGATTCAGTTCGGGATTGAAAAGAGTAATGCCGGTGAGCGCGTGTTCTTTGGCGTTATTGTCAATCTGAAAACGGTGCTTGCCATACGCCAAACTCTTGATTTTGAAGACGCACATGTACAGTCCCTTTTGTGCGTCCTTTTCTTGGTTGGCAGCAAGCTTGGCGTGTTTTTGTTCTTTAGTCAGCTTTCGATCCTCATTCGCTGCTACGTGGTCATCATGGCGCTGTTGAATCTGTGACTCAACGAGCATTTCCACAGCGGTGGGGTCTGCAATGGCTTGTTCTCCCATGACGCGCATCATGTTTCCGCGCTTGACTTTGGGTGGTGGAGGCGGCTCGAGGCCGAGACGGATCTTGGCTTGGTGTTCTTTGAGGTCTGCTGCACGGCGCATCCTGCGCAGCTTCTGTTGTTCTTTAGTGGTAAGATACATTGGCTTGACCTGAACTAGACGCTGGTCCTGGGGCGCTTTGAGCAGAGGTGGATGCTGGACATAGAGTGTTATGATGGAATCATCGGTCTCGACCTTGACTTTGGATGGATCGTCGATACAATCGTAGTTGGGCTCAGCCAGGATGCCTTCGTCCCACCATTCGATGTCTGGAGGAGGCTGCACCAGAAATCCACGTTCGCTATTCTCATCGAGGCCCGCCCGGCGCGCCTGGATGGCGAGTGTCTTTTTGATCTCTTCAAGTCGGCGCTGTGCACGCAGCTTGGAAGCCTGGTCGAGGTACTTGCCATGCTCGTTGAAAGCGAGCACACGGGGGCCCCTCTTCTTGGCAAGGGCAGCCGTCTTGGGATCGAAATATGGGTTCTCTGGCACTTCCTCTTGCGATTGCTTTTGCTTAGGCGCTGCAGCTTGGGGCTTCGTATCAACGTTGGGCGTTTCTGAGCGGCGATTGCCCAGCGTTGTCGCAAAGGGTGGGCCTGCAGAATCGGATGTGGGAGGTTTGGCTGCTGCGGAACCCGCCTTCAGCGCCTCCATTCTCGCCTTCATAGCAGCCAACTTGTCCTGAACTGCATTGCTTGCCCCAGCCGCCGGCGGTGGAGGGGTTGACGAGGCGGCAGGCTTCGCGAACCGGGCTGCAATTTCGGCGGCCTTTGCTTTGGCTTTGGCCTTTGCGGCCTCGACGGCATCTGATGGTTTGGCGCGCTTCACATCGCCATTCGGGCCTTGACCTTCTGGATAGGGGCGCTTCTCCGCCATGGTCATGATGGGCAATGGTGTGTGGATGCGGAGTTTCGGGGGAGAGGTTGTGGTGGCGCAAAGCAGTCGCTGGACCGCCGATCGGGTTGCTCAAAGCCGGTCGATCGTTCCGTGGATTTGGCGCTGATTCACACTTCCAGATTGCTGTTGAGCCGGGGCGCGGCGGTGGTGGTGATTGTGATGGTAATGAAGCCAATGTAGGCGCTGCGGAGTGACGCGAAATGCACGCTGCGGCCTAGCTAGGCGTCTTGGCGCGCATACCGGCTAAACCCTGGGCGAACTTTTCTGGTCCCGAAAAAACTCCCCGCAAGTTTCGCGCTGCTGCGAACATCACAACCAACGCCTTTGCGCGCGGATTGCTTCTTCAACAGGCGCAGCAGGCAAAGAGGCGCCGCCATGAACACCCATCAGCCAACTTCCTCGGCCATCAATGGCATCGAGTTTGGCTTTCTTACTACAAAAGACATCAAGTCGCTCTCGGTGAAGCGCATAACGAACCCGACTACCTTCGATTCGCTGCTTCACCCAGTGCCAGGTGGTCTGCACGATGCAGCGCTCGGTGCTTTCCTTGACAACCCGTGAGCTTCATCCGGCCGTCCAAGGTCTTATCGCTTTTGCTGACAACCTTCAAGATGCGGGACCTGCGGTCTTACCAACTTCCTGGGCTGCCCTGGCCACTGCGGCCACATCGAACTTCCTGTACCTGTTTACCATCTCACATTTATGGACCAGCTGTTGCGACTGCTCCGGGGCAAATGCGCATATTGCCACCAGCTGAAGCTCTCGCGCGTGCAGGTCAACGAGTTCGTTTCCAAGCTGCGATTAATAAGATGCGGACTCGTCAAGGAAGCGAACGAGATGCATGAGCACATCAACATCGAGAAGAGAAAGACGAGCAAACGAGCTACCGACGATTCCGAAGATGAAGACGACGATAATGACGACATCATTTCGCAGCGAAACAGCTACGTGAAGAAGTGCATGAAACGAGCAGGCATCTCAAAGCACGATGCTAAGGCAGTGCGCGAAAAAACCGAGACCATCTCCGACGCGCGCCGACAGGTGGTCAAGGAGTTCTACGCAGAGCTTGTCAAGCGCAAAGTTTGCGGAAACTGCCAGGGCATCAGTCCTACATACCGTAAGGATCGGGGTATCAAGATCTTCCGGAAGGCACTTAGCCAGAAAGACAAGACCAAGATGGCCCAGGCAGAAAAGCGCATCCAGAATCCCCTCGATGTTCTCGCTCGGCGCGACGCAAAGGCGAAGAAGCAGCACGTACATGCGGATGAGGGTGTGGCGGACCTAGACCCTGCTTCTGAAGAAGATGAGGGTATCGAGATGGAGGACATACAGGAAGCCGACGGCTCACTTGTTGCCACAGAGTCACGCATGGCTCGGAAAGCAAAGACAGCAGAGACTGAAGAGCCGTTGCAAGAGTATGTCAACTCGACCGAGGTCAAGGCAGCCATGACTCTGCTCTTCGAAAACGAGTCTGAGATGATGCGATTGCTTTATAGCCCATACGGGTCAAGATCTCTGGTGCATGCGAGCGCTGATATGTTCTTCACCCAGGCCGTGATTGTTCCTCCCAACAAGTATAGGCCTGAAGACAAGACAGGCGACTCTATCGCCGAATCCTCTAAGAACAAGCTCTACAAAGGCATCCTTGAGGCTTGCGAGACCATTCGACAAATCAGCCAAGAAATGCGAGGCAAGCCCAACGAATTAGGATATCGCCAACGAAATTTCGACGACATGCAAACCCAGTTTGTGAACCTGCAGGGTGCTGTAAACGCCCTCATCGATCGCGATGCCAACCCTGTACAGGGACGCGCTGCGGTGACCAACGCCGATGGAATCAAGCAGAATCTCGAGAAGAAGGAGGGTCTTTTCCGGAAAAACATGATGGGCAAGCGTGTCAACTTCGCTGCACGAAGTGTCATCTCGCCCGACCCGAACATCGAAACCAACGAGATCGGTGTGCCTCCAGTTTTCGCCATTAAGCTCACCTACCCCGAGCCAGTCACTAATCACAACTTCTACGATCTTAAGGAAGCGGTACTCAACGGACCGGACAAGTGGCCTGGAGCCCATGCTATTGAGAACGAATACGGACAAGTCATCTCGCTGAAGAAGAAGAATTATGAGGAGCGATTGGCCTTGGCCAACCAGCTACTCGCCCCGTCAAATTCTTACTCCAACGGTGCTAAGAACAAGAAAGTGCATCGTCATCTCAACAATGGTGATGTGGTGATTATGAATCGACAACCGACACTGCACAAGCCTTCTATGATGGTGCACCGAGCACGTGTCTTGCCGGGAGAGAAGACCATTCGCATGCATTATGCCAACTGTAACACGTACAACGCCGATTTTGACGGTGATGAAATGAACATGCATTTCCCTCAGAACGAGCTTGCGCGCGCGGAGGCGATGACCATTGCGGACACCGATCATCAGTATTTGTCTGCAACAGCTGGAAAACCCTTGCGAGGTCTGATCCAGGATCACATCTCAATGGGAGTTTGGCTGTCCAACAAAGATACCTTCTTTACAAGAGAAGAGTACCACCAGCTACTCTACTCCTGCTTGCGACCAGAGGACGGCCATACGACCTCGGGCAGACTTGAGACTGTTGCCCCTGCCATCTTAAAGCCTCAGCCAATGTGGACGGGTAAACAAATTATTACAACTGTTTTGAAAAACATCAAACCCGCAGAGTACCAGGATCTAACGCTCTCATCCAAGTCTTCCACCAACTTCAAACTATGGGGCGCACACGTCGAAGAACGGGATGTCATAGTCAAGGACGGCGCGCTCTTGACCGGTATCATGGACAAGAGTCAGATTGGACCTGCCGCTGGTGGTCTTATCAATGGCATCTACGAGGCGTATGGAGAGACCATAGCTGGAAGAGCATTGAGCATCATTGGAAGGCTGCTTACCAAAATGTTACACATGCGTGCCTTCTCTTGTGGCGTTGAAGATCTCATCCTTACTGAAGAAGGAGAGAAAGCAAGACTGGAAGAGCTCCGAAAAGCAGAGAAGGTCGGATTCGAAGTGGCCGCTAAGTACGTTACTTTGAACACCGACAACATCGACCCCAACAATCCAGAGCTCCGACGACGACTCGAAGCGGTTTTGCGGGATGACACCAAGCAGCACGGTCTCGATCTACTCACAAACACTGCAAACGGTAAAATCTCGTCAGCAGTCACTGAAGCTGTCCTGCCTGGAAAGCTCATCAAGCTGTTCCCAAAGAACCAAATGCAGGCTATGACGGGTTCTGGTGCCAAGGGTAGCTTGGTCAACGCAAACCAGATTTCGTGCAATCTTGGTCAGCAAGTTCTTGAAGGCCGAAGAGTTCCAGTCATGATCAGTGGTAAAACTCTGCCTTGTTTCAAGCCGTTTGAAACCAGTGTTCGCGCTGGTGGCTATATCGTCAACCGTTTCTTGACGGGTATCCGACCACAAGAGTATTATTTCCATATGATGGCTGGTCGAGAAGGTCTCATTGATACCGCTGTCAAGACTTCGCGCTCCGGTTATCTGCAAAGATGTATCATCAAGGGTATGGAAGGTCTTCGTGTCGAATACGACACCTCCGTCCGTGATTCAGATGGCTCGATGGTTCAATTCCTTTATGGCGAAGATGGTCTCGATACGACAAAGCAGAAATACCTCAACGACTTCAAGTTCCAAGCTCAGAATTTCTACTCTTTGGCTCAAGCTCTACACACTGCCGAGGCCTATCCGCGTGTATCCAGTGCTGAAGCCGCTGAGCACAACAAGAAGGCTGCAAAGAAGGCGAGAAAAGGTGATATTGCAGCCATGGATCCTGCTACCGCAGTTTACACGCCTTCACGACACAGTGGCAGCACTTCCGAAGCGTTTTTGCAGGCCAAGCGGCACTACTGTGATGAGAATCCGGACAAGTTGCTCAAGAACAAGAAGCACGACAAAGAAGGCGAGATTCTTAAGCGCACATTCGAGCAGATGCTCGATCTCAAGTATCTCCGATCTCTGGTCGAACCTGGTGAGGCTGTCGGTGTCGTGGCTGGCCAGTCTATTGGTGAGCCTTCAACACAGATGACACTTAACACTTTCCATTTGGCTGGTCATTCTGCGAAGAACGTCACACTTGGTATTCCTCGTCTACGAGAAATTGTGATGACTGCTAGTGCAAACATATCCACACCTTCCATGCAGTTGTATCCTCATCCCGAACTATCAAGGGGGGATTGCGAAAAGTTTGCAAAGAGCATCACGCGTCTACCGCTCTCGGCTGTGCTTGACAAAGTCACGGTCACTGAATCATCTGGCACCGGTCTACAATACGGCCAGGCAAGAACTTACAAGGTTCGTTTGGACTTTTACCCTGCCAACGAGTACACCGAGGAGTATGCTATCAAGGTTCGCGACGTTGCCGAATCTATCGAGCAGAAATTCTGTCCTCGTCTGCAAAAGATGATTCGCGTCGACCTGAAAAAGAAGGCTCTAAACAAATCGCTTTCCACCGCAAGCTCAGCCAGTATTCCCACGATTGGTGAAAAGACTGGCAGGAGTGGAGAGGCCACTGTTGGAGAGTCTGAGGAGACTTTCCGCGCTGATCGGGAAGGTGGACCTGAAGATGATGCCAGCGACGACGGGGAGGGAGATGATGACACCACCCACGCTAAGGATCGGGGTAGGCGTGAGGACAGCGTAGCCTATGAAGAGCCAGAGGAAGAAGAGCGGGCTGCCAATGACAGGCTTGATCGAGAGGACGAGGTCAGTGAAGACGACGAGACATATGGCGGTTCTCCCAAGCCCTCGCGCGCCGCCTCTCCCGACGCTGAGTCGGATGACGAAGACGACGAGATGGTGGTCCCTACAGATGAGACTTCGGACATTCGTCGGGACCGCATCTGCACCAAGAACAGCGATGTGTTTGGTTTCACTTTCGACGACCGCAAGGGTGCTTTCTGCGAGGTCACCTTTGAGTTCCCACTCTCTACACCCAAGCTCCTCATGCTCCACCTCGTTGAGGAGGCTGCTAACTTTGCTACCATCCATGTCATTCCCGGTATCACCGCAGCACAGTTCACTGCGAAGACTAGGGATGATGAGGAGAACATGATCAACACTGACGGCTCCAACCTCATCGCTATGCGCGAATTCGGTCACATTATCGATGTAAACCGCATTATGACCAACGACATCGTGGCGATGCTACACCTCTATGGTGTGGAGGCTGCGCGCGCTACCATTGTCCGCGAGATGCACGCCGTTTTCTCTGGTCACGGTATCAGCGTCGACCAGCGCCATCTCAACCTCATTGCTGATACAATGACCAAGGGTGGAGGCTTCACGCCTTTCAATCGCATCGGCATGAAGGGCAATGTGAGTCCGTTTATGAAGATGAGCTTCGAAACCACCGTCGGCTTCCTCAAGGACGCTGTCCTCGAGCGGGATTGGGACGAGCTGAAAAACCCGAGTGCCAGGATCGTCGTTGGCAGACTGAGCACGGTGGGTACAGGTGCTTTCGACGTCCTTGCACCTGTCAGAGTTCGTGATCCGCTCAAGGAGATTGCTGAGGAAGTCAACGACGTTCTTATTGGTGGTGTGCGAGAGAAGCGTGATTCGGACTCTGAAAGCGAGTCGGAAGAGGAGGAGGAAGATGAGGAAGGAGGCGAAGAGGTGGAGATGCAGGATATCGAAATGCAAGATGTGGATGAGGCTGAGGAGGTTGTCCAGGAGGAGCCGAAGAAGGAAAAGAAGAAGAAGAGCAAGAATCATTAGTCGGGATGGTGACTATGGGTTCTGCTACATCTATGTTGCTATGAGGTGTTTTCTTCGTATTGGGTAGCATGGGCTTTGGGCGTTGATGCTTTCAAAAAGGATGGTATAATATTGCATAGTAAATCGTCTGCTTTCAGATAGATTCTAAAACGTTTCCAGCACTTTGTTTTCTTGGCTTGTGCGATGCATCACAGACACTTCTTACGCATACTGGGATACTTCGAGTCAGACGATACTAACATCAGAGACGTTGTGGAACTTCTTGTGGAGATCAAATGGCAACACTTCCGACAGACGATGAAACTCCCTCTCTCTCTCTATGGAATGAGTGAAGAGGAGACAATATCTCCACTCGAAGTGAACGTGCAAGAATCCGCACAAAACTGTGCACTCTGGTACCAGCCTTGACCCCGAATCGTTGCCACACTTTCCGCGGCGACGATATTATTGAAACTTCGACGGTTTGTGACATAACATGTACGATTGTATGACCTCTCCTTGTCAATGGCGTGATGATTTGAGGCATGTGAGTTGGATGTAGTGTTGGATTAGTTACACAGATAATATACATCACTCCCTTATCCTTGTACACTCAAACGTTCTGAGGGGAGTTAATTACAGAATCATGAGATATGCAGCATATATAGTATGAATAAATTACCTCAAGAAAACATGCAAATGTATACTCTTCTTATTGTTACATGTGAGACACGGCTAATGGGAAGAAAGTAGACTATTCGTGTTGCATACACTCAATAAAATATACGTATGAGGCAATAAACTGTACGTACGAGGCGTTGCTATGCGTTCAAAAGACACAAGGATACAATTCCCTTGAGTAAATTCCACCACGTAAACGCCCTTGTCCCAAGCAAGGCCGCAAAATCTCGCAAAGGCTTCCACGAATACCACAATCGGACCCGTGTCTTTCCCCCTAGGCTCCTCGGACGCATGCATGCTGACGTGCGGAACAAGTGCGGGGCAGAAAGTGTACCAGGCTCGTTCGTCCATTTCCCCGGCCAACGAGGTAGTTGTTCAAGGAGCGGAAGTGTGTGGAACCGTCCAGCTTCGATCAGGCGGTCTCTTGTGTTGCTTTTTTCGTCCGACCGGGGATAGCATATCCCTAGGGTTGCGATAAGGCAGATGGGCGCTAGGCATGAGCACATGTGTACAGTGAGTGGGGTAGATGTGGGAATGAGCATGTATCAGTACTACGGCGCTTCTTCCAGTTCGCGTTCACTACTCAATGATGGTAGCCGTATTTGCGTGACTGATAAAACACGAGATGTTCTCGGAAGGTCTACCTTTGAACCAATGGTCTGTGTCTTGAGGGGGGCCCTTGGAACGGTTCCCCAGATTGCCAGAATCAGCAATGTCTGCACTATGTCGAACCTGTTGCATATTGTCGCTTATTGAGACGGCATTTGGCCGCGGAAAATACGATTGCTAACGTAGAGTATACTTATTCCATAAGCGAAATTGCATTATCAGCTTCTCGTCAGGGATAAGTGGCGAGAAGTATCTCAAAAAGTAAGAACGTATCCCCAGCTCATGTGGTTATCTTCAATGTCTACGATCCAAGTGGCGATCTTTACCATTCCTCGCTACAAATGATCATTGGTTCAGAGCCCGGTATACCGAGGACACAGGGGTCCACCTAGCGTCTATTGACCAACGATAATACAGGTTCGCTAAATGAGGGGACCATGATACCTTCCATCGGATTCGTTTCTTTTTTTATTACTTCCCAAACATCTGTAGAAGCATCGGTCAATGTGCAATTGGCCGTCTGCGTCATGTCCCGAAATCCCGATCGTTGTCGTATCCCGCACCAAGTAACGTCTTGTTCGCCAAACTAGCCTCAACAATCGGCATCGATTATCAATGCCAACATGTTTCTCTGCCTAGCCCTGTGGGGAGCAGGAGCAGGCAGGGTTAGCCATATTGCATAAGCACATGAAAGCGACCGTTTGTTTGCGACAGAAAAAAGTGGCGTGCACATGGGGCGTATGCTTCCCGGCATCCGCCTTCTGCACGGAGCCGTGGGAGGATCCCGATTAATCGAGGCTCTCGGTGCCATACAAGAGGTGCCGCGGTTCGCTGGTGGATGCTCGGCAGCAGCTGAATGTGGGTATTCCGATTTCTCGTGATAGACATCGTCATGTGATAGAGAGGGAAAGATAGTGAGATCGAGACAGATGGAAAGATTGGGTCAAGTCAAAGAATCTTTTTTTAAAACTTTGTCTTACATATTTTGAGCCGCAGGTGCAAATGGCAGCGCCTGGAATAGGTAGGTGTCATTGTGCTATCTTGGTAAAGGCAAGGCCTCGACCCGGCACGTTTGCGGCCTTGGGCCGGAATCTTAAACTCAAGTAGGAGACTCCACTTTCACATGCAACATTGATTGCTTTTCAGGGCTGGTAGGGCTAATCGCAGACGCGCAAACAGGGCCTCAACAACGCTCCCACCGAATTGCAATGACAGCCGCGGTGCCGTGCTAGCACTAAGGTCTGCACGGCCAAAGTACCGGTGCGGCACGTATGACGGAGGATGCGCCCGCACCGATCGTAGGCAAGGGGGTACTACATAGGTGATAAGCCATACGCCAAAACCCAATAGCAAGGGGCGGATCCAAAGTCGGCAAGCAAGCGCTTCAGCCCTGGTTGACACGAGCTTGATTTGGATTCCCAGCGTAGAATTCACAAGCATAGCGCACTTTTGCTCTGACGTTGCGGGCGGCCGACTGTGCTTGGCCAATGCATTCGTTGCCTTGGTTTTCACATGTCAAAAAGCAGTGCCCCCCAAACTTCGCTCCCAAACGCCCCACCGCATGCAAAACCCGCCCTCAACGCAATGCTGCAGTATCGCTACGATTTGACATGTATAATAGAGAGTGTATGGCGTGCGTGGCGTTACGGTATTGCGGGCTCGCTTTGGCTGTGTAACGTAATGGCTTGCATCGACTGTCTATCTGCAACGGCTCCATCTGACTGCATTTCGCATCATGGCCTTGCCTCATGTCGTGACGCACGGGAATTGGCAATGAACAGAAACAGCCGGAAACGGACAGGTTAGGAGGAACAGACATTGGCCCCCGCTGTGCTCTGTCTGGCGTGCGTTTGAAAAGTATTGTACAGTATTAGTGGGAATACGGCCATGATAGCGATTGATGGGTTGATTTGCCTATCGATAAGGCAACTTTCACATGCAATTACACACACACCCACCCAGCAGAGCAGCAAGCCACGCCGTTTTTAGCAAGGTCCCACCAACCAAGCTCAGTCACACCATAGCGCTGGGCCATTATAATAAGGCGAAGAGAGGTCCCCTTGAAGTGAGCCCGTGTTTGCACTGCTCCCTCCTCGCTCTCCATTCCCACGGAAGGCTGAACAGAAACATCTCCTCCACCACAGCGATTCAGCATAACATCCTGCTCATCCAGTCTCCCCTAGTCAATGGCGCCTCACGCAACTGAAGAAGGCAACATGGAAAACAACAGCATGCCTCTTACCAATGGCGATGTGCCCAGCTCCAAGATCCTCTCTGTACGTCATCCTTCTCCATGCGGTCTACGCACCAGACGCTAACATCCCTCCCCCTTACCCAGCACCTGAACTCGTACCCAGTTGTGCACGACAGCGTCGAGACATTCAAGACACATCCATATGGTGAGCGCGCTCTCGCCCTGGCCAGCAACACGTACAACAACGTCGTCGCGCCCTTCCACCCGTACCTGCGCACTCCTTACTCGTTCATCTCGCCCTACCTTGCCCGCGCCGACCAGCTCGGCGACAGCGGCCTCTCGACACTCGAGTCGCATCTGCCCATTGTCAAGGAGGACACGCAGAAGCTCAAGCAATACGCCTACTCGCCCGTCCACTACGTCCAGGGCACCTGGCAAGACGAGTACAACAAGACGCATTACAACAACGGCGTGCTGAAGATGGGCGTTGCCGCCCTGAGCTTCGAGCTGAGGATGCTGAGCGATGCCTGCGACGTTGTTCTTGCTTACCTGAACAAGGGAAAGGAGCAGACCAAGAAGAAGGTGGATGAGGTGAAGCAGTAAGTCGGTGCGTGTGTATGTGTGTGTGTGTGTGTGGCGCGAACCTAGCCCAGAAGCTGGCATTCTTTCTAGCTGGGTGATTTGTTTTTGTACTCTTTCATACCTTCCTTCTTTTCAGAGGCTTATGCTTTAGCTGGGCCAGTCCAGGGTAAAAGTGAAAGCGTTTGTTCAAGATGCTACTTTCCTACGGCCCGGTCTATGTATCGGGCATCATCACATCAGTGGAGTAGGCTTCCGTTTTGGGTGCAGTTAGGCTGAGCAGTAATTATGATATCCCTTTTGAGAGAAAACAACAAGACAATGAGACAAGATTGCTGCAACGTGATAAGATAATGACGTCCACATGTGACAGAATCTGAGGCTAGTCATAACTCAGTCTTATCAAATCCGCGACGTCGCAGACTTGTCCGCTCATGTCAACTACAAGTCGACAGTACTGTGTGGGTGGCGATACAGTGTTAGTATCTTCTGCGCGTCACAGTCAACATCCATCAACGAGAAATCAAGGCCAACGTGAAAATCATGTGCATTTCATGAAGTTCGTGAATTGAGTCTGATGCCGGATTTTTCATGCTTTGATTATCAAGCCGATATACACGCCCGGATGGCAGGCCGGATTTTGGGGTCCTGTCATCTTATGAGATCCACCGACATGCTCATGCACGATCTTCCGTGTCAAATCATGCCCATCTGCGCCCAGCCGTGACCAAAGGAAAAGCTTAGAACTGTAAGGGAGTGAAGAACCACCTGTTCTTGCCGGACTGGTATCGCTCCTCGAATGCCTTCTTGACCGTCTTCTTGGCCTCCTCCCGTTGCGAGACCTCCTTGAATGTGTCGGCAGAGATGACGCCCTTCAGGTTCTCGAGCTCAATGGTGTAGCGGGTAGGCATGATGTGGGTGTCTGCGCTTGTTAGTGCCTGCTCCGCCTGCCAGCCTCACATCCACCTACAGTTGACCTGCTTGACGAAAGGCTTGACCTTGCTCTTCTTGGCCTGCTTGGTCTTTGACATGCGGCGGGTGACCTTGGATGGGTAGGTCTCGATACCGGCAACGAGAGCGTGGGGGAAGGGGTGCGACTTGGTGCCGTTGTCGAGGGGAGAAATGATCACGCACTTCTTTCCGGCATAGCGGCCCCGGGTGATGATCTAGGCGAACGGTGAGTGAGTGCGGTTGAGCGGATTCGGGCGATTCAAACGTACGACAACGCGTCCGACCTTGAGGCTGAAAAAGGCATGTTAGCAGCTGTTGTCTCCCAGGTTGCAGATTTTCCTTGGTGCAAATATTGGCGTCCCGCGACACACAGGGACGCACATCGCGGTGCGCCAATTTGCGTGCCAGAAAGAGTCGTGCGGGCGTGCAATCGGGGAGGGGACACTCACAACTTCATTGTGGCTGTCGTCCGGGTTAGTGATGGGATACTTGGTCGTGGAGTTCGAGGTGTCGTCGAGCACCAAAAAGCGCTGTGGGCGACCTCGCTAGATCTTTTGGCCGCTCCGCCGCGCTAACCGGGCTAGCGGCGCCGCTGGTTGGCTGGCCCCGCCCTTGCCTCTAGAAATCTTGAAGACCCGCCAAAAGTTTCGCGACGCCGACTCTGGACGACTGGACAAGTTGCACACGACACCCCAAGATGAAGATCAAAGCCCTCAGTCGGTCGACCGCCTCGACCCAGGCGCCTGGCTCCAGTGTCGCCAAGGTCACGCGAAACCTGGATCCCAACCAGCACCCGTTTGAGCGCGCGCGAGAGTACACGAGAGCTCTCAATGCGACAAAGGTCCAGCGCATGTTTGCACAGCCCTTCCTCGGCAGTTTTGAGCCTGGACATGTTGATGGTGTATACTCGTTTGCAAAAGACCCGAATTCGTTAGAGCACTTCGCCAGTGGCAGTGGCGATGGCATCGTCAAAGTCTGGGACTTTACAAGCAGAGAGGAGAAGTGGCAAGCACAGGCGCACGAGAACCTTGTCAAGGGCATGTGTTGGACGCGAGACAGGAGACTGATAACTTGCGGCTCGGATCGCCAAATTCAAATGTTTGAACCGTACGCTCAGTCGTCTGGGTCGCCGCCCAAAGCAACCTGGCACGGTAATTCGGCCTTCACATCCGTCTCGCACCACCGCTCGCTGCCCACCTTTGCTGCTGGTTCCAGCGTTATATCCATATACGATACATCGAGGACCTCCGGAGCTCCAGTCTCCAGCCTTGTCTGGCCATCGGTGAGTAAATTTCTTCTTGCAAAGGCATAATACATACTGACTACCTAAAGGCTATTGATACCATTACGGATGTCAAGTTCAACCAAGTCGAAACTTCCATACTAGCATCATGCGCGACCGACAGAGCAATCATCCTGTACGATGCACGCACAAACTCGCCTCTTCATCGTACGGTCCTCAACTTCGCCGCCAACTGCATTTCTTGGAACCCAATGGAAGCCTACAACTTCGCTGTTGCGTCCGAAGATCACAATGGATACATCTTCGACATGCGCAACATGAAGCGGGCGTTGCAAGTTCTGGTAAGCCTTTCGTCCCAACTCTACGTTCATCACCAGAAAGCATACACTGACACCAAGCAGAAAGGACATGTTGCGGCAGTCATGTCGATCGAGTTCTCACCCACTGGTGAGGAACTAATCACTGGCAGCTACGACAAGACCATCCGTTTATGGGAGCGTCAGAAGGGTCATTCCCGCGACACCTATCACACAAAGCGAATGCAGCGCGTCTTCTCCGTCGCGTGGAGCCCCGACAACAACTATGTTCTTAGCGGGTCGGATGACGGCAACATTCGCTTGTGGCGTGCAAGGGCATCCGAACGACAAGGCGTTAAGTCATATGCCTTGCGACAAAAGCTAGAATATGATCAGGCCCTCATAGAGCGCTACAAGCACATGCCAGAGATCAGGCGCATTGACAAGCATAGACATCTTCCCAAGACGGTCAAGAAAGCCGGTGAGATCAAGAACGAGGAGCTCAAGTCTCTTAAGAGGAAGGAAGAGAATGAGAGGAGACATACGAAGAAGGGTGAAGTCAGGCGGAGGGCTGAGCGTGAAAAGATGATCCTAGCACGAGAGCAATGAGGTCTCAACGAGAGAATCTTGCTACACTTCCTGCATAGCGTTGGCGTTTTTGCATTTTCGTTTGAAACTCGGAGGTTGTATGATACCACACTAGGTGCGTTTCTTCGGAAAAGAAAAATAAATAGGAACATGTTGGGACCCACGTTAGTCTTTGAACGAGTGTTGAACATATTGGAAATCAAACTCCATTATTCTCAGCACGTGATGTCGTGTGATGGCGTCATACCGAGGTGCATAGGGCATGGACAACGTCCACGTTCAACTGACACATATCTCCACTCTTTACGTTGCGCCCTGTATATCTGTACTCTTAAGTATCCGGTCGTGCTTCCAACAATCTAGCTAGTGATATCTCAGATACAACCAAACATGTCTTCCACTACAGCTCTCCAGACCCAAGACACAAAGTTCACTCAACTCGGACTTCACAAAAGCATCGCAAACAAAGAACAGGTATGCTGCTATACGCGGTCGCTTGAGAATGCCACAGATCAGAACCCCATCCTGGTGCTCATCCACGGGTATCCCCAATCTTCGTACATGTAAATCACCAATCTTTCTTATCCCCATACTACTGTACTGTATAAGACGGGGAAACAAATAGTACAAGATGAGAAGAGTATTGGAGGAAAGAACAGTCATGCTGATATAGAGAGATAGGTGGCGCCATTTCATACCACTTCTCCCATCAACCGCACCTCTCTTCGTGCCTGATCTCCCTGGCTACGGCGCTAGTACGGCAATTTCTCAAAACGATAAACTGAGTGCTGGGAAAGCTGTATTCGAAGCATTGAAGACGGAAGTGCAAAAAGCGAAGAGCAACAAGGCCGACCATGACAAGATCAAAGCTGTTGTCATTGGGCATGATCGCGGAGCCAGAGTCTCGCATCACATCACGGTCAGTGGTGTAGAGAATGTGGACATCTTGGGTGTGTGTCTGATCGATATCGTATGTCTAAATTCTTTTCTTTATCATTGAGGCCTCCTTATATATTTCCTCTTCGATACTGACGACTGGCGATAGGTTCCTACCTCAACGCAATGGCAGCACTTTGCTTCTCCTGCTGCCGCCGCAACAGAAATAACCGGATACTTCCATTGGCCCTTCCTTGCCAATGTCGATCTTGCAACCCGGATGATTACTGCATTTGGGGCCTCCAATTGGTGTCAGGAGATGATATTGCGTTGGGCTGGCAAAAATGCTGCTGGAATTAGCACGCTAAAAACAGATGACGCGCTTGAAGTTTACGGTCAGTTCTTTTCACAGGAACATACGCTTAAGGCTAGTTGTGAGGATTACAAGGAGGGTGCGACGACGGATGTTGAAAGGGAAGAGAAAAGCAACAAAGAGGAGAAGAAAATCAATGTACCCTTATTGTTGGTGTACAGCCAAGCGGGAATCGGAAGCAGGTTCACTTTTCCGGATGTGTGGAGGGATTGGGTGGGGGAGGGAGTGGATATTCAGTATCATGGGCTAGGAGATGGAGTCGGCCACTTTGGCGCAGAGGAGGCACCAAAGGAATGTGCTGAAGTGGTTGGAAGGTGGCTTACGCAGGTGCTGAGCAAGTGAAATTTGGTTCTTCAAGACCTTCCTAGTAAGTTCTAGACTATGGCAAAGCTATGTGCTGGTCATATCCGTGGATTAGTACCTTGTTGGAGAACTTCCAAGCCAGTCAAGGCATTCTTTAAACTCGAAGGGAACAGAGGGTGAATCTAAGGCTTTCATGCACTGATCCAGGCCTACGATAGTCTTCTAGGTAGACAAGTAAAACTTTGGTGACTATGGATTCTCTCGAATAATCAGTGTACAAGAGCCCCTGGTGTGATGCAGTATCACGTGACCGGTATGTGAGAGCCATATTGGGATTTCTTTCTTGCGTATTATATGGACACCCTCTTCACCCAATCAACTACTAGCAATTAAAATTCAATGTGTTCTTCCAAAAGTCTATCCACTACATTACGCGTCGTCTCTTAATCTATTGCTGCGATCACTTATTGTGTCACAGTCAGCGTGTTCAACGTTTATACTCTCCAAGCCGAGAAAGTATTCGCAAGTTGTGTAACATTCACTAATGCAAATAATAAGCTTCATAAGCCTGCAGTGCAAAGATCACGCAGTTGGTGGCCTTGTTAAGCAGCAAATGGGACAGCATACAGTCACCACATAGACATCCATAGCGTCTTGGCAGCTCCTTCGGGAATGGTGGGCGCAGCTGAACCTCTTACCATTCTTCACGGAAGCTGTCCAGGGACGAATAACGGAGCAAATCTGTTGGCGGAAGAACGCTACGAATACATAATGTACCTCTTCTAAGCTGACACAAGCAATAATTTGATATCAACTTGTCCCGGTCTGGTTCTTTCACAAAAGCATTATGTTAAGCTCGGCACCCCGCCGTGTCGGTGTACATTTCGGGTTTCCTACTGCACCCTTCGGAACAAGTATGCAGATCAATATGGACCTGTGCGTTGCCTAGGCTTCATTCAGCTCGACAAGAACAAAATTAATCCAGCATCGTGGGTAAAAGCGACTTGCATAGCAACTAGTCCGTTGTATGACCGAGGGACCTTGATTTTATTAGCCTCTCGTCTGCCATACTATCATTTCTTCTTTATTCCTGTCCCTTCTCCTGTAGTAAGGATAGAATCCATTTGCCTCAATGCTTCTCATTACCATCCTCGCTTGGCTACTATGCCTCGTCCATAGCTCATCACCCGATTCAAATGCACAGAAGCGGATCTCTGCTGAACTACCGCCGCTCTTGTCGAAGGACGCTGTTATCACATTCCCATGGGATGCTCGCTGGGACGATCTGCAAATCCGTGGGGCATCTCCGCGTATCTCTCCCGACTATAGCGTCATCGTCGAAGTAGCCACTGAAGACGACGTAAAGAAGACAGTTTCTCTTGCCAATCGTTTCAATGTGCCATTTTTGGCTGTATCTGGTAGCCACGGGTGGACTTGGTCGCTAAACCAGTTGCCGTACGGCATCCAAATCAATATGAGAAAGCTCAATACGACGACTCTTAGCCCGGACGGCAAATCTGCCATAGTTGGTGGTGGTACGAAGCAGTATGAGATAACGAATTCCCTTTTTGCCCTTGGCAAGTACGCCGGTGAGTATACGCTGGTTTGTCATAAGTAGTGCTCGGTGAGACAACAGACTAATCACGCACTGCTAGTTACCGGACTTTGCCAATGTGTTTCTGTAGCGGGCCCGTTGTTGGGGGGCGGCCACAGCCTACTCCAGGGTCAGCATGGATATTCTGTTGACGGTCTTGTTTCTGCACGAGTGGTACTCGCCAGCGGCGAACTTGTCGAAGCATCCCGGACTAAGAATGCAGACCTGTTCTGGGCGTTGCAAGGAGCCGGCCACAACTTTGGCATCGTTACCAGCCTCGAAGTGAAGACTTATGACATACCCTCCAAATGGACCGTTTATACGCTCATGTACTCTTCGGAAAAAGTCGAAGCACTATTCAGTTTGGTCAACGAGTTTGAGGATATGGGCGCTCAACGGCCAGCAAAATTGGTGCTGACAGGGGTATTTATAAGAATTCCTGCCGTTGATGCGGTCAAAGTAAGTTGTATTCTGACGCCATAGACTGACATGGCTGACTATCTCCAAGCCTGTTGTCCTGTACACTGTCGCATACGAAGGTTCAGAAGCAGAAACCGATCCATATGCTGCTCGTTTCACCGCGCTTGGCCCCATCTCCACTGAGGTTCACACTAACGTCAATTATGTCGAAATGTACACTTACACTGGAAACACACTCTCAGATCGACCTTGTATACCCAACGAAAATTTACTTGGGGCTGGCGTCTCTCTGCCTGCTTGGGACATCAAGGGTGTCCGTAAAGCGTTCACCCTATTCGGAGAGATTACTTCTGACCCTCGTTTCAACACCTCCGTCACGCTTATGGAGAATTACGGAATGCAAGGAGTGCGCGCTATCGACGCTGCTTCCACTGCCCTGGCGCCTGAAGAACGTGATTTACCAATCCTCGCAAGTGCAGTTCTCTGGTGGGCTGGTGACGACGAGGAGACATCAAAGGTGGCTCAAGATCATGTACGCACAATGACTGACGCACTATATATGGGTGTCGACGGGGACAGCAGCAAGAAGAGACACTGCTACCTCAATTACGCAAGCGGAGAAGAGCCGAAGTCTGAGGTGTATGGAGAATCTAGGCTGAAGAAGTTGGCAGAGCTGAAGAGCAAATGGGATCCAGAGAACAAATTCAAGTACTACAACCCAATAGTTTAGATAGCAGTGCATTGGTCCCGGGCACGTTTCTGCTTTGGGCCACTTTTTTTTGCTAAGAAGTGAAAAAGCCTAACTAATGCACGCTGCAGTCACTTGAAAGCAAAATCAGGTCCAACAATAAAATGAAGTAATGTGAGACTATGCCAGCCATTTAATGATAGCACCATTGTCTGGAGGTGCCCACAGCTTCGCAAATTCCTTCAAGTGCTTCGCTAAGGTTTCTTGAGTTAGCTCATGCCTGAATTCTCCATCTCATCCGTTAATTCTTTGTGCTGCTCTATCACTTTGATAGGTAGCTCGGAGGACTGCCATAATTACGTCCGGAGGTGTTTTCTTCCACCACCCCTGGCAAGGCCCATCACAATACACCTTTCGTGGGACTATGTAGTATACGTCTAGCATTTTCATTTGTCACGTGATCTATCCTGCAACTTGCTTTGAACGACTATAGTTTCTTAAGGTAAGTGAGATCTGTTGTCTTCCTTAAGAATATTCGGGACTGGTCGAAGCCTTGGTGTAGGATCTCGGGCAATGTGAGCGCCGACAGTTGCTTAGATGTACTTTCCAGCTCTTCCAGCTCTTCCAGCTCTCTGACAAATTTCTGGCCACGTATCCTCCAGACACCCATATGTTCTCTAGAACACGCTGTGGCCCTCTCCACGCACACGCAGAGCTCACTAGTTCTGGGAAAGATTATGGGGCAGATTCAATGGCAAAACGAGCGTTGCACGACTACTAACTTGGTCAAGATCGGCCACTTATCAAAATATAAACTATAACATATAGGCGGTGCTACCGAGAATCATTTTAAGGAGTGGCTAAAATTAGGTATACTAAAATAGCTATAGACATGCATGGAATAACTCAAGGGACATATCAAACCCTACTCTTAACAAAGCCAATGTCGTCAAGTACATGCTCGCCAAGGGAGGTGTGTTAGCTGTCTTGCCATAGGATATAGTCTTTCCAAACACGAGAAAGCCTTGGCATGGGTTGAAAGCTTTCCTTGTCAAGTACGCGGATAATGCCTTATGCGGTCATGTACACCTACCTGACGTATTGCAAGTCGTCCACCACAAATACCGAATATTATGTCCCCTAATAGCAAAGTGTGAAAGTATCGTGTTTACGCCATATCCTTCTATGCGACGCTTCTTTATCTATCATTTTATCTCATCATCTATCACCTTCTTAGTTGGTTCATATCCAGTGTACCATGATTTCTTTCTTGCCATCTTATTACATTTCACATAGTACTGCCTTTATCCACGACCCAAATAAATAAATCCAAAGTACTATAGTGATACGAACACCCTCCCACCCACAACATGACGGTATTCCACTAACCAGCTGTGTATTCTCACCATCAGCTTGCATATCTCGGTCTTGAAAGAAACAAGACAATTGCATCACCCCATGACTCCTTCACGTGACTCCACCTCACCCTCTCCCACGCATCCCCGTTTCACGCTCCAGCCAGGAAAGAAACGAGGGGAATTGCAAAAAGCTACACATACATGAACGCCTCCCTCTCGCAACCATGACTTCACCATGCCTCTTCCCCTCATCCATACCCTGAACATCTCTTCCAGAACGACATCTCAAGTCGGAAGAGAATGTTCAGCAGGGAAATGGCCCCAGCGACAGCGATACTTCGTAATCACAGGAATAATATGCGATACGAACCGCCACACACAGAGCCTCGAAGCAGCCGAGTCTCTCTCTCTCTCTTTTGCATCCACGCCCATCTACCCATCCCAACGCAGCGTCAAATAAGCCTATTCACTACCAAACCCCAGACCAAAGTAGGTCAGAAAAGCGCAGTTCACGTGCCGTTGACAAACGAAGCCATGCCCATTCCCAGGTAAAACCGTAATGAGATGCCATGCATATCTTCACACAAATACACAGTATGCAGGGTCGCTCTCACGCAGGATGCACTCGGCACGATTGTGGAAAAACCGGGTTCTCATGCGGCGGTCTATGCCAGATGGATTGACATACATAGTACATATACGAGATAGCACAGCGAGAAAGAGAGAGAGAGTCAGGTAAAGTAAGGGGTGGAAGGAGGCAAAAAACTGCCACACCCCCTCCCTCATGCAAGACAGCGTCGGCCCGTCCGCAGGCTGCGGGTCAATTACTCGGCAGGAAGGAAAAAAAAGGGTTACATATGTACATGTGTATCTTACATTTCCCCCCTGGTCTGCGGGATAAAAAAGGTCTTAGGGCTACATACATACTGCGTGTCGCATGCGTATATTTCCATACGCAATTGCGGTTAATTGGCACACACACAGACACACCTGTGCATACATAGACAAGAGGGATGAATATTGGGTTAATTAGTGTTTTTGCGACGGCCAGTGTTTCAGATGCATCATGTGTTCGCAGGACAGATTGCAGCTTCTTGGCAGGCGAAGAGGAGGGGTGGTGCGGGTAAGCAGACGAGGGTGTGCGGACAGAACGGATGGACGGGAAAACGAAACGCTTGGGGTAACTTGGATTTTTTCGGCTTTCCTTTACCCCGTGTGCAGTTCATTGCTACTTTTTCCCTCTTCAAACAACAATGAGTTCGTTGTTGTTTCGAAGTGCAGATCTGGCCTTGATCTCATACATACTCACTCCGGTTTTTTCCCCTTCTGTTCCGGTAGTCCCAGTCTTTGATCAGGATTTTTGCAGTGGGGTTGGAGGAGGAACTTTTAGTCCTCCGGAATTAACCCGGTTATCCATGCCCCGTGATTCCCAGGGTTACGAGCTGCCATTTGCGAGAACCACAGTCACACGGCGTAGCGAAGCCGAACGGGTTTTTTCTCGGGCGCACAAAGTGGTCGTGGACCCCGCCACACCCCGAAGAAGATGGTTGAGTTCAGAATGTTCGACGTTGGTGCTTTTTCTTGTCAACAAAATGTAATGTTTGGTAGGCACGGAGAAATAAATCGGGTCCAATGCATGAGAGAGACGCATCCTGCCTGCCCGTTGGAAGTAGCTGAACCACTGGAAACCGTCGGCGGTTCGCGCAGCCGACAAGCGGCGTGTCGGATGCGGGGATTAGAGGCCCAGAGACATAGCTACTGGAATGATGCTGGGATGTTGCGTTGAGTTCGCACAACGGACAATCCATACGTTCACTCGAGCTGGTGCAGTGATTTGGCTAGGGCGCTATGGCGTTTGCATCTACCATGGTTCGCAGAATGCGAACGGCAGCCACTCAAAGCGACTACGAGGACAGCATCGTCGCAGGCCCCAAACACGCTAATGTTACCGTTGGCCGTGCACACGTCCCAGGCGCGACTGCTCTCGGCCCGCAATGCATGCAGAGATTTTCGTGATAGATCAGACCATCTTCCCAACCACCCCAGCATACACTAGGATGGCTGGTCCAGCCGAGCTGGTCCTCGGTATCAATAACTCGGATGTAGTTGGAAACCCGGGAGGATCTGTATTTGCGTACGGACCACGGTTGACGCGTGGCTAGTGATTAGTATGAATTTTTGCTTACACGTAGTGCGGGCCTGAGCGTCATGGTTTGTTCAATCTGGTGACTAGTCCGACAAGCAAGGTCGTTGATCAGAGCACCTACCAAAACTAACTCGGCAGGAGCCTTTTTTTTCTTCGCTTTGCCCTCGGATAAGAAGGCAAGACCGACAAGTTGGCTAATGAGCCATCATCGGGAAAAAGTGGATACTCTGGTAGGCAAAGTTTCGGGCCAAGGACCGCAAGATGCCATGTCATCTATTGTAGAGAGATGGGCTGGATCCGAGCACAACTGAAGCGATGTAAGCGGTTTTATCCAGCCGCCCATACTAATGTGCCGGGTAACGCTGTAATATTTGCGTTCTTTATTGAGTCAGACGATATAGAAGACATGTGCTGGATATGGCAAGTCATTAACCTATGGCACAATGGCGGTGCCGTGTGCAAAGGGTGCCCTTGGCAGCCGGCGAAAATGCAAGCTGGGGGGAGGCAAGTGTGAGGTTACCGATCAATTGACCGTCGGGGCCGTTTTCGCAATACGGCACTGAGTTGTGCAGACGTGCTCAAGGCGTTTTTTTTCTTTTGGCTTCGTAATCACGAGTCACATCGACGTTCGTTCTCTACGGCGGCTGACTGGACGGCTGAGGCGTTGCTAGCATGTATAGACCGCGGCAGGCTAAATGCACAATCGAGCCCTACAACAGTTTATGCATGATTGCGTTTAGACCGCCGAGTAGAGTAATAGCCTTGCGCGGTATAGGGCAAGTTGCAGTGGCTAGATGACGAAAAAAAAAATATTGCCTCAGCCACAACTAGCAAGAGTAGGCGCAATGGAAATCATCTCGACTCATGGCATCGATGGCCAGGCTGCAGCGCACCCTGTACAGAGGTGTGGCTGGATGCCAAGGCGATGCAGGCAGAGCATGTCGGGCGGATCATGCAGAGGCTTGACGATAGGCGGCTCTGCAGCTGGCGCAGCTGCAAGATGGGAGCATACTTTTTTGGCGGCCGTTACGGTACTGCGTGATGATGGAGGCCGACGGTCCCGGGCAAATTTGTCACGATGCAAGGAAGAGGCGCGGCGGATGATGGGCCCGAAGTTTAGAGCGCTTACTTCCAAGGCTGGCGAACGTCTGAGGGCAGGATGAATCCGATCAGACCAGAGAAAGAAAAAAAAACAAAGTCGAGAAGAGCGGTGAGGGGGTTGGTGGCAGGGCGGGAAGCTGCTGGAACGCGAACAATGAACCCCTCACTTGAACAGTTTATTTGTTGAACTTTGTTGAGGCAGTCGAAGAGCATGTGGAGTGGACGCGAGCAGTATGCGAGACCGGTGAGGCCGACAACTGGCCAATCAGGCGGCGGAAGTACACCCCACGAGCTGCACGGCGCCGTCGTGGCTAGCTTGCTCCGTCGATATCCCGATAACGGCTCTGCTGGCTTCCTGACGTGGCCAGTGGTGATTGGCAGCCCGACGCCTATCTGGACCATGGAGCGAGCATGCGACGCTGATCCATGCGCTCTTGGGGAGCTCCAGAAGCTCATGGCATGGGAAAAAGAGGGTGTTGTCTTTTCCATGTGAGGATGGAGATTCATGGGGGCAGCTCCACGCTCGGGGGGGCGACAAGTCGTGTGCCGTCAAGCGCGGATGCGAGGGGGTCGGTGCGACGGCATGTGCAGACGCTCTGCTCGCAGCAGCAGCCTTGGATCGGGACTACGATGCCATCCTAGTTGTGTGCGCACTCGAGAGTGGAGAGGAGCTTTGTCTTGGCTGCGACGGCGCAGGGATCCCTTACATTACACGCATATGCAGGCGCGGCTCGCTGCATACGAGCTCTGGCCAGTCCAAGTCCAAAGTGGCTGCTGCATCGCGGGATTGCCTCACGCTGCAGGAACGTTGGTCCGCGACAGAGACAGAGATAGACAGGCGCAAACACACACGCACACACGGCGTGAGAGACGGCCGTCTATGCTCTGGTCGACAAGCTCATTTCCCTTGGGCCGCTTTCTTCGGCGGCAACGCGACCACGGCTGGTGCAAGCGAGACCAGCATGTCCGAGGCCACAAAGATTACGGTTTATTGCCACGGGTAGAATTTCCCCACTGTACGAAAACGCAAATGTTGTCAACGAGGTGCAAATTGGCTGATACAAGACAGTGTGCTGGTGCCATGCCATGACCCCTGTCGACGAGTATTGGAAATAGCAGCGTCGTCATGTGCTGAGGGGCCCGCGGTGGCCTGACTCGGACCCTGTTTCCATCGGTGCATTTTCTTGTGTCCATGTCTATTCTGGCCAGCTGGGTGGCGGTGGTGGTCAGCAAGCGTAGTAGGAGGTAGCAGGTCGACACACGGGCGCACGCCTCTTCTCCACGATCCGCTCCCTCGCACATCGCGCCGGCTGCGCTGCACTGCACGTTTATTTCCACTTGTGCATATCTGCTACACGCCCTAGTCCACGAGGCCGTCGTGTGACTGCAGACGAGCAAAGATAATCGTCCGCAGCCCCGAGCACAGGGTGACACAGGGCGGGTCGCTTGAGCGCCGCGTCCTACTCCCAACCAAGTGTACTACGACAGGATCCAGCGATGCCGTCAGTCGTAGTACCGGGGGGGAGCAATGGATGAGCATGTTGCGCTCGACCAAACTTTGGCCCCCATGGTGGAGCGTGCTGGTGGAGAGAGCAGGCAAAGGGTTGGCTGTGAGGGCACTAGCCATGACACGGATGCGAACTCTTGGTTTGGCGCCTGAGGCGATGGCCTGGGCTGAGGAGGTGCCAACTGTCAAGTGGCATGGCCGACGACTTGCTGTTCCAGAGGTCGAGGCTGGCACCGTTCGCATGGTTGGTGCAGGGATAGAGGCGGACTCTCCCGTGCGCCGTGCTACGAGTCCCATGATGCACTACGCAGTAGTGGGCGTAGCAGGAGGATGGACATGTCGTCTGGGTCGTCCTTTGAAGACGTGCGGCCATGGTGGCGGGCGCCCCCCGCCAGGATTGCGCTGTCGCTGGCACCTTGTTTCAGCTGGACCAAAGGGCATAGGCCCTTGTGATACGGGCACGACGCCGTGGCCGAGGTTGCAGGCTTAGACATGGAGGTGCACTCGCTGTCGAGGCGCCGTAGATGCGTGGGTGGCTGTTGGGGGGGAGGGCGAAGTCAGAAAGCGTGACTGCGGCGGCGGGGGGCTAGGCCGGTTGGGGCTAGGGCGGCCAGCGCATCTTCTCACCGCAACTAGCAGACACCCTATCAGTGCGTGCGCCGTCCACATCCAACGTCAAGGCCGTGCTACCATGGGCGCGACTGTCATTCGACGCAGGAGTCGAGTGCATGGCCTTTGGGGACCAGAAGGCCAAATGGCCATGGACGGGCTGTGGCCGTGTCTGCCGCCATGCTCGGCTGACATGGCATGGCTGTCGCACGCAGTCGACGAGATTCCACGTTGCACATGCCTTGACGTGCTCGCTTCGTGGGGAACGGATGCACGGTGGGCTGGCCTGGGCTTTGGTGTCTGGCTCCCGGTAGACTACCCAGCCAATGGGCGGCGGCGTGAATAATGCCCAGACCACCGTGGCCGCCTAGCTCGCACGGCCTACCGTCCGTCTATCCCGCTGAGAGTCGGGCGTATCCCTGCCGCTGGCTCGAGAGAGGGCATTTAGCCTGTGGTGGTAACGCCATCCATCTACGATGTATGATCTCAGGACGGGTTTACAAATTGGCCAGGCAGGTCGATTCCGTCTCACAGGTCCTGCCCGAAGCGTCGAGCGCCGCCGCCGCTGCTGCTGGGGCAGGCGGCGAGCATGACGGCCACGGTCAGCCGGTGGTGAGGATGCCGCGGCAGTTGAGCGTGTTTCAGAAGGAACGTGGCTGTCGGGCGGGCAGCGCAGCCATGGTGATTGTGCTTTTTTTCTTTCGAAAGTGCGTGCCGGGCTGACTCGCCCAGAGGGCGCTGGTAAGCAGGGCAGGTGGGCGGGAGAGTGAGCCCCGACAGCCGACTGTGAGTGTGAAGGGCAGCGTCCGCCGCCCTTGTTGGGCCGGGCGTGTGTGAGCAAGCCATTCCACGGACCGGCGCCGCTTAGTCAAGGCCCGCAGTTGCAACGACTGTTCCCTATCAATTGACTGTAGCGGTTTGGCCGCGGTGCGCTCGAATATCTCCGGGCGCTCTCAGTGGCCCGCCCATTCAGCCGTGTTATCCCCATCGGGGGGGCAGCCGATGCCTCAGGACGCGACACAGTGGCAGGAAAAAGTAGGCGCCCGCTAAATTTGGAGCGCGGTACCCTGGCTCGCGCGGGCGGCCGTGAGAGGGCAGAGGGGGGTCGGGGGGTCGAGTGTGGTGGTGGTGGGAGTAGCAGTGGTGGCCGCAGGGGCCAGTCGGGGGGTGGATACGACGAACAGTTACAGTGGCTACAAGGGCTCAGTCGTCGTGGCCGAGTGGTGTAGAGAGCGTCGCTTGCGTGCATAATCGTCGCGGTATGGGCGGGCAGGCCTGTCCCTGTCAACCGCACCGTCGGCGGATCAGCCCAGTCAGCAAGCTCCACGGCGGCGTCTGTGCGGGTGGAGCGAAACGGCCTGCTCTGACGGGATTGGCACTGGCAGGGTGGTGGATGGACGTCGACGACGGTGCAAAGTCGCTCGTCCCCACCAGGCCCGAAGTGAATTTAGATTGTGTGCTCGTGTCGTGTCTGTCTGGCTGTCGCAGGGCCTGTGGCCTGTCCCCAGAGATCTCCACCACCCGGGTGTCTAGGGACGGCACTGCACTGCGCTGCACAGCATAGTGCCATGTTGCCATTGCATTGCCATCTGCTGCTCGCTCGCTCGCTCGCTCGAGCCGCCCGCCGCTGCTGCAAATTCGCTCCGGCCCGCCGACGCAGCAGCAGCTGTTGCTTGCGTGCGTGCGTGCTGGCCAGCCTGCCTGCCTCGCTGCCTCGCCCAGCCCGCACGCCCGCCCGCGCCGGAACAACTTGGCAGCGACGCCGGGCGCGCACGGGGATTGGACGCGCCGTCTGGAGCCAGCAAGCGGCCGCCACAGACTGCGGGGCGGGGCGTGCGCTGCTCGCCTGTCCTCTTAGTCGCTGCGGCCTGCCTGCTGTCGAGCGCTGCAGAGAATCCTGCAGCATTGCCGGCGACGACAACGAACCGCTCCCATTCTCCACACCCTCCCTCACCACCGCACCGCACTGCACTGCACTGCACCGCACCGCACCGCTCTGCTCTCGACGCTCTTCGTGCCCGCTCTGCGCCCGCTGGACACGCCCGCCGTGGTGAGTACGCGCCTGCCTCCCGCCCTGCCCTCCTCCCTGTCCCCCGCCGGCCTCGCCACCTGCGTTTCCCGTGCACCCTCGCCTATCGCCCTCGCCTGCTCTGGTTGGGCCAGCACTAGCTGCCAAAGGCACATCCCAACCACCTCCGCCTCTAAACCTCCGCCTCCCCACCGCAGTCTGCGAAGAAGCCCTTCGCTCGTTCTCTCTGGCTGCACCTCCCCACCCCTTCTCTCCCCTCGCCCCCAATAGACTGTCGCTTGTCCCTCTGCTCAAAAGCTCCCTGCCGTCCCCGTCCTGCCCCGTCCTCGCTGTGCCGCTGCGGGCTTTCGACTGACACGCGCATGTCGCGTAGTCTTCCTCTTGCCGCTATCGCTATCGATACTGCTTGACCCGCATCCCCCGAGCGCGACGACGTTACGACTGTTTACGACAACATTGCACAAACACCCCCCGCAACACATGTTCCTGGCTTTTGCAGTCCGCTTCCGCTATTCTTCCAGGCCGGCTTTTGTCAATTCCCACCTTTGCGTCTTTTGATCCGAGCGCCCAAAAAGCATTTGTCGACTACCAGCCCTTCCCTGCTTTACGACTGCAACGACGTAACGACCAGCTTTTCCCCCCCTCCAGCATTGTTTGCAGCGTTCCACTTGATCCAGCAGCTTCCCGCACACATAGCCTGTTCCCCCACGTCGGTTCGCAGCCAAGCCATCCTGGTCAGTATTTCCCCCCCAATGCCACGGCGCCCTTCTCCCTCCCCTCCTGCACACTCCCACTGCAACCAACCCACCCGCCTTTGCAGCCGCAAGCAAACAACTAACTCGCCGTTGCAGACTATTCGCTCCGCCAGCCTCTTGCCGCTACCTGCAGCCACGAGCGAGCCGTCACTTTTGCCGAACACGCGTCTGTGCAGCTGCTCCTTCATCTGGACGACTGACTCGGGAATCTTTTCCAAGAATCTCTCGGCGTCCGACACCCACAACACCACTTTCGAGATCCCCTCAATACCGTAAAGCTGGAGCTCCCATCGATCTCGTCGGTCCACGCCCGCGGCCCTGCTGACTCTTGGTATCCATCCCATTACGCACCCAAGCCTGCCGCCTCAACCGATCGTCTGCCAGCTCTGCCTCAGATTCAGTCGCACCCAAGCTCGTCGTCAAACTCGTCCTCGCCTCGCGGCGGTTCCATCAGTTCGGGTTCTGTAAGTGGCGGAAGCGCCAGCACCAACACGTCCTACGCCGCGTCCGTCAACGGACACGCTACCGGCTTCAAGACGCCTTCCCCAAAGCACGCCCCCCAGGATCTAAGGCGAGACTCGCACTCCCTCAACGTCCACTCGGTCCAAAGCTCTCCGTTTGGCTCCCAGGAGGGTTATAGCTTTGCTCCCGGCGGCTACAACAGCAGCATGAACCAGATGCAATCGTATGCTGACGTGCATCAACCCCACATGGCTACTGCTGCTCACGCCCCAGCTTCGGCCCCTCCCTCGGGCCTGTCGCATTATTCCTATCCCCCACAGCCTTCAATGATGCAGTCGCAACATCAATATAGCCAAGGTCCGCCTGGATACCCTCCCTATGGCTATGCCGGTGGAGTCCCCTCGCAGATTCCTGCGTCTTCTTCCATGAACCAGGCCATGGTTCCCTCTACCCTCCAACTACCAGGTGAGTTTCTCTTCTTCTTCCTCTTTCGTATACAAAACAAGCCTAACATGTACAGCCATGTCTTCTGGTGCACCTGCCTCGTCACTACCAGGCTCTCAAAGCTACCAGACCCAGACATTCGACCACACGGGTCAGGTTGCTCCTCCAGGAATGAAGCCTCGTGTGACGGCCACGCTCTGGGAAGACGAAGGCAGTCTTTGCTTCCAGGTCGAGGCCAAGGGCGTTTGCGTTGCGCGTCGCGAGGGTGAGTTGAAATGGTTGGTCGGGAAAGAAACCACACCAACTGACGTCTTCTAGACAATCACATGATCAACGGCACCAAGCTTCTCAATGTCGCCGGCATGACGCGAGGCCGACGCGACGGTATTCTCAAGAGCGAGAAGACACGTCACGTTGTCAAGATCGGCCCTATGCACCTCAAGGGTGTCTGGTGAGTGTTGTCGTGATTTTCTTCTCATGATAAAAGACTAACTCAATCACCAGGATTCCCTTTGAGCGAGCCCTCGAGTTTGCCAACAAGGAGAAGATCACAGAGCAGCTGTATCCTCTGTTTGTCCATGACATTGGAGCATTGCTCTATCATCCGTCGAATCAGACGAGGTCAAGTGTAGGAAGCGCTGCCATGGCTGCTGTAGACCGCAACCGAAGACCTGACCAGATGCAGACTCATCAGCGATACCTCTCCGGACCAGCGGCCTCGCAACCTCCGTCGCTGCACCACCACCACTCGATGAGCAACCCCATTGGCGCTGCCATCTCCCAGCCTCCGCACGCCATCCAGCCTCATCCCTCTTCGGGCCGTCCAGGAATTGACCGAGCCCATACCTTCCCAACTCCCCCCACGAGCGCTTCGAGCATCATGGGCATGGGAAACCAGGGAAGCTCTTATGAATGGAACGGCAGCAATGTCCAGAACCCTCAGGGCGGACAGCCGCTTTCTATCGATACAGGACTGAGTAACGCTCGCTCCGTACCCACGACGCCTGCCAGCACGCCCCCGGGAGCTGTCCAACAGGGCATGCCTTATGCATCTGGTCAGAGCTTCGATGGTTCCCGACCTATGTATTCCGCTCCTCCTTCCCAGCCCGGCCAGTACGCCCAGGGCCAACCAATGATGGGTTACCGCCAGGACGGCTCCTACCCAAAGACCGAAATGGCGCCACCATCCCGCATCACCGAAGTCAACGATGAAGGCGAAGTCAAGCAGCCCGACGGAATGATGCCTCAAGGTCACGAGCAGGTTGCCCCTCCTCCACAAGGTGGTGAGAGTGAACAGCACCACGACGGCGAGTACACACACTCGAACAATTCCTATAACGGCAACCGTGGGCCGTATGGATACCCACCCAATGGTCCCTCTGGAGCTATGCACCCTGATCATCCCCACCTTTCCCCAGAGATGACGGGCTCGCCTCATCAGAATGGCTCCGGACGTGCCACCCCCCGTTCCGCTGCAACTGGCCAGCCTCAGTGGTCCTCGGGTTACCCCACTCCCCAGCGCCAGCCACCGCCTTCTAGCAACCTTTACAACGTGATGAGCGACCCGCGCGGCGCATCCAATGGCAATGCCGGTCATGACGCCTACCAAGGCCCTGGCACCGTACCTCAGTACGCTACGCAAGGATATCCTCCCTCCAACGGCGTAAACTCTGGTAAGCGCGGTCGCGACGACGACGAAGAAGACCCCTACCGCCCCGACAGCGTCCAGGGAGACGACATGGGCGGTCTGAAGCGACGCAAGACGCTCGAAGGCGGCGCTGTCGGTGGACCTTACGCCGATCCTACTCCTGGCCTCCAGCGCGCACACACCATGTCAGCCCAGCGCCCAAGGCGGTAATCGAAGACTTTTGCACATTGCACGGGTGGCCAGTTGCGGTTTCATTGGCTTAGAAGGTGGATTGGCCTCGATATACAGCGATTTTCTGGCATCAAGCGAGCGATTCTCTTTCCGCAGCATTGCAACATCCAACTACGACAATCTCGCCAGTCGACGTCTTTTCAACCAGCACCGAGACGGTCGAGATTATGTGCAAACGCCCAACTTCGCTCTCTTACATTTCCTTGTGTCTACGTTCTTTTTCAGGGTTTGTCTCCTATCTACATTTCTGCTCCTCTCGGCATTCACGACTTAACGACCATTTGCTTCGTGGAACCAACCGTTCCGACACACACCATGTCTGAAGGCTCCATCGATCCTCTAGACATATGACTTTTGCATACGGCATGAGCGCGTGCAAGTCTTGTACATTCTACAGTCGCCTGGTTTTTTTTTTCATTTCATTTGCAAACTCGGAAGAATCTGGGGAAGAGGGTTGTGGATGTTGCGGAGCACCGCTGCAATGCCACGTCAGTACCGTCTCCACTCCATGTACGCCTATTCCACTACTGTTAATATGGAAAGCACCTACGTGGTGGTGCGGGCGGACGACGCGAGCAAAGCATCCTCATGCCCTTTTTCCCACTTCACCACCAACGGTCTGCCATGTTGGACGAAAATGCGGGCGCACACGAATTTGATGTTTACGCAATGATGATCTTTGTTTGGCGGGCATCGTATTCAGAGACGAAGTTTAAAACGCCTTGTTGTTTCTAGCCAAGGTGGTCTAATGGGGCTGCCATGAGCATATAGGGGAGGTGGCCGTTGGACTTATGTTGGATATTTTTGGTGAAAGATACGGAAGGAAAGGTACGGCTTTGGTGTTTTATTGTTTTGTTCAATGAGCCGGCGATAGGGACTTCTTATGACGTTAATGAGGGAATTAAAAGCTCGTTTTGCATTGATGCCTTGTGCTCATGACTTTGTCCATGGTGATGTCCTCTTGCCATCTGTCTGTGCGCTCTTGGGCAGCACGCAGCCCAACTACCCGCAAAGCTTGTGAAGACGAGAAATGAGGTTATGCGAGGCGAGTCTGGGCTTCTGTGCAACATGGACTTTTCCGAGCAAGGTTCCGCTGCCTCGCCTGATGCTGCGACCAGCTCACATTGCAACCTCTAGCGGGTGGTGGTGAGGTGGCAATGGACACCGCCTCAACAGGCTAGGGACCCATTTCAGGCGGCCTGAGCATCGAGGCCCAAACAGGTCGGTGAAAGCCATGGACAAGGAGTAATAGATTCGCATGCTGTCTGTGATTGTGGATGAGGCGTAAGCGTAGTAGCAAGCAAGGCGGCACATGTGACGTGCATACGCAAGCCTACAAGCAAGATCAGGCCGCGAGGGATTGCCCCTCGACGGCTTGGCAGCCCGCCCCACAGTCGTCATCAGGGTCAGCACAAGAGAAGCACGAACTGGTCCTACGCGCAAACGAGGCTGAGCCAGGCAGTCAATTTGCCGCCTAGTATATCCTTTCTTCCGCACCCACCTTTCCCCGGCTGATTTGTTCGTCTGTACATCGCCAACATGAACATTATCAAGCTGCAAAAGTACGTCGCCGGCTGCTTCGCGCCCTGCCCCTCCGCTGGCTTCCACAGCCGCTAACATGACATTGCAAACAGGAAGTACCCCCAATTCGAGCAGGGCGAGATCTTCGGCTTGCAGGATGCTTTCCGCAAGCTCGATGTCGATGACAAGGGCTACCTCGACGAGGCAACCGTCATCAAGGCCACACAGCAGTCGGAGCACCAGCCGTACGATGTTGTGCGACAAGCCCTGAAAGAGGTCGAGCTCGACTCATCAAGAAGAGTAGAGCTTGACGACTATGTAGATGTAGGCAGCGCCGCGCACTAGATGCCACATGGAAGCTAACCATTGTAGCTCATCGCCAAACTGCGAGTCTCGTCTCCTGCCCAACAGCGCATGTCAACCGGCCCAACCCGCCCACGCGCCGGCACTGCCACGAGCGTGAACTCCCCCTCCAACCCAGGACATGCTTCCAAGGGCAGCTTGGGTGGTGGCAGGATCCAAGTGCAGGGCTCATCCGCCAACGTCACCCATACCATCAACGAAGATGAGCGAACCGAGTTTACGCGCCATATCAACGCCGTCCTTGCTGGCGACCCAGATATCGGTGACCGCCTACCCTTCCCGACTGACACCTTTGAAATGTTCGATGCTTGCAAGGACGGTCTGGTCTTGTCCAAACTCATCAACGACAGCGTGCCAGATACCATTGACGAGCGTGTGTTGAACAAGCCGGGAAAGAAAATTAAGGCGCTGAACAACTTCCACTTTACCGAGAACAACAACATTGTCATTGAGTCAGCCAAGGGTATTGGATGCTCGGTTGTAAACATTGGCAGTGGAGACATCATCGAGGTGCGAGAGCACTTGATCTTGGGTCTCATCTGGCAGATCATCAGGAGAGGTCTGCTAGGAAAGATTGATATCAAGCTTCACCCGGAACTGTACAGGCTGTTGGAGGACGATGAGACTCTGGAGCAGTTCCTGCGCTTGCCCCCGGAGCAGATCCTGCTAAGGTGGTTCAACTACCACCTGAAGAATGCCAAGTGGCACAGGACGTAAGCTTTGGCCTGATCTGACTTCCACGCCAGTAACTAACATTTACAGTGTTACCAACTTCTCGACTGACGTCAAGGACGGCGAGAACTACACTGTCCTCCTCAACCAGCTAGCGCCCGAAACCTGCTCCCGCGCCCCGCTCCAGCAGACTGACCTTCTCCAGCGCGCGGAGATGGTCCTGCAGAACGCTGACGCCCTTGACTGCCGCAAGTTCCTTACTCCCTCTTCGCTTGTGGCCGGTAACCCCAAGCTCAACTTGGCCTTTGTCGCGAACCTGTTCAACACGCACCCTTGCCTCGACCCCATCACAGAAGAGGAGAAGGCCGAAATTGACGATTTCGATGCGGCAGGAGAGCGTGAGGCTCGTGTCTTCACTCTCTGGCTCAACTCTCTCGACGTCAAGCCAGTCGTGCAGTCTTTCTACGAGGACCTCAAGGATGGCACCGTCATTCTCCAAGCATACGACAAGGTCATCCCAGGCAGTGTCAACTGGCGTCACGTGAACCAGCCGCGCGAGGGCCAGGAGCTGATGCGCTTCAAGGCTCTCGAGAACACAAACTACGCTGTCGAGTTGGGCAAGCACAACCAATTCTCTCTGCCTGGTATCCAGGGTGCTGATATCACCGATGGTCAACGCACGCTTACTCTCGGCCTCGTCTGGCAGCTCATGCGCAAGGACATTGTTTCCACCCTCAATGGCCTTGCCCAGCAGCTCGGCAAGCGTGAAATTTCCGATGCGGACATGATCAAGTGGGCCAACGACATGGCACGAAAGGGCGGCAAGGGCACCCAAATCCGATCTTTCAAGGACACTTCTCTCAGCAATGCCATCTTCCTGCTCGATGTTCTGGCTGGCATGAAGCCCGCCTACGTCGACTACGACCTTGTCGCCCCTGGCCGCAACGACGATGAATGCTACCAGAACGCCAAGCTGGCCATTAGTATTGCACGAAAGATGGGCGCCACCATTTGGCTCGTACCAGACGACATTGTTGCCGTACAAAGCAGGCTTATCACCACTTTTATCGGTAGCTTGATGGCTACGGCCGAGAAGAAGGGCACACAGTAAGCAGGTATGCCTCATGATGATGTCGTTTATTTTATTTTATTTTTCCTCTCAAAGTCTCTTTGAGATGTGTAGATGATGTTGCATCCGTCTTTTTGCTGTAAAGCGTACGAGCGGTAGGAGAAGCAATCGTCTATTTCTTGAGCTAGCTTTTTATACGCTGTAGCCAGGGAGAGAAAAGAATTAGCAAAATTTTTTTTGATGCGTGAGTTTTCATGACCAAGTGCCTTGTGTAAAGTATTGTGTGAGTTGTTGAAGCTGGAGTGCATGTTACCTTGGGGGAAGAATATCGTCTAGACGGTGATCGGCTCAGGTATGTATCGCGTAGCATCTTTCTTGTCACTATGGGTCTGAGACTGCACGTAGCTCGACACACGATGCAACGATAACGTTTGTCTCTTCTTCGGGAATTTTATACCATTACAGGATGGAGGGTTCAAGTCTATTATTCACTCATTGCGTTCATAAGCCCATCAGACCAGTTCCTCACTCTCACCCTCCTGCGCATATCTAGAGGTACACATGTTTCGCTATCCTATCGATGTCTCCTTACGAATCCCATGGATCCACTAATGTCATTTTCCTCTTTCTACTTATACATAGTCTTTGTAATACTCATGCACAATCAAAGTGCCTTGCTTTCTGTACCTCCCTTGTTTCTCTCTCTCCCTCTCCATGCAAACCGTGCCACGATACACGTATCAACCTCATGAGCGCGACACACAATCGGATATCATGTAGTCTAGACAAACAATGATACTGCTAAGAGTACATAGAGTGAACAAGGCGCTGTCTACCTACGCGCGAAAGGAAGAAAAAAAAGGATAATCGTGACATATAGCCGGTGTAGTCTAGCCATGTGCTACTACACCACAGAAACTTCATCTGTCTACCTATCTACACTACACAAATCCCGCTTGTCTGCAATCAAGCCTAATCAAGTCAGAACACATCTCCCTCCTTCTTTCGCGTTTCGACTCAATGCTCACTTGCTACTTTTATGTTATACACAGCAGGAAGAAGTTGGCCTGTTCACCTGCATGTCTAAACCGAGTGTGTCAAGGACAAAGAACGGCAACTACAACGGCAATGAAGAACAAGACACAAGCCAGTCATTTTTCGTGTGACAGCAGAGTCCACAGCTAAGCAAGCAGAGTAAACGCCGACTCAGAGCAGAAAACTTTTGCAAAGATAAAATGATGCAAGCAAATCAGTGGGCGAGCAGAGTCTGCCTTTGCCAAAAACACAAAGGTACAACAAAAGCGGCGCGACGTCGTTTCAAGCAACAATGCATAACTCGTACATGATAAGAATAATATGTCCCCAGATTTATACATAGGCGAGAAAGCCCACACATGCATGACAGCGGGTCGCATTCGTGTCCACGTACAACAAACCCGTGGAGAACAACGTGGGGCAGTAGCCGACGGGCGCTTGCAGGGGGAGCTATGAAGCTTATCTGCCGCGGAGATCAAGAATGAAGATCAAGCTTGGGACACACACCACACGACAGACAACACGGCAATGCAAAGGTAGGGAACATTGTAAAGGAGACGCAATTCATTAACTATCCACACACGTAGCACCGGTAAATTCATGACACAACCAAGCAGATGTACACAAGACCCGAAGCAACCGAGGTGTCGAGGCACCGACGGAAGCTCTGGCCAAGTGTAATGCTACCATGTTGAGCAAGCATGCAAAAAGTTATGAACACATTTATAAGACATAGTGGTCATGAGGAAACAAACGCCCAAGTAGAGTTGATTAGAGAACGTTTGGATAAGACCTGATGAATGTTAGATGACATGATGAGATAAGGCATGGGTGAAGGAAGGTCATGACATACCATTGAGTAAAGGCATCTACAACCTGGAGCCGTGGACAACCTTGTAGTCGACAGCCATCTCCATACCATCGTCGTTGATGACGAGGATGCGGACGCTGCCACGGCCGTTGTCGAAGGCCTCTGTCAGGCGGGAAAGGAGACCAGACTGGTCAAGGACAGGGAGGCCCTGCTTGACATCACCACCCTCGGTCATGGCAACAACGCGGCCATCCTCACGGATGTCAAGAACACGGTACTGCTTGAAGACAGGGCCGAGCATGTTCTGGACAACCACGGACGGGGCCGGGTTGGAGATGAAGCTGGACTCCTCATGGAGCTGCTTGGTGAAGAGGTCAACACCGAGGTAGCGGTGCTGGCCAGTCTGGGAGGAAGTGGTGATGCGGATGACCTGGCAAGGGCGGCCCTGAAGGATCAGGAGATCGCCAATGCGGATGTGGTGGCAGGGGATGGTGATGGTGTTGGCGGTAGACATCTTGCGGACTGAGCGAGCAGGAACTGGCGCGGTTGCGAGAGAGGTAGAGAGAGGTGCAGGTGCGACGTGGGCGGGCCTGGGAGCAGGGGCAGAGCTGTGGACGCGAACGACACGCTCAACAGGGACTCCGGATTGGACGGGACGGGCAGGGGTAACGGTAGGAGTAGTAGAGTAGTACTTCTCCTTGACGATTACCTCTTCGCGTTGGTCGTCGTACTTGGCACCAGCAAAGGAGTGCTCGTGTGAGTGGTGGTGGCGGTGAGGGTGGATGGGGTGCTGAACGCGGTCGGCTACCTTGTGTGCGGCGTTTGAGATTCCTTGACGAAACGAATGGTACTTGCCCTCGTTGTCGTAATATCCCATATCACGCTTGAACTTCTTGGGGGAGGCAGCAGTGGAACGAGTAGATTCTTCTACTCGGACCTCGGATTGATAGCGCGTGTCAACACTGTCAACCTTTCTGTTGTTGGGGTACGTGTCGCGTTGGGTGGTGTAGGTCTCCTTAGGATAGCTAGCACCGGCGACGATGGGACGGGTACGTTCACGGAACTGACGCTCGGTGACGTCGAGTTGAGATTGAGCGTAGGTGGTGGCAGGGCCGTGAACAGTGTTGAAGTGTCTGTCGTAGGTCGGGTCCTGAACCTCGACTTTTGAGTGGGAAGAGGAAGGAGGAGGTTGGGATTGGTAGCTGAAGGAAGAAAGGAAGTCAGCTTGGGGTTGGGCAAGGAAGAGCTTAGAGGAGGTGAGGGAAAAGTGGAGCCTGCATGTCGCTCGGACAACAACAAACCAAAGCGGCTAGCGCCCAGCGGTGGCTGGGTGCCGCTAGTGTCAGGGGGCTGGTCTGTTGTGATGATCCGTGCGAAGATGCGCTGGCAAAACAATGGAGCTTACTTACCGGTCGTGGGAACGTCCAAACTCTACACGGTCCGTACGCTGGGCGTGCTGGACGTGCTCGGAGTGCTGAGAAGGAGCCTGAGCGCGCTGCTGCTGGGCTGGCTGTGCGTAGCGAGTGTGCTCGTGGATATGAACCTCCTCGCGGTGCTGAGCAGGCTGCTGCTGAGCGTGGGTGTGCTGGCGGGTGGCGTGGAACTGCTGCTGAGGGGGCTGGGGACGGCGGAGTCGCTCCTGTTCGTAGATGCGAACCTCTTCCTTGACCTGGGTGTCGTGGTGGTGCTCAGAAGCAGATGAAGACGATGATGAAGATGAAGATGAAGTGGTTGATGGAGGTGGTGGTGGGTGCCGATGAACGGTAGCGGAGAAGGATTCGTGGATTTCTTCGTGACCTTCCCGTCCGTGTGAAGCCTGGTGCTCAAGATGTGCTTCTTGTTCTACCTGAACAGAGGTAGATTCCTTAACTTCCGCGTTCCGATACGCAGACGGGAAGACACTGAAGGGGATCGGAACCTGCTCAAATCAGCACAATTGCTCGTCGGTACACACAATTCACTCGCGACGTACTCGTGCTTCAAAATCCAGTTTGCCGGAGTCGGGTCGCTCTTACTTGAAAACCCTTCGAACCGTTCGAAAACAATTCGAAAGGAATCAAGAAAGAACTTCTTGGCTCCTTTGGGGGTCTCACTTGGAGATGGTGGTGATGGGCGATTTTACTCGGGGGAGCGCCAGCTTCGTGGTGTTGACGTGCAGCAACGTGAAAGTGCGCAATTGGATGCAGTAAGCGGGGTGGTAGTGGTGGAGGAGAGATGGAGTCAGGAAGGCCGAGGAGGGGATCAAGTAGATTGGCGGTCAGGCACGCCGCTGTTGTGTGTGCCGTCTCGTCTTCGCAGGGTTGTGGAGGCTGGGTAGCTTGAGCAGAGCTGTCCCAACGCAGCCTAGCCTTGTTTACACCGGGCGCTAGCGCGTCGCAGCTTCCCCTATTCTGCCTGTGCCTTGGGCGGGCAGACGCACGGCAGCCCATGAGTTGCGGGCGTCGCTCGCACCGAGGCTATTGCTGACGCGCAATGCTGCGCTGCACGGCTGTTGGCCCGGCGATGGGCGCGCCATGGTGTCGCAATGCATCATTCACAGGCTCCACAAGGCTGCCCGGCGCTTCCCCCGACCTCGCGCGCCCGTGTCGAGCGCCATTGCGTGGGCAATTGCAATTGGAGCGCGCCCAGCCCTCTTCACATGCATCATGCGCTTGCTAATGCCCAGCGACGCGGCATTTTTTCAGCTGGGCCCGTCCATGTTGCACGCAGCCAGCTCTTGATAGCCCCAGCCTCTCCCCAGCCTCCCACTTTTTGACGCGTCGCCATTGGCCCGCCCTCGGTATTACTCCAGCCCCCAGCTCATGGCCTGAGGACGATCGCGGATCCTCCGGCCCATCACGTGCAAAAGGCCCCATCGATCGCGGTCCAGCTCCTCAGCTCGCTTGCCTGGGGGGTCAACAACCACCCAGGTGAACCGTGGTTCTCCACGGCCGCATCATCCAGCGTTCCCCCAGGCCTGACGTGCAGCACGCGCGGCAACATCAGTTTCACCCTTGTGGACCGTTCTGTGATGCCCAGCTCTGCCACCAATGGCCTTGTTGCTCAATGTCCTCGCATATTGCTCTCCCTGCTTGCTACTTGCCAGTGTGCTGGGATGCCGTTATGAACTGACATTATCGCCAGCGCATCAGCCGGGTTCCCCATGGTTGTGTCGTGACATGTTTTCTGTTGTCCGTCTCTTTCTCGTAAGATTAAAACCCTGCTTGACTCGATATGCCCATCACTATTCTTTTTGTGAGGCGCCCGATCGGCCTTGGGCGGCACTTTTGAGGAGCCGTGTCCGCAACGACACGGAAGAAGCTTGTCGAGTTCCTCGTTTTGCCAAAAACCACGTATCGGATTCCTTTATCGACAGTGACTATGCCAATCGACGCAATTGGGTTGTAGTGTGTAGTCGCAGTAAGTTATGTCTACAAGTCGTGAGCTCTTGCCTTCCTCGCTCGCAATATCGTGTCTCGGCTATCTAGGTAGTGGGGTAGCTACGTGACTTCCCCCAAGCTCTCCAGCCCAAACGCACCTTCCGTCAACTTGCCCCAACAACAAAACATGGTCGCGTCTATGCACTGTCTTCTGATTGGTGTCTTGCCAAAGATAGTTAGAGCCATTTGCACAAGCCGTTGCGAGTATAGTTGATGGTACAGCAATCAGCCCACCAAATAGCCAAGCCAGCCTAACATCTCTTTTGTGCTCTACTGTAACACGCATCCATTGAACACAATCTTCACATGCTCTCTGAGTCGATGTATGTAAGGATTTCGTAGTAGGTGGCGAAGAGCTATCGCATCGTGATAAAAAGAAAAATCGTCTAGCTAGACATGACACTTTGATTTGGCATTAGGAAAAAGGAAATGTGAATTTTGTTTCTTTTTCTTTCACATGAGAATGATTGTGTCACAGATTGATGAAGTATATCGTGATAAGAAACTCCTAGCTCTGATTAGTAACCTTAGCAGAACACTCACCATGTATCTATCTTTGATGTGATAAAATGGTGGTCACTATGTGTGAAAAGAATGTCAGCTTGTAATAACACCAATCCTAGATGCATTTACCAGTGTGGTTAGGATCATAATATAATATAGTGGAAAGCGAAGAAATACGTCGTCTGGGACTTCAAGCTGATATTTTGTTATTGTCTAGGAAAATTATCCAGTAAATATACACTGTACTACTCTATCAGACAAACCCCATGGCCTTTACTACCCTCTTCGTACATGATAAGATCCATTTCCCCCAATAGTACTCTTTCCACTTCCAGGAAACCTTCGTATTTACTCTGCCCTCTATTTACAAATATTTGAGTTATAGTTCAGCACTCACCTACTCCTTGCACCACAACCCTCACTCGCAGCACGAAATGAACATTACAGTGTAGTAGCGTATGACTAGAACATGCCCCCATAATAAATCTTTTTCGAAAAGAATAATACAGCTTCTTCACTAAATCCAGTACCATTGATGAAATTCCAGTTTTACAACTATCCACTCGATCGCTTGTCGCTTCCTAATCTTTTAAGCTCGACCATATGCTATACTAGAAAATTAGTCCTTTACACAAAAAAAAAGACGAATCATTTACTGCCCAGCCTACCGTTCTAGCATATCAATTTTTTTTCGCTAAGCTCCACTGTCTCTTCTTCATTCATCACTCTCTCTACGGAACAAAATCACCGCATACTATCATCCACTCCCAATACACGCTCCTCACAACGCTGTAATAACCAATTCAACCCCCTGAATAAATGTGAATCCATCCATCTCTAAATTTAGCAGTTGTTCAGAGATATTTTGAAAACTTTCCCACGGGCAGACAGTCCTACTACCAGATCTCTAATGTGGAATTTAAAGGGGAAATGTGGAAACCATCAGACCTGAGATCTGGGTGGAGAGAAATCACAAGACAACATAGCTCCCTGGAATCCAATATAGAATTGTCCGTGATGAGGCTTTTGTTGCTGCTTGCAAAAATGTGTATTCAAAATTCAACTGGACCAGAACATGTCTTTTTCATACCACAGTCTCCCCTATTATCGTCCACTAACACATTGGCATGATCATCATATGTAAAAGCAAACTCATAGTTAAATGCGTAATTAATGCCTTCACGTTAACCCCACCATTCTGTTTCCAACAGACCTATGCAAAGCTATACTATACATCCTTCCGTACATTCAACATGACCCAATCATAAAGCCATTTCAAATTACGTTTCCCACTCCCAGAATACCACACATTCCAACACCAATCTCCAAGCAAATCCACCTACGCCTTGACAGTGCTCCTCTTCATTCCCTTTCTCGCGTTCTTCTCGCGCTCCTTCTCCAGAAACTTCCTCTGCTCTTCCGCACTCAAGCGTCCCAGCTTGGCATCGCGCTGCTCTTTCTTGAGCTTGTCGAGAGCGAGCTTGCGCTCCTCGGCCTTCTCCTCATCCTCTGCCTTGCGGATCTTGGCAATCTGCTCTTCACGCGTTTGCTTGATGCGGCGGAGCGCTTCGGGGCGGAAGTGCGCAGACGCAGCGAGTTGGTCGGGAAGGCGCAGGAAGTACTGGAACAGAGGCATAGTCGCGTCGTAGTTGGAGGAGTACTTGAGCGAAAGGTGAAGGCGCTTGCGCGGCTTGGTCTCGTCAAGACTGCATCATGTTAGCTCAATTTACTTGAAGAGTGTTAGGATGCTTACGTCTTGGGCGCATCAATAGGTTGGTCAGTGACAATAATGGCCTCGAAGTTGTCTCCGGCCTGCTCGACGGCCTTGATAAGCTCAGGAGTGAGAAGCATATCCGTAACCTCAGCACTCTCGCTCATAACTGTGGTCCATACAGGCAGCTTGGCGTGGTCGCGTGTCGTAGTCAGAGACAAGTCGTATCGATCCTCGCGCATGCGCTTCATGATATCCTTGTGCACCACGGCAAAGACAAAGCCATCGAAAGTGCTATTGGCAACCTTCTTGGCATCACCCTGGCTATACGACGGAGCAATCTTGTTCTCACGACCATCGAATACGTATGCAGTGGCCTCAATACGTTCGACAGGAGGAGGGAAGCTCTCAAAGAAGAGCGGAAGCATGTAGTCGCCCAGCCACAAAAAGGGGTTGTAGCACTTGATGAAGGACAGCTTGAAGTCGACGAAAGCAACGTTCTGGCGTCCGGTTGCATAGGTCTGGAACTCGTCCGCCTTCTTCTCCCTGAGTAGGCTGTCCACGTCTGGGGCAGATCCCTCAGATTCCGGGCGCACATAGCCAACCTGGGCGAATTCCTGGCTCAGAACAGGCGCATGTGCCTTGGCCCATGTCTTCGCTTTGCTTCGATTGCGCTTGGTGCCCCAGAGATGCACAGCAACAAGGACAAAGAGGAAAGGCAGGATGTACATTTCCAGTTTGAAGTCATCTACGGTTGTGCGTTCCCACACGCGGTACCATGCTGTGTACGGTCGGTTCGCGCCGAGCGATGTAGGAGCCGCTTGCGCTGCACCGGTAGCACTCGTAAGGGGCGTGATGGCTGCTGGCTTGGGCTCAGGAGCACCAGCATAGTCGGCGAAGTCTGCTTGTATTCGTTAGCAGGGTGCGCGGGAGTTGTTGTAGGCCGCAATTGCTGTGCCTCCAATTGTGCGAGCAGCGTGGGGGCTACGAACCATCATCACCGGCAGCTGGGGCAGGCATAGGCTTCTGCCCTCCGAAGAGACCCTTGACGAAGTCTGCCATTGCGTAGGCGGCTCACAATGAACAGGTGTACGTGGAGTTTTGGCTGGCGCAGGAGGTCTGGGGAAGGATCTCGGCTCGGTTCTAGTCCAATGTTGGCACTGACCTCATTTTACAGGAACTAGCACGTATATGGAGGGGCACCGTTCCGACGCTGCGAAAGAGCCTCAAGGCAGCGCAACGTCGTCAGCAGCATACATGTTGCTCACTGGAAGTACCATGAATGCATCGAGGATATGCCTAATGATTTGGCCGCATGTTCGATTGGAATTGCCTCAAGAGTAGCCCTTGGTCAAACACTTCGGACCTGGGTCGCATCCGAAAGACAACATGACATTGGCGGAACCAGCTTGTATAAGTGAGTAGAAAGCGTGCTGCAAGAAACCCAAGTCACAATCATGATTGAGAAAGCTCATCGAACCATCACTCCTTAGCAAGCCTTGATCTTGAGTTACGCCATCCAGTAATTCGCCTGGAGTTGTGAGTTTCGGTAACGGGGAATGGACTGTTAGGATATCAAAAGCTGTCTAAACCGAAAGGCATAATGTTCTATTGATTCAGATATGAGACATGTTGCTGCTCGTTGTAGGTCAAACGCGGGTTGGTTGCTTGTACATGGACATAGACGTGACTCTCCTAATCCAACCAAGGCCGGATATTGTGCTCGAGCTGTCCATCTAGTTCTTGCCCCACCAGGTCTTGTGTCCCTAGAGATTATTAGCAACAACTCTGCCGTATGTGAGGTTCACGCTTACGAGGACCAGACGACCCATCATGTACATGCTGGCACCAAAGCTGGTGTAGAGGATGGCCTTGTAACCGGGGACCATCCACTTGCCACGACCCTATACAAAGCTCCGTCAGCATATATCCTGCCAATACTCTGTTGCCCAAGATGCGTCCATCTCAATAGCCCAATCATGTGCCTTCCATGACTCCGTCGCGGCCATATCATCCCTTCTCTTGTATCCGGAAACGCACCTTCTCCCAGGTCCTCAGTCCATCGTGCTTCTGGTGTTCGCGCTGCCAGTGAGGCACGCGGTTCTCGCGCATAACCCAGCTGCCGACTGTCAGTACCGAGCTCTGTGTGCGCTGTTGGGAGCCTCGAAGCAGCCTGCGCCGCGCTGTCTAAGGTCCGGGTGCGATGCCCATAGCTCTGTCCAAGACATACCCTGCCATTTTTGATCGTAGAAAGGTGTGATTGCGCGGTTTGCGGGGTCAATTGGTGGTTTCGTGGTTTGAGCGCGAGGTGGAATGATCCCAGATGCATCGAGAGAGAGTTGAATGCCAAGGCCCTAGACCCGTTTCGGCACAGCAACTTTGGGCATCTCATGTTTGAGCGTAGGCAAGACGATGGCTCGCCGCCAATGGACAAACATCCACATAATTTCTTGTCTCGTTGATGCCACCGGCCCTGGACCGGCTCCTCGCAAGCCCGTCGGCCTTGCGACTCCTGCGGTCCATTGTCAATGCCTCGGAACTTCCTGGAATATATTCTACAGCCACCAAAGGCTGTCCCTCACTTACTCCCCACCGCAACTATTCTGGCAATAACGCAGACCGGCCACGTCCTCTCGCATACCAAAGATGGAAACGAATGAGCGAGGCAGATCGAGAGGCAGCGCTACGAGAGCGAGTGCGCAAAGCACTCCAAAATGACGATGCCAACGATGCAACAAAACCGACAATCGACATATTCAAACACTACACGGCACCTTTGACCACGCGGGAGGACGATCCTAGACAGCTTGCTGCCATTCTTACACACGAAGAAAGACTCAATCGCGCAGAGGGCGTTCGCAATGTCTGGCGGAGCATTCGTTACCACGGCTATCGTTTACCTACCGACGACACACCAGATGCCGAATTTCTGTGGGGGACGTTTATCAAGCACCGTCTGATCATAACAGAGGCATTGGAGCATGCGCAAGAGTTACTCCACGAAACAGACAAGGTGTTTCCTCGTTTGTACGAAATGGTCATGAGCCACTGGCTTCCGCGGGAAACCCAGACAGCGTTGAAATGCCACCATACGCTAGTGGACAAACTGAAGTTCAAGAAACTCCCATTGAGAGAGTTGGCGCGTTCGGGCCGCCTGACCTTCAGGAATGCTGCGTACCAGGTGTTGATGGAGATATATGAGCACAGCAACGAACGGGATCTTTACGATGAAGTAGTACCTGTGTTGATCGAGAAGCGTTCCATGGCAATGGCACGCGATTGGCATATGGTTTGCACTGATCGCAATGACATGCCGTCAGAAACTGTTGCGTCACATCCTGTAGTTCGCCTCTTTACTGCTGATACAATAGCTCGTAAAGTACAAACTGACGTAACGGGCACAAGGAAGATTCTGCATCATGAAAATGCCAAGTACAACCAGAAGCTCCTGCGACGTTTATCAGGTCCCGACACTGCACCAGTCCGATTTGAAGATTCGTTCGTTGCCCGCATGTTTGCAACGCGGACCTTTCCGCCAGCTTCCATCGTACATGGGCTTTCTATGGTGGGAGTGAACGAGATCGGACCCCAGGCTGTGCTCACCATGGCAAGGCAGACGCAGCCAATCGAAGAGCTCCGAAGCAGGTTTGAGGAGCTAAGGGCTGCGGGTATTGCTTTGCAAGGCTGCGTATTTTCTTTGGCCTTGGAGAAGTTTGTAATGGAGCAGAAGTGGGAGCTCGTACGCAGTATGACTGAAAGTGACCAGCACCCCGACGTTTTTGGTGATGCTGAGGTACAGCGGGCACTGCTCGAGTTCTACATTGAACAAGGTGATCAGCTCCAAGCTCAGCGCACTCTGGCTATCCTAACGCTCTTCCACAACGACCCTAGTCGAGAGTCCTGGAATCTGCTCTTGCAGACCTGCATTACGCGTACCGGACCAGAGCATGTCATGGCATTGCTCCAAGACATGCGGGCTAAAGATATCATGCTAACACCAGAGTCCATCGCTGCCATCAGAAGCTTGTTGCGCCGACGGAATAGAGGTCACAGACCTGTTACGCTTCCTCATAAGGCGTTCGATGACCTCCGCTTCGTAACGCGTGTCTCTATTATGATTCTCGAGATGGGTATGGGCGCTGTTTCTCCGCTCCACTGGCGCGAGATTATCCGTCGATTCGGTATGGAAGGCAGATTCAGAGAACTGAGGCGTCTTCTCCTTTGGCTACTGTGCTGGTACGCCCCCAGAAGCCACTTGCAGTTCGCAACATTACCAAAGTCACCTTTCCTTGAACCAGCAACTGCGAGGCTACGTGATTTCTACCCAGAGCGTAATCGCTATTTCAACTTTCCTCGAACAGTCACGCAGCGGGAGAACCGACTTCACCCTATCCGACAGATATTTCCACCTTCACTCATTCAGGGAATCATAAGATGGGGATTCAAAGCTGGCTTGCTTCCAAACGCATCTCTGGAACAAAGTATACTTAATTCCAGATTTGCAAGAAAACACTATCGCCGCCGCCTACTCGAAAATGATTCTCTTAGACCCCTGGAGTGGAGCATCGGTCTCGAAACTGTAGCCCAATTGCGCGACCTTGGTGTACATGTTCACGATCACACTGTGCTCAAAGCCCTACAGCAGCAGTTTGTAATCATGTTCGGCTGGGGTCATTCCAGGATCAAGGAAAACAGGATCATGGAGAGAGTCAATACCCGACCATACGCCCAGTACGTCCGCGAAGTCAACCGAGTCTGGGGCCGTCCCCTTTTTCGAGAACCACAGCTCTTTGCCTCGGGTATGGTGCACGACCATATGTGGCATCCACGCATGCGTCGGAGGACCAATCGCCGGACTTCTCTCAATCTTGTCGACATACTGGGTTCGGATTGGCGGGAACGACATAGAGAGTGGCAGGTGAAGACTTCTGACAGCGCTGTGAAAGGCGAAATCGCAGAGTCTCTTGATCATTTGAAGCATTCTTTTGCAGTGCAGGCCAACGCCCTCAATCAGGATCCAGAATCTGTGGGCCGCTCTACTGCAATAGCCATGGATGACTTGCAGGAAGTGGAGCCCAGTGGTGAAAAAGATTTACGCGGTACTAAGATCTGAGACGATGTGTCCACAGTGATAGCCATATTCATAAAAAATCAAAATTTCCTGATGATATGGCGCTGTCCTAAGAACTTGCTTAATTTGTGGCCTTGTGATTGAATGCTGGATAACAGCTCATGTTTTCTTTCGACAGGTGAGAACTAGCATTATACTTGACATACGGGGGTGTGAAGCTGAGACCATCATTGCAACCTATTCTTCGAGAGACGCAGCGTTACTACTATATGAATATAAGGCCAGAATTTGCATAAAGCTAGATGGATTCAATATTGCCCACAAGGTGCCTATTAAATGCCACAGCGCGGCTAGAAGACTAGAGATACATAAACTAAAGAATAGCGCTCTGTAAAAGATTAGAGCAAGCTGCGTTGCGTACCATTATTCAGTGTGTTATATTGAATTCCATTAGGCACGGCCCTAAAATGTCACCTAAACTAGAGTTGCACACAGCTATTCTATCCTAGCACGAGGTCGATGGTATCAGCTCCCAAACCATCCCACGCTCTCTGAAGCACCCGGCCTAGGGCTCTTCTCGTAGCTACGCCATCAGCCCTCTCAATCCACATAACATTGTAGAACTTATACACACGATCCTTCTGTCGTTGGACCAGCTCCCATTGTTGAAAGAGCTTCTCTGGGTAGCCAATAGGATTCAAGTTCAGTGAAATGTGGAACTCGCCTTTGGAAATGGCGATCATTTCCGCCCTGTCGCCATCATTCGACAAAGGCGACGGCTCAGATGTTTCTCTTGTATAAAGATTGCGTTTCGACGAGTGAACAATGTTGCAACATACGACGCCAATTGTCTCTCCCGCCTGGTTCTGGAGGTATCGCCAGCTGCAAATGCCTAGCATTGCTTCGTGCGATGGGGTGAGTGGGATCTCTTCGCCAATAACTACGAATGTACGCTTGACGGTACCGGCGATGGTGGTGTTCCATTTTTCCGAGATCTTTTCGGGATCCAAATCCGCTGAAGTCGGCAGAGGTACAGGAAACCGAAATCTGTAGTCGCGATCAGGGTATTCAAGCTGCTGGCCCCCGTCCCCTATGTGATCTCCAATCCTAAAATCTGCATATGAGTTGCAAATTTGCGTTCGAGCGCCCGAGGCAGTGTTGAATTTGGACCATGTCACTATTGGACTGATGCTGCAGATATTCTGAGTGTAGAACGAGAGCAACAAGCAATCATTCCCAGCTAGCCAGTTGCCGAAGTTGAGCGTACCTTGCCATCTACCCCATGACCAGCTTGGTAAAGGTTCGGTCGGTTTCCCAACTGCGCTCGCCAATTGGTATCTGTCCTGAACTGGAACTCCAGGCTGCCAGAGCAAGGCAATATCGAAGTATGATTCTGGCAAGCCGAAAAGAAATCCTCCGGGAAATGAATTGCGAAGCGTTGTCAGGATACCTGAGAAGGCCGAGATGGAATCGCAGGGGAAGCTGAGTGTTCTCTTGCTGTAGTTCTCGACAAGTCTTCGGTATAGATCATTATCCGGCCAGCCAGGACTGCGCAAGCTGTCTAAAAATGACCGTTGTTCCCATGATTCGAGCACAACCTCGTTATTGAACGCTTCCTGGTAGAGCGACTTCCTGCATTTCCAGATGAATTGCCCCTGGAAGAAGATGACCAACCTTCTGGAGAACATCTGCTCTTGAAACGTCCAACCTCTTGATGCCCATGATGTATTAGCAGGTATCGATTTGTACCGCATCCCATACAAGATCTCAGTGTCGCCCACATACGTGAATAGATTCCGCTGACGGGTACCGTGAGTTGCTGTCGTACCAATTCCAGGAATCCCAACACTTGCATCGCCATCTGCAGAAACAATTGTGAAGCATGCGTTGGCGTATATTGTTCCCATAGCCATGATTTGTTCGTGTTTGTGTCCACCGTCATCTTGCACGATGCAATATCGGTCTATCCAAAAAAAGCGTTGTCCCATCTGGCGTGTGAAATCCATCGCACTAGAGACTAGGGGGGGAATGGCAAAAAAGTCCGAATCTTCCAAACTTCCAGGCTCAAGAAACTGCTTCAGATTGCCTTTTCGGCACTCGAAATCGCTAGAGTCCTGTCCCCACACGTAGCTTAGAGCAACGTAGACGTGATCGACAGTAGCTTTCACCAGACATCGACTTTCAAGGTCCAAAAGGTAGATGTTAGGTTTGAAAGTTGGTATCAATGCATCGACGTTGCAGCAACTTGGCCCATGCGACGACTGACATCTTTCAAAGCAGGCTCTGGCAAAGTTGACATCGAGTACATCTGGGTCAATGGACCGAATCGCTGGGAACCCAAAGTTCGCATCTGGGTCGCATGCTGGCGCAAGGAACAGCTCGGTAGATTGAAGTTCAGGTGAATCGACGTAGATCTTGAGGAGCGTTTCCAAAACCCGTGGATCATTCCATCTCACATCGCTGACGAATTGCCGGTGTTTCTCCACAATGAGGGTTGTTTCATCCCATTGATGGGAGTACCTCACCTTCTTCAGCTGAATGACAGCAGAGTCGTCAATTTCCTGGTTTTCCAGGCCCAAGATATCTGAGAGATCTTGACAAGACGGACATTCGACACGGTGATTTCGGAGGTCTCCGACTGAACCCAGACTGAGATCTTCAATATTCGAATATGGAATCGACCTCATGCTAGTCTCTCCAATAGACTTCCGTCTGCTGCGGTGTTCTGACTGAAATCTATTGGGAGAGAAAACAGACATTAGTTCGGTATGCAGTTTTTTGCAATTCCTGCATGGATATTTCGTATATTCGCTCCCTAATTTTTTCTTTTTGCTTTCTTGAACTATGAAAATTGTTTGCCCATGTTTTGGAGGCGGAGGCGGAAGTGGCGGTGGTAACAAAGAAATGTCGCTTTCCGATTCGCTTTCCAAGTCACTTTCCCAATTCCCAAGCTCGCGTAGCAAGGTATCCGATCTATCAGCCATCTTAGTGATGGCGATTGCAAATCCTGGGAAATTGGAAGAGAATTGCAAAACTGGCGAAGAGAACAAGGTGTTCGACAATTAACTCCTCAGCCGAGCGAGTCTTTGGGGCTGTGCACTCTGTCGGCTGGGACAGAAGCCTCGCTTAGGCAGCATGGCTCGAGGCAGGCAGCCTAGCATAGCCTCAACATGTAGCCTTTTCGCAGTAACTACTTCCCCAACTAATGCATGGCGACGAATCAAGTCTAGGTATACTAGGATACTATCACGTGGCGCTAAGTCAAGACCTAAACACACTCTGCTGAACCCTATCGGGTATACCTCAGGCCAACAATATAACGAATCACAATTGCTGTCACAGCTCTAAGGCACTGAAACCGGTAGATCCGGGTCAACCTACACACGACGACCCATTCCACGTAAAACCTAGTCCAATCGAATCACCAAACTTCATATACGTGTCAGCAGCATAGCCAAACGGATCAAAGACAACGTAAAATATCAGCCTCGTGAAGTTTTCATCACGGTTTCAGTACTCTGAGATTCCGCAACAAACGAATCAAACAACACGTAACATTTCAGCCTCATGAACTTCCAAATCACATTTGCAGTCCCCATCTTCACTCGAATCACTCCGCCCACCAGCCGCATTCTCCTTCATCCACAGCACGCAACCCTCCTCCACATTTCCTTCCTTCAATAAAAACCACCTACGCATCCGTCCCCTTATACATATCCCCCAAACTCGTCTCCGTCCTAACCGCCTCCTCATGATAATGCGCGCTCGCCGTCGGCACACTGGTATCCATCTCCTCGAACCGCCTCAGATCCATAGGCTCCGCCAGCAGCGGAATAACATAGGGGTCAAACGTCTTCCAGTAAGGGTTGTTGAGGTGGTATTGCTGCGACTGTGCCCGTGGAATGCGTTAGCGTTTTCAGTCCTCCTCTCTTTTTCTTACCTATTCAACGAATAGAGGGGAAGGAGACGTACGCTCTCTTGCAAATACCGCTCTACGATGCAGAATTTGCGTGGGTCTTTTGTGTCCTGCATGACGAACCAGCTGAGTGTTTCCTTGTCTTTGCTGTAGACTTGGCTGGCTTCGATGAGCTTGGCGTGGAGCTTTTGGATGCAGTCGGGTGAGTCTTTGGCGACGAGGTGGACGACGATGGTGTAGACCATTTTGGGCTTGTTCCTTGCTCTTTTCTTACTTGAAATTTGTGTAGAGGGAATGGAATTGACTTCGAGACTCTTGTGTCCTGTTTCTTTCTTTAAGAAAAAAAGTTGTGTTGTTTGTTTTTGGTCAAAAGCCCCTCGGTGCTAAAGCGGGCAGGGATGAGCTAGTGTCAATTGGTCGGATGCGTGAGTCTGCGTAGTCAGATATGGATAACGGATCGGAGAAGGAGCCGGTAGGTATAAGAAGAAGAAAGGTCGAGGAAGTGAGCTTGATGGGCCTCTTATTTTTTTCGTCCTTAATTGCGGCCTGGTGACGTATCGTACATGGGTTGGCGGTCACGGAACCCCGCCGACCAAAAAAGTGGAGTAATTGGTCGTGCTCCGCACGACTTCACGGAAGACGCACTTGCACTTGGCCAGTCTGGGAATTGGCGTTATGATGTGCGGAGGGCGGGATGACGAAAGCAAGTAGAGAATGTGTGACGTGAATACGAAGTACATTGTTCAATGTGATTGTGTTAATCATCTTCATATAGCGTTGAGGCTGGATGTTGTTGATGAGGAGAGTTGTGCGACTTAGTTCTTTGCTGCTCAAAGTATATCATGATAATATTATACATCCAAACACAGACAGAATTATGACTTGAAAAATGTAAAATTTCGCTACATGTACAATACAGACAAGACCAAGAACTCATGTGCCTCCCAACACATGCTTTCCTCGCCCTGACCTTTTCCATACAGCTACTCTGCTTCTCTCTCGTGTTTCTTACAGTGAGAGTGAAAAATTACAAAAATCTTGCGCAGCAACAACGCTAATTTACACGTTCGCCATCCGATAATTCCCCACACCTCCCCAAAAAAGATAAAACTTCCCACCATAATGCCGTGTCATGCCATAAGCGAATGAAAAGCGTAAAGAAGGCGTAAAGGTGCGCGATTACGCCTTGCTCAACATCTTGAGCACCTCCTCCTTCTCACTTGTAGGAAGTGTGCTGAGGAGGTTCATGACACCCTTCAAGCCACCCTCACGGTCCTTGCGCATGAGCTGTGCAATCTCATCCGCAATACCGTCAACCTTGAGCTGCTCAATCTTCTCGCTGACGAGTGCCCTGTTCTCCTCGTACCAAGTGGCGACGCTCATGTCGTCTTGCTCCCAGTTGGCGACGTTGGCCAGGTGCTTCAACATCTCGAAGCCACGGGCGCGGGTGGTTGCGTCAGCCATGGGGGTATCGTGAGTAGGTGAGGCAGCAGCAGCGAACTTCTTGAGGATGTACTCCTCGTTGAGACGGCGGCGAAGACGCCAGTAGAAGAAGCGGCGGGCGTTTTGCCAGCGAAGACCCTTTCGGATGACACCCTTGGCTTGCATACGGCCAGCACGGTCGTGGAGATCAGCGAACTGGATAGCAATCTGACCGTAGATGGGCAAAAGCAGCTTCTCGCGCTCAGCCATCTTAGCCTTGATCTCTTGGAGCTCAGATTCTGGTGTATCCTTGTCGTTCAGCTTGCGCTTGAGATCGCTGTAGACAGGGTCGTTGCGGGCCATGGTGTCGAGTTGACGCTCCTTGCGGTACTTGATGCCGACAATACCCTCGGGCTCGAGAACACCACCGCGAGAGTCTTCGTCGGCGTACATCTCCATGAACTGAGGGTTGATGGTAGGATCGACGACGACCCATGATCCACCACGGAGCTCGCCGAACGGAGGAATGTACACGAAGACGGGCTGCTGGTACTTGACAAGGCCATCGACAATGTACGAACCGTACTTGAGGACTTCGTTGTACATGTCGCGCTGGCCACCAGAGAAACCGCGCCAGTTGGCAAGGATCATCAGCGGCAGTTGCTCACCGTTGTTGAAGTCCTTGATAGCCTGAGCAGTCTTGAACGCAGAGTTGGGGTACCAAACACCACCGGCCTCAGATGTGACTTGCTCGATGGAATCTGGGTTGGCAGGGTCGGCAGGTGTGACGTTCTCAACAGAGCGTGTCTCGACAGCGATAACACCCATGGGGATACCACCAAGGCGAGCACGACCGACAACAACAGTCTTGGCCCAGCCTCCAAGAGTCTCTTCGAACGAACCGCGATCAAAGAGACCAGACTGGAAGCCATCCTCGTCATCCTTTCCAGCAATGAGATGCCTGACGTCGTAGGCAGACTTGCCAGGAGGATAGTAGGTGATGTCACGGTCCCAGCTGTCGGCCGAAGGAGAAATGGGGACAGGGTTACCCTTCTTGTCGGGTACGTACGACAGCCACTTGACAATCTTGGAAACACCCTCAAAGTCGTCATCGGCGGTTGAGTGTGAAACACCGTTGCGGTACATGATCTGGGTACCACCAAGCTGGAGGTTGGAGGTGTAAACCTCACGACCAAGCAGCTTGTTGATGGCCTGGGCACCAGTGAGGATAATTGGCTGACCCTCAATCTGGATGGCACGCTGGCCAAGGCGAACGAGGTAAGCACCAATACCTGTGAAGCGTTAGAGAAATCCTATAAAAATCATAGCAGAAATACATACCAACTGAGCGGCAAGTGACCAAGGTGATGGTGAAAATGTCCTCGTAAGCACGCGAAGTCTCACCAGCAATCAGACCAGAGCCACGGAGAGACTCGACACCGAGACCATCTTCAGCACCGATGATGGTGGTAATCTTGAAGCGAGTCTCACCGCCCTCCTCGACCTTCTCGCAGATGACATCGTTGCGCTTGCCATCGACAAAGTGCTCGTACTTCTCGGGGGTCAGGTAGAGGTAGTCGAAACCAGCCTCTGGCTTGTTGGCGTCCTTCCATGCGACAGAGAAGTGGGGGATGAGCTCCTCAGCGAGACCGATACGAGCACCAGAGTTGGCAGACAGGTAGATTCGGGGGATGCCGAGCTTACGTGCGAGCTCAGAGCACTTGTGGAAAAAGTTGTCTTCTGCTGGTCCAAACGAACCAATCTTGAAGGTGATGTCGTTGGCAATGATGATGAAGCGGCGGCCACGGGGGTACTCGGGTGTCTTGGCAGTCACGATCCAGCCGACCATACCAATGTTATTGTGGCCGGGGTCACGGTTGACTTCAGCGAGGTTGTCGGTGTCGTCAAGCACCAACTCGTAGTACTCGAGACATTCTCCCTTTGGTGGCTGCTGGTCCCGGAGGTTGGGGTGCTTCTTGACAGCCTCGATCCAGCTGTTCTCGGTGGCTTGGCGGAAGAGCTCAGGGAAGTCGTACACGTACTGAGTGCCCATGAGGTGAGCCTTGTACCTCTTGGGCTGAAGGGCACCCTTGGTGGGGTAAGGAGTGGACACTGGCTGCAGGTGAAGGGCACCGATCTTGTTGGTTCCGCCAATGCTGTGGAAAAGCCACTTGCCAGCCTTCTCAGACTTGCGCTCAGCGTACATCTCAACCTGGATGACATATCCAGAGGTGTTGGTGATGATCACACGGAGCGGGTAAGGGATGCCCGTCTGTGGGTCGGTGACAATGATGCGGATCTCGGCACCAGTGACACGGAGACGCCAGAGTCGTCGACCGAAACGATCCAAGAAGCCGCCAATGGCCTCCTCAACCTGGGTGGGGTTGAGAGGGAAGACGTGAGAGAAGTTGATGAAGATGTGGTTCATGTCGGCTTGCGAGGTGCCGACAATCTCCAAAGCATCCAGGATATCGGTCATCAACCTGTCCGTCTCGGAGATCATGTACTCGGCGGTAGGAATCTCTTCTCGGAGACGACCTGATCGGACGACTGCCCTCAGGAAGTAACGCTTGTCACTCTCGGCACCCTTGCCAATAGCCTCGTAAATGTGGATGTTGCGGTTCTCCGTGAAGACTGGCTTGATGTTGAACTTGGAAAGTCTTCCAAGCTCAAGCTGGAAAGCAAGCGCAGGCTCGACGTGACGGATACTGGCATCTTCCTCGTAGTTGGGGCCACGGAAAGTGTAGTAGCCTGGGTAAGTACCGTCCTTGTGACCGCAGATGAACGAGATGCGGCGGATGCGGCGCGCGAGAAGCTCCGTCTTGAAGTCCTCGATGATGGGTAGGATGCGGTCAAGGATCTCCTTGTCGTCGTTGCTTTCAATGTCACGGACGGCAACGTTGAGGACACCAGTGAGCTCATCGCTGTGCTTGGGCTCGCTGATACCGGTGGTAGGAGTGCGCTTCATGCTCAGACCCTCCTTCAAGCCAGCACTGCTCTTGTGCGCCTTGCTAGCCGTGGGGAAGACGTCCAAGGCCTTGGTGATAAGTTCGTCGGCATCATCGAGGAACTCAACAGGGACGACAACACCCTTCCTAGTAGGCTCACCGTCGAAGCGATTCTGCCATGCGGTCATGTCGCTGAGCGACTGAATGCGGGGAGGACGTTCAAATCCAGGGGTCATTGGGGTGCCCGGCTCCGAAGGCTCCACAGCGAGGCCGTATTCGGCCTCACCGACCTTGCGGAGGACAAAGTCCCACGACAGGAAGCATTGCTGCTCGCCCTCGTTGTGGTAGTTGATGTTCTGGAGCTGGTACGCACGGTAGGCTCGGCGTGTGTACACTTCCAGAGCAGCAAGGGCGACGTATGGGTCGGCGTGGACGAAGAACTGGGTCAGCACGTCAAAGACAGTGTACCTAGAGTCGACGACCTCCTTGATGACGTCAAAGTTTGGCTCACGGTGGTCCCATCCGCTCTCGCCATAGCGGGACTCGACGACGGAAGAGCGCAGGATGTGCTCCATCTGGGCTGTGCGCTCCTCAAGGGAGGGCATAGCACACTGGATCAGGACCTCACGAGCCTTGAGGGAGACCTTGGCAGTCTGCCTGGACTCGAGCTCGGTGAGCTTCTTGAGGATGTCCTTGAAGTACTTGGCAATGTTACCGACACCGGGCTTGTTAGGCCTGTAGAGGTCGAGGATAGCGATGACCAAGTTGTTCTTGGCACCAACCCTGGTGTGGGACAGGACGGTCTGGACAACGCTCATGATGTTGTCGCGGTTCTCGTCACGGAGCTTGAGAATGACCTCCTCGTCACGCGATGTGCGAGACGAGAAAAGCGACTCAGTTGCCCAGTACATCTCCAGAAGCTTGATCATAACGCTGTACTCGTGAGCCTTGAGGCCTTCGGAGTAGCGGTTGATGACATCAGCGAGAGGCGCCAGAGAAGCCTTGAGGATGGCAACATCGCTCTTGGCTACGTTCTCGTCAACGAACTTCTGGAAGGCCTTGTTCAGAGCCTTGCTGGGGAACTCGAGATTGCGGCTGTGCGCCTTCTCAACAATCTGGGAGAAGGTAGCATCAAGCTTCTGTGGCATACGGGCGTGAAGGGCAGAAGCCTGGGCGTTCCACTCGCCATAAGGCAGCTCGGGATCGCGGAGGACCTCGACAAGCTCCTTCAGGGTGCTCTGCATGATGACCTGGTTGTCGAAACCCTGGAAGATGTTCTCCAGGATGTAGTACAGGTAGCTGAATCGCTGTGGGGGCTTGGCTCCAGGCACTTGAGGAGCACCGAGGTCGGGAAGCTGGCCCGTGAAGTTCTGGGCAGTCTTGACCCTGGATGGGTCGTCGAGAGCCAGGACAGCGAGAATGTCACCAGCCTCGAGAGTAGCTCCAGGCTGCTTGAGAAGGTTGACCATACCGGCCTCCTGTGCAATCAAAGGCATGTACATCTTCATGACCTCAACCTCGGCAAAAGGCTGACCCTTGTTGACGTGCTCGCCGTTCTCGACGAGGAACCTGACGAGCTTACCAGGAGATGGAGTTCGCAGCTGAGTGGGGTCGTTCTCCTGCTCGAGAAGGCAAGTCTTGCCGTCGACGGAGAGACGGGTGGCGCCAACCTCTTCCTTCCAGTAGACGTTGTGCGACTTTCCGCTGAGCAGGATCAGGAGACCACCGTCGGCAAGCGCCCTAACACCGACCGAGCACTTTGTTCCGTTGATGAAGAGAGTGAAGCTGTCGACGGTGGACTTGGTAGCGGTGAACTTGTATCGGTTGCCCTCGTAGATGAAGTCAATAGGGAAGACTGTCTTGAGCACGTCCTTGGAAGGCACCTGACCCTTTTGCAGACTGGCAGTGTACTCGGTGATGCATGCCTCGCTTGCAACGTGAGCCTTGGTGACAGCACCGCAAATGACGGCAATCATGGTGTCTGGTCGCTCAGCGGTCAGCCTCTTGGAGATGAGCTCGTCGAGCCAGCCGGTGGTGATGGTGTTTTCCTCGAAAGCGGGCGTCTCGAGCAACTTGATGAGGTACTCGACAGTTGTCCTGAAGTCACCACGAATGCTCAGTTCCTTGAGCGCCACCACCATGTGCTTCCGCGATGCTTGTCGGTTCTCGCCGTAGGCGAAAATGTGACCGAACTGCGAGTCGGAGAAGCTGTGAATACCACCAGCCGAGCTGACGGAGAAGTAACCCCAGACGTTGGAGCTACTCCTGAAGTTGAGGTCGTGGATGGTACCACCGGATGGCTTGAAGCCCTCATCGGGATCTTCTGAAGTGATACGGCAGGCCGTGCAGTGACCCTTGGGAGTGGGTCGTCGCTGGCTCTTGGAGCTGTCTTCGGTCGAGAAGTCGAAGTCAATGACGGAGCTGGCGTGGGGGTCGGCGCCGTAGAGGAGACGAATGTCGCGGATGCGGTGCAGTGGGAGACCCATGGCAATCTGGAGCTGGGCGGCTGGGAGGTTCACGCCCGTTACCATTTCCGTGGTAGGGTGCTCGACCTGGAGACGAGGGTTCAGCTCGAGGAAGTAGAACTTGTCGTCAGCATGCGAGTAGAGGTACTCGACAGTACCGGCCGAGACGTATCCGACGAGCCGTCCGAGGGAAACGGCCGCCTTCTCCATCTCCTGGAAGGTCTTTGAGCCAGCAACTGTTACCGGTGCCTCCTCAATGATCTTCTGGTGTCGTCGCTGTACCGAACAGTCACGTCCGAAGAGCGAAATGTTGTTGCCGTACTGGTCAGCCAGCAGCTGGACTTCCAAGTGACGAGCGCTGCCCGCCAACTTCATGATGAAGATGGGCGATCCAGGAATCTCAGAGGCAGCCGCCTTGTACAGCTGCTCAAAGTCCTCTTCGCGCTCGACCTTTCGGATACCCTTGCCACCACCGCCTTCCGAGGCCTTGACCATGACGGGGAAGCCGATCGTCTTGGCCTTCTCGAGACCCTCTTCCCACGACTTGGTGCAGCCCTTTTGGTAGACGTCGTCCTCGACTGTGACGATGCCGTTGCTGTCGACCTTGACCTCGTCGACACCGGTTCCCGACCATGGGATACATGGTACACCAGCGTGTTGTGCGACGATTGTGGAGGAGATTTTGTCACCAAGCGAGCGCATGGCGGATCCGGGGGGACCAATGAAGACGATCTTCTTGGGCGAAGCGGCCAGCGATTCGGGGAGCTTGGGGTTCTCGGAGGCGTGTCCCCTAGAAAGCAACTGTCAGCCATTGTGCCCACATTCTCAGCAATTGGTAGCAGCAAAGTACGCACCATCCTGCCCACACGGCGTGGACGTTCATTCGCTCAGCCACATCGACAATGAGCTCGACGTTGGCGTAGTTGTTGTTGTTGGTGCCGCCGGGTACCTGCGTGGACCTGTTAGCCGTCTCTCTCTCTCTTTCGCCAGTTTTGCCCCTCGTAGGCGTGGGAGTGGCGACGTACCTCGACGTATTGATCCGCCATGCGGATGTACTCTGCGTTTGCCTGGAGATCCTCAGGCGTGGCCATGACGGTGAATTGAATTGCCCGCTCATCGCCAAATGTCTCGTATGCCCATTTCCGCACCGAGCGGATCTCTTTGACGGCGGCAATACCGTTGTTCGCAATGAGAACCTGCGGGGAAAAGCTCCAGTCAGCGCGGGAACAGCAAATCAAGCGAGCAATGGCTCGGACAATGGTCTCTTACATTGGTAATGACTGTGTGACCATCGTGTGCGGCGACAAAGTCCTTGACCTTGCCTGGCGAGGCTACGCTGAGGTTGTTTCCGCCGATGAAATGCGGAGCCAAGTCGAACTTGGCTGAGTAGGAGCTCGGGGCGCCATTGGCATCCCCATTGACTCCGGTCTGAGCAGCTCCTGCCATGTTGTTGTCTAGTGATCCCATGCAACTAGGGAATTAGTTGATGTGGAGGGAGTTGGGAGGGGGAAGTTTGGTTTGGGTGCAGTTCGGCGGGCGACCGGGCAATTTTCTACTGAGTAATGGGCAAAGCTGGAGCTCGGCCTCTAGTGTCGTAGATCCTAGATGCACAACCCGACGTCGGTTGCTGTCCGCAGGAAAAAAAAAACTGGGCGAGCGTCTTTTTTTGGCGGCCTGGATTTCTGTCTAAAGATTCTGCCGGTGGGAGGATCCGAGCAGAAGTATTAGTAGATTACAGCGGTGTGTAGTACCGGTAACAAAGGCCGCTCAAAAGCAATCTTGGAATACCAATGGTTCCGATGGCCTGCAAGTATTGTGGCGCCGGGAGGAAAGCACCAACAAACCAGGGTCGGGTTATGGGCTGTAGAGCAGAGAGGAAGTGCGTGGGCAAGACACGGCACTAGTCTATGGATACAGGCGTGTGTGTATAACTGTAGTAGAGAGGCGGGGACTCGCGAGGGAGAGCGGAAGTCCGGTGGTGCTGGAGGAGAGACAACAGGAAGCAGCGTGAGGAGGAGAAGAAAGACACGACGGTTGCACAGGCGGCGGGCGGGCGAGCTGTGTAAGTATTAAATTTGTAGCAGGTCGCGGAACACCCCAATGCTCATCCCGAAGAGCTGTTGAGCATGAGCCGACGGAGGGCAGTCTGCGGCGATGCCAAAGACGGCAAGGGCGAGCAGCCGCCCCTGCGCATCCTTGCCCAAGCCACCGCGATGGATTCGGAACTCGGTCGGAATCGACGCGTGCAAACCACCGCAAGTCCGCTGGAAAAAAAAACTTGGGCGCGACGGCCAGGGTGGCAGCCGACTAGAAGCTTCGAGGGTGCAGGCACGGCGCCGCAGAGTGGCCTATGTGGACTGAACCACCTGCGCAAAGGGCCTGGCGGCGTCGGGGGGTCATGGCGGCGTGTTGGGACTCAGTTCCGCATTAGTTTGTTGTTGCGAGCTGCCAACCCCGATCGCGACGAATGCCCATCTCACTATCGCCCACCAGAACCACCAGCGTGCATTCAGACTGCAAATGTCGCCGATCCCCACTGGCTGGTTCGGCGCTGACTTGCCCACCCTTCCATGTCCTATCTACACCTGCTGCTACCCCTCTTGCTCAACAACCCACACTCGCACGCTGCCCTTCCGACATCTTCCACCCATCCTCCCGACTGCCCGCTGTCCCTTTCTGTCTGTCGCCGCTTCACCCTCCCCCGCTGTCCCCTGCCCGCGGCCTCTCTGCCCTCTGTCTCGTCTCCTCTCGTCTCCTCTCTTCTCCTCTCATCTCCTCTCCCCTCCCCTACACCGCCCGCGGCCTCCCCACCCCAGCGGCCCCTGGCATGACTACTACTAAACTGCCACCAGCACGCCTAGACTAGTCAGACAATAAATAAGCCCACCCGCCTGCCATCGCGATCGTAGTAGCCACCTGTCCCTGGCCCTCCCAGCATCCCATCATCATGGTGATCGGGTCTCCTCCTCCGGTGTCACTCCCACCGGACTCCGCTTGCCATGCATCCAATCAGCGCGCCGCCCATCCCCCAGGTCGGTACATATCCCAAACCCTCCTCGTCGGCGTATATCCCGTCCATGACGCCTCTTGGAGTGGTTTGCAAAAGAAACCTCGATGCATTCTCCCGTAGCGCAATCACATAGCCCAGTGCGTCCCAGTGCTTCTTCCCGTGTGCGTCTGTGTAGGTGCTCTGTCGCTGCGATGCGGCCGTACATGCGGGAACTTGGCGCGGGCGTCTGCAATCACCCCGAGCGAGCGGCCGCTGCTAGGCTGCATTGCACAGCAAACTTTTTTTTTCTGCTTATGGGGCGGCGGGAAAGGGGGGGAGGGGGGAAGGGAGACACAAAACACACACATATATCTCCATGTCTAGACATATACATAGTAATGCTCACCCCTCTGCGCAGACTAAGCAGGAACGGAGCTAGGTGCGGGCTTCCGAGCTGCATTCCGAAGATCCAGGGTCCTTCGCCGCATGCGCGCGCGCGTGCCTTGCGCTGCGTGAGCGGCCTGTCCCGCACGGTTTGACATCACAATCGTACGATTTTTGCCTACCCGCGCCCACCAACACCAGCGCCGGTGCACACACCCAGCGTTTCCCCAGATTTTCCTCCCACAGACTGCCTCCGAATCCAGCAGTTGAGCCGCTTTGCCCGCACGTGAAAGCGCACAGGGAATAGTCAAAATCAACCCGACTTGTCCTGTGCCTGTACCACGCGCCAGGCTCCCGGGCACCGTCAAACACAAGGCATATCAAACGGGGTATATTGATTGACAAAGGAAATCTGCTAGAAGCAATATGTAACTGCCCCAAAGGGCTTGCCCATGGCCATGGTCTCTCCATGCTCCTCTGTCTCTCTCTCTCTCTCTCTCTTCTCTCTCGTCTCTCTCCCTCCCTCTTGAATCCGACCATGCAGCCCAGTCTGAACCGAACCAGTGCAGCCGAGTACGGTACCTGCACCACTCCCGTGCCAAACTCCCAAAAACGCTAGAGGTATAGTGCCACAAATCTCACATACCGATAAAATCCCAAATGTAGTATATGCACACAAAGTCCCTGCAGCAATGCTGCCTGCCACTGCCGCCTCCCCACCCGACCCGTCCCCCTTAGTAAGACTCCTCCTCAGCTTGCGTCGACATCCGCCGTAGTCGCACAGGGAACCCCATTTCTCCACTCTCTTGTCCTGCACTCGCCCGCCGCCCTGCGCTCTGTCGCCGTGGAATCCCGCTCGGCGCAGGGATTCCCGACTTCTCCAGCGTCGCCCGCCGTCCCATGGGCGTCGTCACACGGCTTCCGTCGCTGCTGGCATCGCTTTCCCGCATCGACGACGACAACGACTGCGAGTGGCTGTGTCCGTTTGAGTGGCCGCTCATTGAGCTTCGTGGTCTGGGCACTCGTGACTCGATTCCGCTAATCGACGACGATTGGTAGTGGCCCAGGGGCGTGCGCGTGCTGCTGCGGCTCGGTGCCTGCTGCTGCGCCGGCGGCTGCGACGACAGCGATGCCCGACTGCTCGGCCGGCTGCTTGTAGGCTCCTTCGAAGAGCTGGAGACACCGAATGAGAGGCGGCTGACACCAGACTCGTAGGCGCTGGGGATTGACGAGGCCGTCGAGACCTGTGAGTTGCGCTTGCGACCACTCCTCAATGTAACTGTACTGGGTACGTTGCTGTTCCGTGGACTCGCTCGCGGCGGCGTGCTGGTGGGCGCAGGAAGCTTTGATCGTGCTGTTTGGACCCGTTGTTCGAGCTTCTGCATCTTACCTATCAGCCCCCGAATCTGATAGAGCGACCCTGACCTAGGCAGACCTGCGGATGTCGACGCACCCAGACTTGGTCTAGGTTCTCGCGACCCCGTGGCAGTCGGCCGTAGCGAGGGCGTAGCCCGTCCGCTGGCCGCTGAACTAGGTGGTCGCGAAGATCCCGACACACTAGGCCCTCGCGAATGTCGTGGTGCTCGCGAGTACATACCAGCACGAGGTGTTGTTCCAGGGTCCAGCGGCGCTGTCGAGTTCTTCCGTCTGGGCATGGGCGTCGAAGGCACGGGCTTTGCGGAAATGGGTGCATCAGAGAGCGGCGGAGATGGTGGCGTCGTGTCTGGGTGGAGCACATCTGCGATCGAGTGCGGTGGGGTGGAGGCGATGGTGGGCGAAGAAAGCGTCGTCGCAGACGTCGACGCCTCCGACATGGGCGAGCGTGGTCTCAAAGCATCGCCTGCGAGGTGACTCGACACCTTGCGCTGATGGTGGCCTTCGATGGTTTCTTCTGCTATGCGCAGTTTCTCTTGTACGATTTCCGTCTCGATGCGCAGGTCCGTCAGCTCGTCGCGAAGGCGCTGTGTCTCTATCCGTAGATTTTCGCGCTCCTGCTCCCCGATTTTAATTTCTTCTTCGAGCATGACGCCACGCTCAATAGCCACGTTGTACTTGGACTCGACATCCTCAAGCGATGACGTTTGGTTGCGTGCTTGGCGCTCGAAGTCGTCGCTTTGTACTTCGATATCTCGGAGTCGCATCTGCAACGCGCGTTGGCTCTCGCGCAAAGCTGTGATTTCTTTCTGCAGCTTGGTTTGCGCGTTGTTGGCCTCGGTCTTGCTCTGCTTGTACTTTGTCTGTGGTGTGGTCAGCAATTGGGCCGTAGCCATGCAAATGCGCCACGCAATGTTGCTCCCAAGACACATACCTTCCACTCCTCGACCTCGAAGACGAGCCGCTCTGCTTTCTCTTGCAGTTTCCTCTCGCGCTTCTCGCTCTCTTCGATGTCGCGCTCCAGCTCAGCCTCCAGTTCCTTACTTGAGGTCTGAAACTCCGCCAGCTCGTTCTCCAGCGTCTCGTATTGCGACTTGTAGTAGATGAGCTCCTCCTCCATGCTGGTCCAGGCTCGCCTCTGCGCCGCTGGCGACGAGTGAGGCTTTTCGACGACGCCCATGGTGCGCGGATGTGCCCGGTGGATCGCAGCCCAAGTTCAGGGGAATGTGCCTAGCGGGGTACAACAGGGAAGCGGTGGAATATAGCTGTTTGGCTGCTCTTGTTTGCTCGCACCAGCGCTCAAGACATGGAGGGGCTCTGCAGCTCAGCGGGTGCGCGCGGTTTGTTTGTGGTTTTGGTGCCGGAAGTGGAGGATGCCGCTTTCGTCGAAGACGGTGTGATGTCGCCAGTCATGCGCCGCCGTGTCTTTGATGCGTTTGCCTGGCGCTTGGCCCTGACTGTGCGGGCTCTGTGCGTGTGGTCCTGTGCCTGTGTATGGTTAGTGGTTAGAAGGCCGCTGCGGGCGGCGGCGTGAGTGTTGTGAGTCTCCAAGCCGCGGGTTGTTGACGATAGTAGATGGCGGGCAGTACTAGCGCGTGGGCCAGCCACCACCGAGACGGTCCCACCTGCCTGCCAGCGCAACAACGTTACGCATCATCAACAACACAGCGCCACCCAAAGCCTGTCATCACATCTAGACAGCTGCGCTAGCCGGCACGCTGAACATGAGTTCCTTGACTCACTGCCGTCATGGCCTCATTGCACCAAGAACAAGTTTTTCGGTCGCTGTCAAAATCACGCATAGCGGCGCAGCCGTTTCAAGTGCGCATAAAGGTTAATTACTAGGTAACCCTTTTTCAATACACATTACCGGTACACCTATTTCTGGAAACCCCAAAGCAAACCCAAAGGGACGACTTTCTCTCCAGCAAAACGACCATAAATGCCAGATAAAACAAAACGCTCGGGTATATGTACAGTCTGGAGGCACTCGTCACCGCCACTCCCCACGTGACTCACTCATTGATGTCTTTTTCGGTACCGTTGATGTCCTTGACACTACTGTCCCCCACCACGTCTTTGGCCTGTCGCAACGCGTCACTTGCTCCATCCTTTACAGTTTTGACAGCATCGTCTACGTGCTGCGAACCGCTCTGGAGAGCACCCTGAGCGGTATGCGATGCTGCCTCTGCGCTCTTCGCATAGAATTCCACGGCTTGCTCTTTGGCTTTGTCCATGGCGTGCTTGGCCGACTCGGTCGCATTCCCAACAACTTCCGTACTCTTTGCATAGGCCTCGCCCGCCCGCTCCTTGCCCTGGGCATATGCATCTTGCGCATTGTCTGCAGCTGATTTTGCGACTTCTCCTGCGCTGGGATACTTGTTTAGAGCCTTCTGCAGAGCGTAGTATAGGCTGATGATGACAGAATGGATACGATCCTTCATTAGCATAGTGATGCCGTGAGAGAAGAAGCCCTTCAGCACTTCCGGGCCGAGTCCATCGTACAAAGCCCATATTCCTTCTGTCTGCGCAATCCGGAGAATGGTGCTGAACACAGTCCGCTGTCTAGCCTGCAGCGCCTTTGACTTGACGGGCTCCTGCGACTTTTCTCTATCCGAAGTCTCCCCTGTGCCCGATAGAGGCTTCTGCGCAGATACCTGCGCGCGTGTTTTTGCCAAACTAAACGGATAGGTTACAGTTGAGGCTAGGGCCTTGCTCATCGCAGCGAGCAAGAATGTGATGCGCGCACCAGGATCACCTCGCTTTGCTCTTGGTACTGCCAGTCGCAGCAGAATCTTGTGCAACAGCATGGTGACGGAGGGATTCAGCGTCAGGATCAGGCTGGCCGAGTATCCTGACCAAAAGCCTTGGATGCCTTTCTCCCGCAGGATTTCAGATGCAATATCCTTCATAGTTAGGGGAGGAGGGGGATCGGCCGATGAGCCCTGGTTCATCATGGCTGCTGTCTGCTTGCGCGTGACAATCTGCTGAAGTGGTGTGGTGAAGAACTTGGAGAATGCGCCCGCAACCACGCCGACACCAATCTCCTCCAACAATGGCAAGCTTCGGCCACCACCTCGCGCATTGAGCCTCTTCTTCCTAGCATACTCGTAGGCCAGGAAGAACAGGAAGCTGTCTACGACGCCCTTGAATGTTTCCTGGACCACACCACTGTAGAAAGCCGGTATTCCACCTTCCCTCTCGTATATCTTCAGTACCGCGTCAACAAAACCATCATAGTGAAGATGGTCCTTGTCATGCTGTAACTGCCGCTGCACTTGCAGTCTTGTAACGACGACGTCGAGCGGATAGCTTATGAGTTTCGATATCGCAGACCCAAGTGCCCCAGAAGTAGCGTGACCCAAGGCTGGGAGTGCTGGGCCGACAGTACTGCGGTCATCTCTATCGTGGGAGAGGTGGTAGAGCGTGAAGGCATCCTGAAGGTGTCAGCTGATACTAGATATTCACATGTCAAACGCGCTTACAAGCTGCGAGTTGTAGATGAAGTCTATCTTGTCGGCATTAGTGTTTGAAGACATGGTGGATTACAGAGAAACAGAACCTCATGCACCGGCGAGAGAAAAGCAGCAAAGCATCGCAAACGCGGGGAAAGCTATCAGCTTCGCGGAGACGAGGCCGCATAGCGCAGTCTTGCGACGTCATTGAAGGCGTTGACGTTTGGTCAGAGCTCCAGCGGATAGCCGAGCTTGGGGAAAGCTCGCGTGTGAAAACCCCTCGGCGATGAAAATACAACCACGTCGCAGTCGATTCGCATCCTGCACTTGCGCTTGCAGGCATTCCTTGCTCCGTCTAGCTAGGAATTTTCGCCTTCCATACTGGCCTGGTGTTCCATATCGTATCGCCACGAGACCATGATGCACTGTCACGCGACATGTGATTATACCGTCCAACGCTAATAGAGAAGCGCTGTTATGGGCCAAAAGCACAGCACTAGAGAACGGAGTACTCAAAGGGACTGCGAGAACTCTTCAAGAGTATTGATCGCAGTTCAAAGTATCCTCCGAGAGTAATCGAGGCCGATGGTTGATAAGGCGTGGAAAATCTCTTCACGAGGATCCATTATTTCACCGCTGGCTACAATACAAAAATTGCCTACCTTCGTCGCACTAGGAACTATTGACTTTGGGGACAGTAGTTGATACGTAGATTGGTAACATATAAAGCCAACCATGATGTGGTAAACACCAGCATTTCAATACTAAATGTAACTGCCTTGGGTACAGTTGGCAACTCGACCTCTGGCTGAAGTACAGCTGCTTTGTCAATCCCAAGTCACAACAAATAGTAGGTTTATAGTTAACCCATATTAGGCCCTTCGATCAAAACCTGTAGAAGATCTTTCCAAGAGATGCGCCATGCGCGATTCTCCAGGACGCCCCAACTGCGCCGCCACATCGTGGTATGCGTTCATAAGTGCTCTTGAACGTTAATGAGCTGAAATCATATAGGACTCAATCCCCATCCTACTCGTATCGAGTTCTGTTGGTGGTTAATATCTTGTGTATGCCACAGCGTATTCGACCAACCCTACGATTGCTCTGCCACAATCCAAGCAACAGGCTGCCACTGTTTACGCCCCATCACATCCAAAAGTGGTAAATGCAGGGAGCGTTCTGTGTGATAAGCGCATAACTGTGGCTTTCCCTAAGATTCGTGACGATGATTGGTCCTGGGATGCATTGCACAGCCCCAACCGGCCTGAATACTATCAGGTCAGGCATCCCACTCTGTGACCAGCGGGCTTGGTGCTGACCGGTGACAGCGGTAGTGAACTTACGAGGTATAAAGGGAAAACAGTTTACACAACGACCCTTCATAGAACCAGCGAATCTGGGCTATTCAAAACCTTGACACTTTTGTAAATCTAATCGCGACTTGTGTGAGACAGTTACAATGGGTATTCCATCAGTTCCAGCAACCGACCCTGCGCCGCCTTACGACGACGTAATCAACAATCACCCCGTGAACCGACAGCCCCCCGTTGGATCCACCTCTGGTGTATGTATTCGCCCGGCTGTCTTATCTCTGTAGCAGTTTAGCAAACTGCGCTCAATAATCCCCCAACTAACCATCACCAAGTATACCGCTGTTCTCACGGATGACATCGAGCAAAGCCTCGACGTCGACGACCATGCTCACGCTCACACTCCTCTCATACCATCACAGCAGTCCGAACAACCAGAGACCTTTACACAAACGGTAGCTAGACTGCTCCTACCCAAGGCAGATCTCCCACACAAGCACTGCGCCACGTGCGACGAGCAGGTCCAGACTACGGCGCGCCAGAAGCGTGAAGACGAAAGATACTACTGTACCATGGTTGCTGTGACCTTCATGACGTTGTTTGTATGTGGCATGTTGCTTGGGATTGTGATCGTGGCGGCGAGTGCGAGAAGGGCTAGGGGCTCGTAAGGGCTATGGAGTAGTCGTATGAGTGTACCTTGTCATCTTTCTTTGGTTGGCTAGATAGATTCATTATGATATGACATGATTGTATGTGTGATTCGTTTTGGCTTAGTGATCACGTAGGATGGAGGTTCTGAACGTGTTAGTTTCCGTTAGATTTTGATACGAAATTGTAAAGAGACGATACAACTGATCTAGGATTGGATGTTGTCAGCATTCGTCGTAACTAGTCAGAAATCATTACACTTTGTCGATCATATGTCGTCATTATTAGCTATCCACATCGTCGGCATAGCACCACTGGCCTTCTATGTTTCTATTTTACATAGCTTTGAAGCTACTGAAGCCCGTATCGGACGCGACGACCATACACAACTCTACTCCAAAAGAGAGGCCTGGTTGGTGTAGAGCACATCGACGACATTGCTCAGCTTCTCAAGCGTGCTGAGCGCAGCGTCATAACCTTGGTCGCGCTCTGACTCGTCATAGACGATGAGGCATCCCGCACCCTGGTCCAGCACTCCGATGATGACCTTGTCAAGAATCATCTGGGAAAGCTTCCGCTCCACCTGTATCGTGTCCAATCCAACCATCTTGGCGACATGGTCAATCTCCACCCTGCTGAAAGGCTCAATGACCTTGATCAGGTTCTGCTCCAACATATTGTCGTACAAACGGCGAAGGTGGGATGTGATGAATCGGTCGCTGCCAAGCTGTTGGCGGTAGTCGGTCAAGGCGGTTTCGTATTCCTCCAGACTGCGGTTGGTGTGTGCTCGCGCCACAGCCTTCATGGCCTCTAATCGCTTGCCGGCGTACTTGACGGCGTGCTTCGACGTCATGAGCGATGTGACGTCGTCCCCGAGGTTGAGCATAATCTTGCAGAGCAGCATGTACTGCAGTGCCGAAGTTGCCTTTTGATCCTCGTCCTGTGAGTGGTATCCCTCCATTGCCTCAATGAAGTATGAGAAGGCTGTGTTGAAGTCACCATCTTCGGCATGTAGCATACCGCTCTGCATATCCAGTCCGGCTTGTAAGAGAGGCGGGGTATAGACTGAGGCAGCTGATGTTCGCGCAGATGTGAGAGCGGCACGGCCCTTGGGTATGTTACCCAGCGCATGGTATACCCGCGATTCTAGCAGTTGCACCTCGACCAAGACCAGCTTATCGTCTAGGCGCTTCAGCTCCTTCAGAAGACTGTTGATGAGGGTCAATGCATCATAGTAGGACTGCTTCTGCATATACAACGCGACGAGCCGGGTCTCGAGGTTTTGCCGTAAGAAACCTCTCCGCTCTGAGACAGCCCATTCTATGCATGACTTGGTGACTGCGATCTGGATGTCGGTTGTGTTTGGTATGGTCGTGAAGAGGTCGAGCAGTTGTCGGACTACAACACATTAGCCATTGGCCTCACTAAGGACCTGGGGCATCGGATTACCAAGTTTCGAAGTTTTTGCCTTTGCGAACGACCCCAGGACTGAGCGTGCCTGCTTTATCAGTTCCGCCAGAGCATCTACCTTCTTCTGGTCTCGGTATAGCTCGCCGAGCCCGACCAGAGCGGTCTCGTAGTTCTTGATGGCTGCCTCATTTGAGCCGGGGCTTTGTGAGAGGACGTCCTTATAGATCTCCTCCGCCCGAGACGGATCAGTTGCAGCCAGTTTCTCTGCCTCTGCCAACCGTGCTGTGGTTTCCGGAACGGCCATGGTTATGCGATGGATGGCGGGGATGTGTGTTGATGGCGTGTGAGTTGCCTGTAGAAGCGAGCTGCCTGTAGGAACGGGTTGCCTGCAGGGGCGGGTTACAGAGCAGGGGCGAGAAAACGTGTAGCGGAGATGGTGTTCGGTGGTGATAGCTCGTGGAGTGGAGAGGCGGCTCCAAAGATGGCGATACATGGGATGAGGCTGGGCTAAACCAGATTTGGCAAAGCGGCTTCTCTCGACAAACACGATGGTCTCCGGCGTGTCTCTGCAGGACGAAACCATGGATTCGTTTTTAAATCTTGACAGATTTACTAGGAAATATATTATGAATGAGAATGTCGCATTGTCAATTCATTCATGGAATTCCCGTATCATAAGTACTGGAATAACCCGTATGGAGCAATGACGCGACGACAGAGACCAAATACAGTAGTTTGCAGCAATCCAGGAGACAGAAAAAGCGAGTACTTCGAACATATGTCAAGGAAAACCCTCACAAGGATATATTTAATAACTGCCGCTTATGGGGCCTTCCTTCTTGCTCTTGGACCTCGCTTCTTTGAAGCGCATACTACCTAAAGGGCGTTGGAAAATCTGCGGCTGGCACTGCTGAAGAATGGGAATTGTACTGGAGAGTTGAAGCTGTCCTTTATGCTTCTCTCAAAGCAAACATAACAGCAGAGACATTCGAGCAAACTCTTGTCCCGCTTCAACGGGCAGATTTCGCTGAAGATAGCAATGGAGAACAAGGGGAGACACAGGAGGATGCAGACTAGGGAGGTAAAGCAGGCGGCACATCTTGAGAGAAGGGCATGATGACACCGACACTATGCTGTACACCAAGAACATCGACTTGAGTGCCTCAGGCTGCATCGGCTGACTAGTCACCCTTCCAACATAATAAAAGTGGCGGTAGTTGCCAGAGTGATCTATCATCTACTGTATTGATTGCTTGTCTCTCTAAGTGAGCTCATTGTTTTGATTTTCCGGGCAGCCTTGGATTGGAGCCGTCCGCGCTGCCACAGCGACGGGGATTTAGTTCAGCGGCGGCTGCGCGGCGGTCGCACGGCATCGTCATCGCCCATTCATTGGTCAGTGCGGCGCTATGTAAACAAACCCCAGCACATTGATCAACACCAGTCCTGACCTGCACACACAGCTTCCCATCCGCCCTCCACACTTCACGAACTATTGCACATACGACCCTGCGCTGGATCGCTGAAGCATTCGCGATTGATTTCAACCACTGCACTCTACGAACCACGCTACGACAAGCAGTCGGGCTTTTCGCCGCTGTGCATTCCTCATACGACACCTCTTAGTTGAACACACACGATACCCTACACAATGTCTTCTTCCTCAGACCGAGAACCTTCCCGCGATCGGGAGCTCGTCCGACACTCTCATTCTTTCTCATCAGACAGAATGATTCCCATGTTCGTCTTCTCCTCGAGACCACTGCACACCGCCACATACCACTGCTAACACTGCATTCCAGGTGGGACAGCGGAGACCCAGACCGCGCTCCTCCACCTCTTCCTCTGAATCCTGGCAGTCCTAATCTCACTACACGACCTAACACATCAGCAGCCATTATGCAGGCAGCGAAGGCGCTTGAGGAGAAGGCGCGAGAGAGCTTGCCCGCAAGCTCATACACTGTTAACCCTATGCCACTGAAGTCGCTCTCTCCAGAGCGTGCACTCATAAAAGGCAACCAGCACAAGAGAATGCAGTCGCTACAGCCAGGCAGTGTTCGTGATCTACGTAGCTACTTAGACAACCGGTCACCAGACAGGAGTTATCTGGACCGGTCGCCCGAGCGGTCACCGGACCGTGACAGGCCGACAAGTAGAGGAGGAAGGCCAATCTCGCGCGATTGGGATAAGGACTACTTTGGCAAAGATGCCGATTCCAGTCCTACGCGCCATGTTACCCCTTCACCAACGCCGCGGTTCGAGATCAAGGACACTCCGGCTCTAAGGCCCAGTCACAGGCCTTTTCTGGGCGAGAACACTCCTCCTTCTGCTACGATGATGGCGCTACAAACAATGTCCATTCCCCAGCATATGCTCGACCCTCCACCATCGACCGTCCCCAAGGAGGCACGCTCTCCACCTCCGGCAGTTGCATCTCCTCCAGCTTCCACACCAGCATCAACAACTTCGCCGGTACAAGGAGCAGTCCAACCGCAGTCATTTGACAACATCGCTAGTCAACTCGTCAGCATCAACAACATTGTTTCGAGTCTTCAGAAGGACATGTCGCAGCTAAGTCGAAGGAGCAAGGACAACGCAACAGACCTCATCAGCTTAAAGGAGGCCACAAACCTCCGAGACGAAGACATCCGAAAGTCATTAAAGGATCTCTTGGCTACCATGTCGCAAAAGCAGGAGGCAGCTGCCACTGCGGCCGCCATGAATGGAGACACATCTCGGTCTAGCAGCCTGAATCTCCAAGATCCTCACATGACACCCACTAAGCAATTCACATTCCCAAGGATGGCGTCAAGTAGCCCTTGGGCGGATGAGCGTATTGGTAGCCCGAACCCATACTCCGTGGAGGGCGCGGCTAGTGTTGCGATGCTCGAGAAGATCATTCGCGAGATGGTGACTAAGGATGGCCAGGAACGCCTAGTAGCAAACTTGCAAAAGATTGTAGACAAGGCCACTGGAGAGACCGCCCAGAAGGTGACGGAACTGGTTGAGTTCGTCAAGCAGGGTTCGATTGGTGGCTCTGTCCACAACGCTGCACCTGGGTCCGCAAGTTTTCAGCCATCACCAGGATCTGGTGCGCTCACTCGCACAATCTCTGCTGACAGCAAAGCTTACTCCAGCCCCAAGGCTGCCGACTTCGTAAGCGAAGAGATGCTGAAGTTCTTGCGTAAGATCAAGGACAGCGTTGCGGAGTCTGGCTGTGTTACCATGGCCACCAAGTCAATGATTCAAGATCTTCGAGGCGAGGTGCTAGGCATGGGCCGCGAGCTTGCACGTAAACTTGAGGAGGCCGAGAACGCTAGAAGCATCGAATCAGATCCAGGGTCGAGCCAGCCGAACGAGCAGATCAATACCATCCTTCAAGAGGGACTCGCGAACCTGAAGGAGCACATGGATAAAGTCATGCGCGAGCGAAGGCGGCAGTCCATGTCCTCGGTTGTGACCCGCAATACTGTGGACAACAATGAGGTATACGATGTTGTCAAGCAAACACTCGCAGAGCGTGGTCTAGATCAGCCTTCTGCCCAATCTGCTGCCCTGGATAAGGAAGCCATCATCAGCGCCGTGCGAGAGGCTTTTGACGGTGTCGAGATGAACCCTAACCGCGAAGTCCAACAGGTCGGTCTGGAAAGAGATGAGATTCTGCAGTGCCTCCGTGAAGGCCTACAGGATTTTACTGGTTCTGGCGCAGTGACCAAGGAAGAGATCGAAACCATGCTACACGACTCGCTCCAGCAGATCCAGCTTCCGCCTCCGATCAATGAAGTACATGAAATCCGCGAGGAAGTTCTGGTAGCTGTACGGGAATCTTTGGAGGAGTTAAAGCCAGCTCTCACTGCTCAACAGCCACCACCAGCAGAGCGCCTTTCGAGAGAGCTGCTTGAGGAAGTCATCCGCGAGGCGCTTACTGAGCATAACTCCGCTGGCTTGGAAATCGAAATTCCTCCGGAGAGTATCCAGGATGCTGTGAAGGCAGCCACTGAAACGCACAATGAATCCGTCATGGAGCGTCTCCAGTCCATGTTGGATGAAATGCACACTGCCTTTGAAGGATACTCTTCTACTAGCGGCAAGGACGCCGAGCAGGTTCTGACCACTCTTCGGGAGGGACTGGACAGTCTTCGCACCGAAATCCAAGCTTCAGCAAGTCAGCCACGAGAGATCACTCAAGACGGCGAGATGATCGACCAATTCAAAGTGGAGCTCGACAAGCTACGTGAGGACGTCCAAGGCTACGTTGCAGATGGACCTCGCGGAGACCAGGAATGGAGCCGCGGAGACATGGTTACCTATCTCAAATCCGAGTTCGAAAGTCTCCAGGAAAAGCTCAGTTCTCAGCTCCTCCCTGCATCCAAGTCCAACGAAGAGATCCTTGCCGCTCTCAATGCAGGCTTTGAGGAGATGAAATCTCAAGTTGCCCTTCGGTCCGGAGATGGCGATGAGGTTGATTCCAACGAGGACATCAGTGAAGCCATCAAGCACGAGTTCGATCAGCTCAAAGAAGTTGTTCTCGGCGATACCTCGAGCAACAAGAACGACATCTTGGAAAAACTCCAGGCTGGCTTCGACGGACTCCATACGCTCATGGCCGAGAAACAGACTGCAACTACTTCCAGTGACGACATGCTTGCTTCGCTCAAGGTGGAATTCGAACAACTCAGGGAGTCCATGACCGGTTCCCTTGTCAAGTCAGGCGGTTCAGCAGACAAGGACGAGATCGTCAATGCTGTTCGAGAACTTGTTGAAGGACTGCACACCTCCCAGGAGACTACTTCCAAGGACAATCTTGCCCATATTCGTGGTGAGCTGGAAGCACTCAAGGACTCTTTGAGTAATGCTCTTGTTCCAAGTGGAGACAACGACAAGAGCGAGATGATGATGGTGGTGAAGAACGCTCTGGACGAGATCAAAGCCAACTTGACATCTGCTGGTGTCAACGAGGAGCTTCTTGAGGCTTTCAGGGGAGAGCTTGACCACTTGCGCCAATCCAATGGTCTGATTCGACAGCACTCACGAGCCGACACGGAAGAGGTGCTGGAGGCTGTGAAGCTGGGTCTTGACGATCTTCAATCACATATGGACAAGAAGTTCAACACCCCTGAGCGCAACACTACCGCCACCGAAGACATCATTGACGCCATGAACGAGGGTCTGGAGAGTTTGCGAGCCGATGTCTCCAAGATCGTCGAAAAGCCAGTGGATATGAGCGTGTCTTACGAAATCCTTGACACCCTCAAGGAGGGTCTCGCTGCTCTGCGTGCTGATGTTGAGATGTTGAAGGGTGTCCGACATGAGGCTGAACCTGCTCCGGAGGATATTCCACTGCCAGCAGGTAACGAAGTCGCCCTTGTAGAAAACCCCGATGACGAAGAAGCCACATCGCGCGACATCTGTGAAGATGTGGCGGAGCCAGACCTGCCACCCGAGCCCGTGGTACAGTCCCTGGATGTGGCTAAGATGGAACGTCTTCTCACCCAAATTCAAGACAAGGTGCATGCCATGGATGCCACTGCCAAGGAAGCAGCACTACCTTCTGAGCCCGCTGCGCCCGCTGGCGCCGTCACGAAGGAGGACTTTGCTGCGATTGAGGAGCTCCTGAAGGATGTCCAAGCGGCAGTTTTACTTATGCAAGATCGTGAGACGTCACCGCCTGAGCTAGAAGGCTTTGCCAAGAAGGAAGACACGGATGCCATCGAAACTCTCCTTGCAAACACCAAAGCCAAGATCGAGGAGCTCGTTCTTCCGGACCCTGCGACTACTGTTACCAAGGAACATCTGGAAGATGTCGAGCTTGTTGTCCGGACCACTTCTGAGACTTTGGAGGCCCTTTCGAAGAAGTTTGAAGAGGAAGGCGCTACCAAGGCCGATGTTACCGTTGTTCAGGTACTCGCAGACGACATCAAGGTTGCACTAGATGAAATGAAGGCAGCTAAGCCAGAAGACGAGAGCAACCCGCACGCCACCAAAGCCGACATTGATGCAGTTACCCTCCTCGTGGATGATCTCAAAGTCAAGCTTGATGACCTGAAACTCCCAGACCCAGAAGAGCTTGCGTCTAAAGCTGAACTGGAGCAGCTCACTGGACTTATCCATGACTTCCGAGATAGCCACGAAAAGATGAAAGATACCTACGAAGCGGACATTCAGAAGACGGCCAGCAACTTTGATCAGCGTCGTGCTGAGGCCACTCAGATCGTTGAGGACATCACCGGTGTCAAGGCAGCCTTGGATGAGATGCGAGAGGAGATCAAGACTAGCCTCATCGAGGGCGGCCCGATCGAGAGCCTCCAGGCGTCATTCAAGGCCATGGAAGAAACCATTGGTGCTAACAACGTTACTGCCGACGTGAAAGAACTCATGGAAATCCTTACAAGAGAGTTCGAACGCGCTCATGGGTCCATTGAGGGCTTGCAAAATGATAACGCAGAGAAATCAGCGCTCCAGCTTGAAAAGCATGACGAGACCAAGGCGGCCGTTGTTGCCGCGTTCACCGAAAGCTTGGAGGATAAGTTCAACACTCTCATGGCCAAGTACGATGATGCTCAGCTCCTAGCCGATGAGCTTGCCAAGGTCATGAAAGAGAAGTCCGAGGAGCAAGAGAAGATGCTTGAAAGTACCAAGGCGACAGCAGACGAGCTTCGTCTTACCATCGACACTTTGGGTGCTACTATTGCTGGCATGAACGACAAGTTTGAGGGTGCTACCAGCCAATGGTCTACCGACTCTACAACTGTCCTCAGCAAGGTCGACGAAACTCTCACCAAATTTGACGAACAGAAGCTCGCCACGATGGAGAAGCTTGAAGAGCAGAAGCTTGAGACAATCGCGAAGCTTGAAGAGCACATTGCCAAATTCGAAGAACTGAAGCTTGAAGACAAGACGGAACATTCTCATACTCGCGACGAGATCAAGAACATTGAATCCATCTTCAACAATCTTCAAGACAACATCACCGAGTACCACCCCAAGTTCATGGTGGCACTGCATGAGATTGAAGCCCTCGTCAAAGCACATTACGAGCACGCGCAAAAGTGCAAGGAAGAGGCCGACGAGAATGCCAGGGCTTGGAATGAGCAGGCAAAGGCTCGCTCTGAGGAATTGCAGGCCCACTTCGAGAACCTACCCAAGCTTCTGCCAGCCCCTGCAGAGTCTGAGAACAAGTATGATGATGGCCCCGTACAGGAGAAGCTCGACAAGTTGCTTGCAATCGAGCCAGCCCATAGCTATGACGACAGCCCTGTGCACGAGAAGCTCGATAAACTCCTTGGCCATGCTGATGATGCTACCAAAGCTGCCGCAAATGCCGAGAAGCTTGACGAGATCCACAACCAAGTCAAGGCTACCGCTGCGGAGCTGAGTGAATTCGTTGCAAAGCAAACTCAGTTCATCACCGACGGCAACGAGGCCAAGGAACGCGAGGCCGAGGAGTTGCTCCTGCTCATTGAACGCAGGACAACACAAAAGGAGCAGCTTGAGATCGATCTGGAAAGCCTACGAGCGGAAAAGGCCAATCAGAAGGAGCAGCTTATGGCCGACATCCAAGAAATGAAGGCCGAGAAGGAAAGAGTCGTACAAGAGCTAAAGGAGGAGAAGGAGCGTGTCATGACCGAGCTGCAAAACGAAAAGGATCTCACCATGCTCGAGCTGAAGGAAGAGAAGGACTCGCTCTTGGCTGCTGTTGCTGCCCTCCAAGCGGAGCGTGAGAACTTGGCTAACCAGAAGGTACGCCTCACTGGAGAAGTTTCATCTCTGCAAACTGCACTCGAGATCCGCCGAGAGGAACTGCACATCATGGACACCAAGGCAGATGCATTGGAACGACGCATCTTGAATGGTATCATGGATCATTCCCGCGCTTTGATGATGACCAAGGGCGGCTCGAAGAACCCTTCAAAGCTCAAGAAACGTGTCAGCATCGACCCTGACGCGGAAGGAAACAGGGGAAACCCATCCCCTAGTACTGCAGCGAACGGTCTCTCTCTTGCACTCAAGCCGCGTGCTGCTGCTCGAAGGAACGGTCAGCCAGTCAATCCAACCCAACGACGAATCTTGTCTCTCAGCCAGATCAGCGGCAATACTCCCACCGGAGCACAGGCCTATCCAACCACTACTACCTCAGCCAATGCCAGTGCGGGACTGAAGCGCAGCCACTCGGTTAAAACTAGCAACTACTCGCGCAAAGGATCCTGGGGCGGAAAACCCAGCACTAGCATTGCCAACAAGGAAAACGGCGCCCTGCCTGAAGTTGACGAGAATGAGGCCTTGGCCCCTATCTCACATGATATAATCGAGGAAGACGCCCAGAGCGAGACCGGTACCGAGCGCCGTTACAGTGTTGACTACCCTGAGAGCTATGCTGAGGGTGAGACGCCTGGCTACGACGGGCGTTCCAGTTTCGGTGGCGCAGGAAGCGAGTACACCTATGCTTCTGGGACTTCCTACATGACTGGCAGTGACATTGACCATGACCGTCGCACCTCTTATGGTGCCCAGTCGGTTCACTCTGCTGCTCGTGGTGAAGAACCAACCAATGAAGGGTCTGATGGATCGGACTACTCGGACGAAGAAGAGGACAATGAGCGGACCGCTATCATTGATCCATCCGAAGTAAACTCGTCCGTGATTACAACCGCAACTGCGGACAGCGAGGTGGACTTGCCGACACAATCGGAAATTGTTCGCGCGGTTGATGCTGTCAAGGCAGAGATGAAGGAGAACTATTCTCCCCCCAGTGACTCTGGCGTTGGCACTGACTTGGCTACTGTCCCTCTTGAGCACGAAACTGGGCACGATGCTGACTACTTCCGCCGCGCTGCCGAGGAAGAAGCAAGTGTCGTTGGCTAAGTTGATAACCATACTTGTCGAAGCTGTCATTTCAACTACAATTTTGCCCACCGTCTCGCTCCGCCTTTCTATCGGCTAGAAGCTTTGACTCGCCTCTCTCGAGGTTTAAGAGTTGGCATCGCTGATGAAGGGTGTCGAGCTTGGCCAGGGCGGAGATTTGTGAAATCGGCTCGACTCTTCGTATGGGTATCCTCCGGAACAAGTTGAAGCATTCTGTTTTGATGCGGCACAGCATCTTTGGGGGCGCGATGGAATGTGTGTATTGAATTGGTTCATGATGTTCGGGAATGAGGGACACTGATTCATTGGTATGAATGATTTTGCAATGGTGTTATGACTTTGGCAGGTTGATGGACTTACAGAGTTTATGTTTTCTTGTTTTTTCCTGTACGATACACTGTTTCTTTGCTGGAGTATTATTGTTTGTTTTGAAGCGCGCAGGTAGCGATCCAGTTGACTCGGGTTATTAATGTAATGAATGAATCTGATTTTCACGAGACTGGCGTCTTTGGATGCAATGTGACAAACTTGATGTCGAAACGGGGGATATTAAAATGTATCTTTCTCTATATACCCTCTTCGAAAATAAGCTAACAATACAAGGGACTTCATATTCCTTTCCCCACAATCATTTATTTCATGAGATTAAGAACGCCGGGGGAGAAAAAAAAGAAGGAAAGAGAAAAGTGAGGATCTAAACTTCCGTAACTCATGTCATACTCAACACACATGTTGATAACCAGTTTCTCATCACTGTGTCACAGCCCTCAAGCCCTGCAGTACCAAACCAAACATGAGGCCCCTCGCGACTCTTTGATCCTGCAAACAGTCAAATACCTTACCCAAAGCCTCGCCGCTCGCCGCCTGCCCCATGACACTTGTGAGTGCCTGCGGCATGCCCCTCTCGACCAGCAGCTTTCTCGCTTTTACTCTGAGCTTCTCCTTGTCGTCGTCCGACATGGGTTCGGGCCAGGTCTTGAGCTCCTCCTCGGTCGGCAGTGAGTTTTCCCGAATCTTGCGGATGTGGTACGCGAGACCGGCGTCGGATGTGTTGTCGTCCAGGACGGTGGTTTGCAGGAGGGAAGTGATAGATGAGAGCTGAGGGTTGCTGGGCCGCAGAAGGTAAGTCTTTGCAGCGTTGAGTAGGGTGCGGCGGAGGGTCCAGGCGGATGATAGGGTGTATAGTTCATTGATGACTGCAAAGAAGAGTTCAATGATGACAGTGGTCTCAGTTTCGGATAGGGGCGTATATGCTGGGTCTGTGCGAGTCTTCTTGAGGGAGGATTTCGAAGGCGATGACGCCATAAGGGATGTTGTGGAGGTACGGCGAGGGAGAGAAGGCACAGAGTCCATGGAGGTTCGTGATGGCTTCTGGCTGTGTGTAGGCTCAGTGGGATTGCGCGATACGTTGTAATCGTCGGGGATCTCGCTGGGCATGGGAGGGAGATTCAAGATTTGGTCACCACCCATCATGGGGCTGAGATCTTCAATCTTTCCATGTGTACTTGGCGCACGACTGTTATTCCGTGAGCCATATCTCGATGACCTGCCAGAGCGTTTGCCATCCCCATCGGGATTGTAAGAAGGCCGCCGTTCCATGGGAGCTTCCCGTGCTGGTTGCTGATCGATAACAGGAGAATTTGGGTCACGTATCGAATCCATTGATGTGCGTTTGGTTGCCAGGGACATGCTGCTCTCAGAGCGGATATGCCTGGGTAGCTCAGAGACCGTTGATTCCGCCCTAGTTTGCCTTGTTTGGATAGGCGCAGTTGAAGTTGAAGTGCGGCTTGGAGCAGGGCTTGCAGAGGGCGTCGCGCTGGCAGGGGCATTGCTGACTGACTCGCGGTTTTTCTTTCCTCCCAACGGCCCTGCTACACTGCCCAGCACTCCGCTGACTCCACCGAACAGCGCCTTGCCACCACCAGCTACTTCCTTGGGAGCCTTTGTCAGTACGCCCAGCATACCTTTGCCTACTGTGTCGAATGTCTGACCAGCCCAGTTCATTCCGGGGAAGCCGCCACCTGGAGACTTTCCAGAGCCGAGCTCTTTGTCCAAGAAGCGCTTCATACCCTCGCTTTCGGCAAGTGGTTGATACTGCACAGCGTGGTTGAGGTAGCGTTCAAGCTCACCACGCAGCGATGCCTTGGTATGGCCTTTCCAGCTTGGTAATGTGGGGTGTGCTTCATTGAACCCAGTTGTTCCGGTGATGGCTGCGATGCGACGCATGACCTCATGCAAGGTTTCAAATTCGCTATACTTGCGTGCCGTCATCCATCCGGTGTGGTAGTTCGATTTCGGTTCGATCTGAATCAAGTATTCGGCAGTTGGTTTGCTTTTGATGTTACCCTTTTCGCCGGGCATACTGTCATCGAAGATGGACATTGTGCTGTTGTGGAGTGTCAGTGGCGGCGGCCTCTCTGTAGGTGTGGGGTTGTCCATCAATGCGGTTGGTGGCTGGGGCAGCACAAGTTGATCAAAGCTCGTAAAGGTCTGTTTGGTCTCCTCTTCTTTCGCAGGCTCCTCAGCTGATTTTGGTGGTGGCGATGGTGCGACAGCTGACATTGATCCGCTAGAAAGACCTGAGATGCCCAAGTCTACGAGCTCGGAATCAGCGTGTGTGTCACTTGCTGAAGAAGATGGGGTGACGATGCCTTGGGTAGTGCTCTCGGACTGATCGTCATTCAGCGTTGAAGTAGATGCGCTCTGCATATTCTGCTCCCGGAGGCGTTTTGCGTCTTCTTCGGCAATCATCTGGCTCAAGCGCTGAGCTTCCCGCATAGCATCGTCCATGGCTTCCTGTGCTTTGCTCACGACGCGTTTGTGTTCCTTCTTTTCAGCTAGAGATGCCGCATCCTGGTCTGACGCCTTTTCTGCACCTGTCTTGTCACTCTGCAGCTGTCCAGATGAGCCCTCGACGCCTGCATCGATGGCATTTAGAAGCTCAGGTTCGCCTTCTTCTAAAAGTTGGACAATCCACCCGTTGATCCATTCGGGCTTGGAACAGCTCACAACTATCATCTCCAGGACAAGTTTGGCTAGTATCTGGTGCAGGAAGATGCGTGCTGGCATGCAGTTGTATGTCTTTGGGTCCAGATAGTTTTGCAGTATGTCTTCCGCAGCCACGCTGAACTGCTTCGCCTGGTAGTCTGGGTCGAGGATGTTGGCTAGCGTGCTGTCCCTCTTCATCTTGAGGTAGAGATCGACCGCTTCAGTGGGAACATCGCCAGGCGACGCTTGTATAGCCGTGGCAATCTCTTGCAGCAGTATGATGACAAAGGAGGCAGAGCGTGTGACAAAGTCAATAAAGTTGTCGGCTGGTCGCTTGCGGGAGACATGTGCAGATACGGAGAGCACGAAAGCGGTCAAGGTCTGGCGACACGAGTTGGGAAACGTTTCTTCGGTGGGCAGTAGGGGTGAGTACCACCACCTGCAGTGTATTAGAGGAGTATCTAAGGACTACTTGGAGGACATACTTGACATAGTCACGAATGACTGCATCCGTCAGCTCCGTCAGCGCAGCCGCCGTCTCCGGCCTGAAGTCGGAGTAGTCGAGCTTCTTGCCAGAGTACAGCTGCACATTGAGATCGTAGGTGCCATGTTGCTGTGTTGTGTCTTGCGTGTGTGCGTTTCGCCAGTCGAGGAGGCGCTGGGCTATGTCGGCTCCCAGCTCACGTTTCCTGGCTTCAGCACTCTTCCCTGAAGCGCCCCGGGTATCGCTGTGGTGGCCCTCCCACGTTGCATGCAGAACGACGCCGCCCACGACGCCTATAAGGACGAGGCCAACGCGTCCGAGGATGAGATAGGTACCCGCACCCAGTCCGGCGAGGCAGGCCCCCAGCGTCTCGTTGCTAGCAGTGGCTAAGAAGTGCAGGGCGCGGTCGGTGAGCGTCTTGACATCGAGCGGCAGCGTATTTGGCTCTTCCTTGGGGCTGGAATCTGGCTGGTCTTCTGTCGCGGAGGCCGGTGTCATAAGGGCAGCGCCGTCCTGCAGCGGGGCCGAGTCATGGATGCGTTCGATTGCGGAGGTGGGTGGGCTCGGGGGTGGAGGTGATGGTGCAATGGCGTCGCTCATGGTCATGATGGGCAACCATCAGCTCTACAGTCCTGGGAGATGTGCTGGTGAGCTGTCCAGCATGGTCTGGTGCGGCAGACTGGCTATATGTGGCGCCTTGGGCGGCGGACGGGCGGCGGGTTTGAAACGTGCAGGCGGTGTTGATCGCACCGTTGCGAAAGGGTTAGGGTAGGCCTGCCCTAACTTTGGTTTGGTACAAAATCTTCCCCTCGTCACCAGCAAAGCCTTGCACTTCTCTCCTCCACACCGTCCCTCGCACACGCCATGGCCAGCGACACTCCTAGCGACGCCGAGACACTGGCTCACGTCGTCAAGTTTTGGGAGGGCCGCAAGCCAAGCAGCCCCATCTACGAATTTCTTCTTTCTGATCTCAAACTGACCTACGCATCCAAGGGCGTCGTGCGCGCACGGCTGCCTCTGACCAAGAACCATCTCAACACGCATGGGAGCATACATGGCTCGACGTCAGCAACCATCATAGACTGCTTCGGTGGCCTTGCAATCGCTGCGTGGGATCAAAGAACAAAAACCGGCGTGTCCACCGACATCCACGTCTCTTATCAGAGTGGCGCCAAGGATGGCGACACGATAGAGATTGAAGGCAAAGCAAGCAAAGTGGGCGGAACCCTTGCCTTCACTTCTGTGACCATCTGGAAGCTAGTTGATGGCGAGCCTGGTCCCGTTGTTGCCACGGGCTCGCATACTAAATTTGTCAAAATTTAAGGGACCAACCCATGGTTTCATTTTGTAGACACGCCATCTTCTTTGAGGTCTCGTCCTGCTCTCCATGGACGATTGAACTCCACTCGGATCGCGAAGAGTAAATTGTCTCTCTTGCTACCATTCCGTGTCTAGCCCTGAGGCGACGACGGCATGGGCATGCAGGAGGGCCGAACATACCACTAGACCATCAATGTTATGAGCGTCTTAAAATACCCGACTCTGGAGTGCACGACAGGTCTATTTACGCCATGTGTGGCCCCAAAGTATCACGTGCCACAACTTCTCTCTGCCAAGCCTATTATCTCTCAAGTGACACAAGATGTGGGAATGCAGGCTCTCAATTGTGTCTGCACGTTTGTTTGAAGGCTCCACCCTGTAACTGAGAATTATCATATTTTGGGGTTGCTATGTATGAATGACCGCAAGGCCAGCGACCCACCGTGGTGTTCCATGACTGCATGTGAGATTCGACAATACCCTCATTGCGCAACGCCTAGAACGTATCCACGACATCCCTCATATCAATTAAAAGAACCTTCACACATTTAAGACTCACCAAATCTAACGCCGACGTTCTCGAGCCATCCAGGCTCAGCAGGAAACACCCTGATATCGAACCCATCCTCCGCCAGGCTATCCAGAACATCAACCCCGAAGCCCGTCAGTTCAAACAAAAGTGTCTGAAAGAACGGGACACGCAGCAACTGATTTATGTTCGGCTTGATCAGTTCCAGTACAGCCTGGCGCAATGCGTCATCGCGGTGCTGCGTGTTTCGCCAAACCAGTACAAGCGAGTTCAGAACAGAATCCATCTCGAAAGCTCTCTCGCTTGTATTTCGTTCGCCAACGTGGGTGAGAGCTTCGCTGAGAAACATACGGCTCATGTTGATGTACTCGTCAATAGCATGACGGCACAAGCTAGCCACGGCATACTTGGCACCCACAATGTACGCATGGACGTGCAGATCGAGCATCGTCATCCTGGTGTGCAGTAAGCGCAAAGTCAGGGTGAGGACGTAGACGCCATGTTCCAAGAACTGCATCATGGCTGTGATGGCGTGTGGGAAGTCGTTGCGGAGACGGATGCATCGTGTATGGCCGTCGAGATATGGGCCGTTGAGCATGGCTGCGAAGAACGGAGATGCTTGGCTAAGACGATAGCTTTTCGTCTTCACGGCTTGCTTGCCTTGGTTGAAGCAAACGACTACGTCAGTTGGGCCGATGAAGGGGAACAGTCTTTGCTGAGGGTTAGTATAGATTTATCTGAATGTCAACGCGAGAGCATGCTTACTGCTGCAGAGAGTCTGATTCGACCATGAAAACGCTTGTACGGGCCGCAATCTTGCGCGATTGATGAGACTCTCGTAGTGGTGTCTTCGGTCCATCATACAGTGACAATTCTTGAAGGGATAGGACAGTCGGTCCAACCTTGCCTTCATCAGATCGCGTAGAACCTGGGCCTGACTCCTTGCAGATGGCTGACTCGGCTTGAGAGTAGCATCCCAACATATCGTCACCGCTGAAGTTTACGTCGGAGTCTGGGAGGTATTGAGAGCCCAGCAGCGATCGTGCGGGAAACTGAGAACCATTGTGAGTATTCATATCTGACGGCTATCTGTTCGCCTCGTGGGAGGTAAACCAACCGGAGGCGAAGACGAGAAGTCGTGGCTTGCAGAGGAGCTAGCCATTGTACGAGATACCTTGGGATTTGGATCGTTGGATGGGTCGAAGGCGTTGCTGAAGACGCGCTTACGATGTCTTGAGCCCATTGCGGCTGACTGCTCAAGTGTAGTGTGATTGCAGGAGGCAGATGAGGATACGCCTTTCTCAAATCTTGACTGTTGAAGTAGTTGCTGGCTCAAGTTGGGCAACGTACGCGTTGTAGTGGTCTGACGCGACTAGCGGGACGTGAAGCTCGCTTAGTGTAAATGGCGTGGTGAATGTAAAGTCACTGGATTCGTCTTTGGTCATAGGGCAAACGAATGCTTGCCTCTCACCATCGACACATTAGCAGCCAAGCCAGTTCAACACCGCCAACGGGATCCCATCTCTTCAAACAACTCTACTCTGAATTCCGGAAATTCTTCCATTGACTCGTACACGAGAGACATCTTCTTGCCAGTGTCGTGAATGAAAGCTTGCACGTGATCCGCGCACAACTTCACCATTACACGTCTGAGCTCGTCACCATTTGCAATGCGATCCGGGGCAAAAATGGCGCGGATTGCAGAATGAAGCTGATCCTCGTTACCGTCTTCGTCCAAGACCATGGCTGCAAGGTCTTTGAACTTTTCCATTGCGAGCGCCCTCAACCCTGCAACTCCATATCGCTCTGCTAGCATATAAACATTGACATGTGAGCGCAGAGTGGCAACTTCAGGCACTTCCTCATCGGAGCTCGCCAGATGGTCGTAGTCAAGCTGATAGCAGTATTGCATCATCGCTGCCACAGCACACGGATCGTCTGCACTCAAGTCAATGGCGCCTTTTGATGATTTCTACTTTTGTCAGCTTCGTCAGATTGGGGACCTGAGATAGCGTACTGGAGACATGACAATGGCGCACACTCTAGCAAACCATCGTGAATGGTAGCACATGATTTCCCTGTCGCAGTTATAAGTTCGGTTTCTGCATTTAACAACCAGATCGGAGCCTTTCACTTCTGTGGTAGGCGAAGACGCAGGGCTCGCCACAGGTGCTGGCGCCGGAGGAGGCAAGACTGTCACAGGAGATGATGTTGGCAGCGAGACAGTTTGCTGTTGAGGCTGATATGTTTTACGTTTCTGGAGTAGGCGCCGAGAGATGGAGCCATTGGAAAGTGTTTTACGATGCTTAGGGCGAGGACTCTCTTTTATAGAAGCCGTGGAAGAGGCTGCAGTAGACACGTTCGAGGAAGTGGAGTCCCTCCGATCAAGACACCCGAATGAGACATCTGAAGAGGCAGACGATGAGATGGATGGCGCGGTTGGAGATATGCCGCCATTTTTTAGCCCGGAATATGGCGTTTCAAATCTTTGCATTTATGAGCCGCTAGAATTGAGCTGCAGTTCAGATACTCACGCAGATTGAGTGAATAACACGGGTACCGCATACATGTTGCCGATGATTGCCAATTGCGAGCCCAGCAGCAATGCGACAGATTCGACAGAAATTTGTTAAACTGGAGTGCAGACGAAGGCAAATGCATCCCGGAACCCGGGCTCACGGCTGTATATACGTAGCGCATGCCTCCAAACGTACGACGGGGTAAAGCACAGGAAGAAAAGCCTTTGGCTTCCGACAAGGTAGAGTGCGACATTGGTGTTTTCATCTACAGGCAGTAAAAACAACCAATGGCGCGAGGGGGATAAATTAACACTAGCTGCGCATGACACAGCACTATGCGGCTCATGGAAAGTGTTTAATACCGACCATGCATACTTGTGGAACAACAAGAGCCGGCTGGGGAAAATGTGGGGTAGTTGCCGCGGCATTGCTGCAAATCGGTCAGCAGGTTGGACTGGTTTTCCAGAAGTACAAAAGCGCCTGTCTCGTAAACAATATTGGGTTGGCTTAGGTGCTTCTGAATCGGGCGATCTTCGCCGCCGAAAATCTGGGCATCCTAGCTGAAGATTTCAAGGCTTCAGCGGGCACGATTTGAATTCTTTCCAAAGTTTCTGATTGTTGCAAGTGGCAAGATGGCTTTTTTTGACGAAAGGTTTGTCTGAAGTGATGGGTGCGGGGTGCTCAGATCACGCGAGTAACACCGTGCCAAGACGGTTCCCTGTAGAGTGTACTACTCGTGAGAGCAGGATAGAAGCTGATCGCAAGGTTAAAAGCAGCAGCAATAAAGGATCCGCCTTGTTATCATGCCGCCCATAGTCGTTGATTCCAGTAAGTTCTGTTTCGTATGAGGCACTGGCCCGACTGACAGGTTATTAGGCACCACTTAGCAGATGAAAACCAAATACAATATGTGCAGCGAATCAGTACAAGACTGATCGCATCAGGACTAACTTATGCTACATGTGCTGGGCCTTCGCATCCATTTTTCTAAATCTTTAGTTTATGCTTAAACCTTAGAGCCGCGGTAGTATTTCTACCAAACCAAATCCGCTAATCGGTTCGCCGTTCTTGTTTCCACGTACTTCAACGAACCCCTCGAATGCGACGTTTGACAGATCGGCAGACCAAAGTTCTTGATTTCCAGTAAAAGACGTTACATCCAAAGTAAGATTATTGGTCAGTGAAATAGTCCAGGCTTGCGCGTAGCTAGCGTTTGTATTCTTTGAAATCCATCTCTCGCCAGTTTCGATAAAGGTAGCTGGTATTACTGTTTGCTCCCCGATTTCCTTGCGTAAGGTGGCAATTCCTTTGGTAGTGTCGCTGAAGGGTATAAACCAAATAGAATATTTAGAACCCACCGTGTTTGGCCCACTTCCCAAAGTCAATTCAAACCAGGTCCAGTTTGCTGGGAGGGGATTTGAGTTCCTAGCAGCATTGACCCACTGACGACCATACCAAGTGAATGATCTGGAGGAGTCGACTTCGACTGCTTTTCCGGCTGGAGAAACGAAAGTACCAGTGGTTTTGCCTGCCGGCATTGCCCATTCGTCGTTGGTGACTGGATCTACCGATACATTTGCGGCAGCTTAAGAATATTAGTAATCTCCATACAGCTGAGTGCAAGAAACAAGAAAAAGCTTACGAACTAGATTGATCCGGCCAAGACCTCCGTCCAAGAGAAGTGGAGTAGACATTTCGATGGTGAGATTATACTGCACCTCCGATCGTGTACTCCAGGTTTGGAACTGGCTTAGAGGATCGGTGCTGGTAAATCCAAATTCTCCATAATCCATATGCATTTCACCAGTCTTGGTGATGAGAGAAGTGGAATGGGCCACCGTGTACGTCTTGAAGCTGTCCGGATCGGCTAGGTCGATGATTGAAGCTCGATACATCTTCGAGTTTGCTAGCGTATGAGATACAATCATGTATTCATGGTCGTCCGTACCAGTAATGAAAGATGACGTCCAGTAAGAGACAGCGTTGGAGGTTTGTGAGTCGGCGACGTCGAACGGAAGCGCAATAGGATCGAGCTGATGAAGACATTAGTCGAGCACAACAAGAAGGTGCTGTGAAGTTTACGAATTCAGTCTTCTGAACGCCACCCGACTCGGGGAAAAAGCGGCAAGGCCTAGCACCCAAGACGCCCCGAATGGAGAGGATCAAGCCTAATGACGTTCTCATCGTGTTGGAAGAATTTGTAACAGAAGTTCAAGGGTATGAGATGGTAGTGAAGAGAGAGAGAGTGTGTGTGTGTATATGTCTGAAAGAAACAGAGCAAAGTTATATATTGTCTTTATATTTTGCGTTGCCTGATGTACTTCGTTTGCTGATCTCGACTGCACGTACTCTTTGCGCACAACAGCATTGGTATTCTCGGAGCATGTCCGAGGATTTTCATTTTGATCCGATAAACGTCCAGAGTACGGTATCGGTATCGGTTTTCACAAGTGCCCGAGAATCCTCATTACTTACAAATGCTCTGTCTTTGAAAACTCGCCGGCCCAGAATTCGCCCGTAGGGTATCCTGGTGACCAGAGGCGTACGAGGCTGTTGCTGACAGATCGGCGGCTCGAAATGGCGCGGGGCTTCACTTGGGATGTGACGCAATGAGTCCTGGGTTGGCCGAAAAGAAAACATGGCTATTGTGCTAGACACTCCCACAGGAGTCACACATGTCATAGATGCGCCTCAAACATAGTCAAGAGACGTGCGCATGCATGCGCGACAGGATGAGTTCACGGAAATATATTTCTCATATCCTACCCAAACGCCAGTAGTACAGCAAGACCCTTGATCAGCCTGGACAAGGAATCCCTAGGCAAGCTGCTTTTGTCCCGTGACTAAACATCGAGGCAAACGCGTCAGTTTGTACAAGCTACAATTCTTTACACCTATGTATTACGTACCTGGACAGACAGCGCCTTCCTTAGCGGCCTCTACGCTTGGATGCGTAACGACCTTGTCCTTGTGATGACCCACTGTCGCCTTGGTAACCGGGCACACGTCACCCTCCTTTGCCTTGAGCATGTCCGGGTGGTCGGGCGGCAGCACAGTAGTCGCAGTGCCTACAACGGGACACAGAGCATCGTCCATGGCCTGTGCTTGCGGCTGGTTGATGACGTTGTTCTTGAGCGCGGGACACTCGGTTGCAGTCGTTTGGCTAGTGGGGACTGGAGGGTGCGTGTGCAGGTTGTGGTGGTGGTCAGTTGTTGCGCCTACGACGGGGCACTGTGTGTTTTGTTAGGGCGAGTGCTTGCTTGGAGAGCTTCTTTGAAGGTTGCTTACAGTTTGCCCATCCTTGCTGAGGTCTACTGAGGGGTGGTTTGGGGGGAGGACATCGTTGGTGGTTCCGATGACTGGGCAAGACATTCTGAAGATCAGGTTGTAACAGGTGTTTATGTGGTTGGCTTGTGACTTGCACTGGCTATCTTCGAGGCAGAAGAGAAGGGGGAAGATAAGACAGAGGCGACGGGCAGCAAGCGCAACAGCTTGTTTGGGTGGTTTTGGAGCTACCCCAGATTTGCAGGGATTCGGCCGCTGACGTCGTTGTCAGCGACATCGTCGAGCTGCTGATTGGCTGCATAGCACGGCCATCACTCCCATGCACGCATGTGCGTACAATAGACTTTACAGACTGTGCCGGTGCACAGACATACCGCCTTCGAAAAACTAGAGGTGCTTCCTCGAAATACGCGCCTGACATCGTTTTCCTTCACAGCCTGACTTCGACCCTTCAGCACCTCGACAACTACGTCAAGCTCAGCCCACAGAATGACCACTTTTCTAGCATCGCAAGGCTGCTAGATACACTTCGAGGCCTTTTTAGACAGGCAACAAGCCTCGTTGGGCAAGGCATTACCAAAGTCTAAGCCGGGCAAGGTCCCAAACACGGTCACCTACACCTTGAAGAACATATCTGGGAAAACCGAAAAGCTTCGTCGACAAGCTGAGCAGTCCCTCCAGCAATAAATTGAACTCTCTCGTTGCAACAAAGGTAGGATTCTCTCGCTTTCGGTATTAGACTCGCAGAAAACCAACCAGTCAAGGGAATTGATCGAGGAGCTGCCAGATCAACCGTTGCGATCTGAGCAATGCGCCCAGATAGTGGAAGCAATCAAAGGAGCAGATATCCCGACTGAACTGGATAAGCAGATCCAGGTACTCCAACAATCGGCATCCGAGCGCAACGTCAGGCAGGATGAGCAACTACAGCACTTCAGAGACTTGCGCGCTAAACTCGACCGCAGACCAGCGAGCCTTGCTCTCAGCCTCGAAGAAGTCAAAGATGCGACCACGACCAGCGTAGTCACAAAAGCTGACTAAAGAGCTCATCTCGACGCGTCGAAGAATCTTCAATCCGGCGTCTTACAGCTTCCGGCAGCTTTGGAGACTGAAACAAAGGAGATGAAAGAACATATCAAGATGCAGAAGGATCTTATTCTTGTGATTAAGACATTTCCTGAGGAGAATACCGCGATACAGGAACTTGCGATAACGGTGACAGACGTTTTATTCGATTCGAGTGACTAGCAAGTCGAAAGCTCGGCATGGCCATCAGCGACACTCACTGCTGCGCACCTAGCAATCACGCAGCTATCAGCAATAGTGTTCAGTGTAACGCGAGTGTCAGTTATCAAACAAAGCCACATTGCTCGAGAACCAAAACAAAGAATATCACCCAGGGTACCGAACGTTCCGCGAAGTATAAGGTTTACCGCATCAAACAGTACAATACTAAAGGCAGAGAGTCCATCTGAGCTCCGTTCGCAGTTTCGCACGTAATATAGCTGGAAAGTAGCGTCCCGAACTGCCGATGGCAAAACGATCCATGACTACCGCAATTTCATCAAAACCTGGTAGGGCCAGCACCAATGTTATTAAGGCGGATCGATCGGTCTCGGTATTGGTGTTCGTAGTGGATCTACGGCCCGGCACTTTAGCCAAGCGTCAAACCTTAGTAACACTCGGTCGCATCATGAACGCTTGGAGCACTGCCGATTACGAAGGAAACAAAACTTAGCAACGATGTCACTTTTGTATCGTCTATGTTGGATATGCCCACGGAACGATGATTGTCCTGCACACACAATGTTTTGTACAGGGTAATGTGCCAATGATGTTTTTCATGACTCGCATTTACCAGTGGGCCTTTGCATGGGTGCTATTACCCCGGTTTTAAGCCGGAGTTTTTAAGCCTAGCAGTTTCAATGTGCCAGCCTCGTCGTCTTAGCTATGATTTCTGTTTATATTTCGGAAGATCCCTTCCAAATTGCGACTAATGCATGTTCGAGGTAAATCAATCTGCAGTTTCCAAGCTTCTCGAAGCGTGACCAAGCTTTCCAAGTGAAGCTTCGCTGGCCCACCTTCATGCCCTGCATAATATGATACCTTGTGACCTCAGTCAAGGCCATAGTCCAATAGAAAAGACAGAAGTCTAGCCTGGTTGTATCTGGCAATCTTAGGATGTCTACCCTCGACTCGTCAATCGCCCAATGTGGCTAGCAATCAATTTACCGGTGGCTCACTTAGACAGATTAGAAGGCGAATGCACTGCGCAACGTAATGCAATGCTCCGCGCTCGAAAAGTACGCGTAGCACGTCCGCGGGCACTATGGTGACATATGACAGGGAAGATCGCACTGCTATGTCCATATAAAAGCTCATGACTGTACTCAGACAAGAGAGCAACTCGTCTCCTCCACTTGTTCCATCTTTCTCAAAAAGTTCATCGTCGACTGAGGATTTTGAACCACTAAATCATGAAGACTACATTAATCACCGTCCTCGCCGGATCAGCCTTGGTGGCTGCTGCCCCTACTAATGTTTCACCACGAGCTTCAAAAGTGAAGTACGCTGGTGTAAACATGGCCGGATTCGATTTCGGCTGCACTACCGATGGCAGCTGTGCTTTGACTGGAAACAATAAGCCGTACAACTTCATTAGTGGTGGTTCAGGCATTGGCCAAATGAACCATTTTGTGAAGGATGACACCCTCAACGCTTTCCGTCTGCCTGTTGGATGGCAGTTTTTGCTTAACAACCAGCTCGGCGGTACGCTCGACTCAAACAACGCCGCCCAGTACGATAGCCTTGTCCAAGGTTGTTTGAATTCCGGTGCCCAATTGTGTATTCTCGACATCCACAACTACGCAAGATGGAACGGCCAAATTGTAGGCCAGGGAGGTCCAGCCGACGCGCAGTTGGCAGATGTATGGAAACAACTTGCCCAGAAGTATGGCAGTCATTCTCAGATTGCTTTTGGTGTCATGAATGAGCCCCATGTAGGTCGCATTGTCTCTCTTTTACGGTGTTCCTCAAGCTAACGATGAGTTTTAGGACATTCCTGATATTAACCGCTGGGCCACCACGGTTCAGACTGTTGTCACCGCCATCCGTAACGCAGGTGCCCAGAACAACCTCATCTTGCTTCCCGGCCAGGGTTACACCAGCGCAGAGACTTTTGTCTCCTCTGGCTCCGCAGCTGCACTGAACAACGTGAAAAACCCTAATGGCTCTAAGGATAATCTTATCATGGACGTGCATAAGTATCTTGACAGCGACAACTCCGGTACACACACCGAGTGTGTCAAAAACAACATCGATAATGCGTTCCAGCCACTCGCTACCTGGCTGAGGCAGAACGGTCGCAAGGCTTTTGTCTCGGAGACTGGTGGTGGAAACACGGCCAGCTGCCAACAGTACCTGTGCCAAGAACTGAAGTTCCTGAAGTATGTACTCTTAGGATGAAGAAAGAATTCTAGCTAACACTCATAGCTCAAACTCCGACGTTTACCTTGGCTACACTACCTGGTCTGCCGGTGGCTTCGATGCCACATACGAGCTGACTGAAACGCCCACGCAGAGTGGTGGTCAATGGAAGGACACCTCATTGGTATCATCCTGCGTAGTAGGTGCATGGAAAGGCCAATAGACGATCTGGTGTTCAAAATCAAAGTCGATGGGAATAAGGGAAGTACGGACGGCTTGAAATAGGGTTGTAGGAAAGTATTATGAGTTGATTACCAAATATAGCTCAGAAGGCTATCTAGAGAAAGAAAATCTAACTTAAGATACACATCTCTTGAGTATAAGCATAGGCACTAGCCCGACGTGCGCCCACAAGGCTTGAACCGTGTAACCACAAGGTCCTTCACGGCTACGCCGTGACAGAAACCAGGTTTTGCACCGAACATCCCTTGAATGCAACTCGTACCACACGCCAAGTACTCTCAAGATACTAAAGTATAGCTATTGCATTTGGAGGACCAGCAATCATACCGGGAACATTCAAAGGAATGGAGGTCAGGAGGAAGGAGTATTTTCCTGTCTTTTGGCAATGCTGAGACAATCCCTCAAGCTCCCAGAGCTCACCTATGGGCATTCCGAACATCGTCAAAAACCAATGGTGAAGAGCTTGTTGAGGGATGATATTAGTATAAGAGGAGTGCTGGTGTGCAGGTGGTACTTACGCGAAATTGGGAAATCGTTGTTGCTAGTGACACCAGGTACAAGCGTCGCCTCAACCGCTGCATTATCACCAGCAACTGCAGCAAATTGACGATTCCAAATCCAACGAGCCATATCGCGGCTAGGTTCTAGTCCTATGCTTTCTCCATTGCGTGTGGCATTGAGTTGCTCCTCTTTGGTCAGTTTGGAAAGCGCTTTGACGAAACCAGTCCTTATGATGAGTATGTCGCCCGCACGAAGTTCCGTGTCTTGAGCACGTGCGACATCTTCAAGTGTTTGTACAGTTATAGGGTGATAACTGAATGGTGATATTTTAATGCCCTTTGCCTCCGCATACCTGTAGTAGTCAAGTAAAACTCCTCGGCCTACAACTCCACCCCGAAGTTGCCACTGATCGAGGGTTGGAAGATTTTTCGAACCCGTCGTACTATTAGCAAGGTTCTCTGGGGTACATTTGGCTCCGTTGTATGTGAGACCAGTCACCTGGTGTGGGAAATGGCAGTAGCTATCCCAGTGACTGGTGATCTGAGTGTTGAAGCTGATTTCTTCATCCCAGCCGAATTTGAGGAGACCGGTGTCTTGCCAATTCAAGAAGGTGTTGTTTAATTGCTTTCGGTTTAGAGAGTTGCCAGGGTATGCATCCAAATTCCAGCTAGCTTAGCGTCAGATTGAGTATGTAAATGCCCGGAGTTTACTCACTTCAAAGACATGGAGATGCCTTCCACAACCTCCTCTTTAGCACTTCGTATAGCGTCGCTTGTTAAGAGGTTCAAGGTGCCATATACATCTTTTGACGTCGCATTGTCAAAAACACCCCATGCGCACCCTTGCGGCGTGCCCTCGCAGGATGGCAGTCGATCAAACTCTGGTATGAATGGTAATGTTGAGTTCAGCAAGCCATTAGCAAGAAGCAAAGAAGAAATTGGTTTATTGAAAGGTGCCATGGTGCAGTAGAAGATATTGATTTCTCTTATTGTCAAACTACGAAAAAGGGTACATTCGAGTTTCGTCTCATCACCATTTTATCCAATCAAAAGATTAAAGACGACGGATACTTTGTTTCCGTGTACCGACGCGCTGTATTTGCACACGGAAGTCGTGTTTTTGCACACCGAGGCTCTGTTGCCGTTCCGATGCCGATCTTTCCTAGTTGCGTATAAATAGCCTAGTTATTGCACATAACTACTATTCTTTGGCACATGCTTCGTTTGGCCGTCCTAATACACGAAGAGTCTTACGAGCATATTAATTACTGGTTTCCAGGTACTTTGAAGACTTTGTAGCGGGTCCTTCAGATGGCTCCGCAATAGAATCTCAAGATCCTGAGGTTTTCCCCCATCTATTTGCCAGTCCACTCTCCATTGTTCTGGAACTTGAGGACAGAGCAAGAGCTGCCTGTCTTTAACCCTGCTTTCACTTATTTGCAAGCCTAATCTAGGTGTTCTAGCCTTTAATCAGTATCTAGCTTCTTGCAGCTAAAGCAATGCAGCTAAAACGAAGATTGTCTGCCCCACTATCCGCATTCAACTTGATGATCCTTTTAATGCCAAGTTCAAGTGCTCGAGGACTGAGAACGTCCTCATCATCAGCGAGAGTTCCTCTTTCTAGGGGACCCTTTCTCGACCCTTCGAGCTCCCAGAGTTTCCCGCCACATTTGACGAAACTCACAAAATGACCACCATCACGCTCAATCGCTGGATTAGCGTGACTATCACCAGCCTGCTCCACTGATTTATGTGCGCGTTCGAATGGCTCGCTGTTGTATAGCATTTCGGCACGTTTGGTCATATCCAGTGGTATAGCAAGGCTCCGTATAGCCGCCAGCTCGGAACTAGGCTTGATAAAATCAGCGGCTGGACCATTGATCACACTATGAAGGAAGCCGATCGATCCGCATGCATGCCCGATGGTCTGCTTGAACCAGATGACTGGTTCATCTGGTCCAGAGCCGGTGTACCAATCTTTTTCGGCGTCTTCGGCATTACGAGCCTGGTCCCAGGCTGGAGTAAGGGGAATGACAGCAAGCAAAGCCAGGGCAGGCCGCGGAATATGCGCGATGAGCTCAATTTCATCTAGCGAATAGACATCGTAGAACTGGAGCTCGGATGATAGACCCAACTTGACCGCTAGTTGGTTCATTACATCTGGATTGTTCTCTGCAATTTGCAAAATGTTACTACTAAAGGCAATCGATCCATGAGGCCTTCGGTCTTACCAAGCATTACCCATGTCTTTTGTTCCATTTTATATGATCAAAATGATATATGAACTCAAAAAGGTTGGCAAAAATAAGATGTTTGAGAGGTTGTAGCATGAAGGTCTCGAAACTTTGACAGCCACTTGCGCCTCGTCCCTCAACAGAGTTGCCAAAAAGTTTGTAATTTGGTGACACAGTGAGGTGGAATCATTCGGTAGTTGTTTCGGTGCTGCAATGTTCGTGATCGATCGGCGGCTTCGGTTGCTTCCGCGGCTGGTGCTCCCGCGACTAGCGGAACAAAGAAGCATCAGTTTCTTAGGATCCCGTAAAGTAAACACTCGGTCTTCCTGCTTTACGAAGTCTTATAGTTTCGAAAGGCTCCATTCGTAAGCAAGTTTGCACCAATGTAGATGTTCATGCGTGCCGTCCCCAGCGAAGCTTTACCGCTAACACGACGCAAACAAACGCTTGCATGTGATCGTCTGCTCCGTGTCCAATCACGTTTTCAGTGCTTTCGTCATCATATTGTGGCGCGGCCCCTTTTCCAGTGTTGTTCATAGATGCTTCTGAACAATGATCCAATTATTTCATCGCATACTTAGATTGTGGTCCCACGTGGTCCCCGCTTTGTCATAGTTGAGGAGAAGAGATCTACGATAGTGCGCTGCTGCAGCATACCAGCGGCATTTTCGCATTGAGGTACCCAGGCTAGACGGAAGACCAGCTGTTCCCTCACACTAACAGCGCCGTTTACCCCGGGTGCGAGGACCGGGCCGACACTTACAGTGCCGTCGTCAGCACTACCGGGGATGGGGGATAGACAGCCGACATACTGCCGTAGAATGACCCTGTCCCTCGTAAATGGTCCTGCAAAGCCCGGCTCTACATCGCCTCTGTCCTACCGCCCCACCTTGTTGAACTATTGTTTCGCCTGCGATTCAGTGTGTTGGATAACTTCAATAAGGTTCATACCTACGATCATGCAAAATACTCCGGAATGCCGGAATCGTGATACTTGCTTCATTCGAACAACTTCCAGTGTCCAGGCATGCATAAAAAGATGCAATGTAACGTGGCACCCAAGAGCATCTCTAGTAAAGCAAGCCATGAACCCTGCCGCAGCAATGATGCACATGTACCTTATTCTGTCGCCTTATGTCCAGATGGCCAGGATAGCTTGGACAGGCATCTTCCACCGATGATGCTAAGCTTGTTCTGATTTTGAAAAACGCTAGCTTGCCGTCCGCCCCCGCCTTGGCCGATCCGAATGAGACACCGCATTCTTCACCTTTTTGAAAGTGATGCAGTCGGCCTTCTATTCTGTCACAAGGGTGACGCAAACCAAGAAAGAAAGGTTTCTTGAACCAAGCGGAAAGAGGCGTTAGGCAAGCTGATATTAAGATTTGATTTCCATATCCGCACCAGCACCAAGAAGGAGCTTGATGATTTCCAGATTGTCCATTTCGATTGCGATATGCAAGGGCGTATGTCCCAGCGCGTTCGTTTCATTTACATCGATGCCGTTTCTCAATGCGAATAACACTGATGACGAGATTCCTGACTGAACGGCAAGGTGCAGTATGTTGTTGCCATGCTCGTCAACGACGTATATGTTAGCACCATTCTCGGCAAGGAGCTTGAAAACGCTGGGTTGGCCTCTAAGTATAGCCTTTTGGAGAGCGTTGAGTGGTGTAGAGTCAGACAATCTTGCTGTTCGAGTTATGGAAGGGTTCTGGTCCTGGAAAATGTGAGCAGCATATCCATCCTGGAGGCTCTTTCTACTAACAATAAGGCCACAGTCATTATTTTGGTATATCCACCGTGCCATGGAGTCCAATTCACTCATTTTATGGATAGCTGGATGACTTTCATGTGTAGATGGGATTAAGGAAAGCGACTCAAAATCTTCTGTGCTGGCGGATATATCGGAGAGGAACGGAGGACTTTCTGTCATATCAGGCCAACAAATGTTAAATTTCGTCGAGCCTTCAGGAGCCATTGTCGTACTATCATATGATTTGTTCGATGAGGTTTTACTGGAAGTTGCATCCGAGGAAGTCGGATTTAGTTGGGCAGCATGTTCTTGAGCCGGGTTCTGCGAGCGAGGCGCGAGAGTCTCATCGTTAGGTACCGACTGTTGCCGTCGAAGCTTGACATTACGTCCTGGCTTTGGTCACATTGTGAAGACACTTTAAGACTTGGGTTCAACTAACTGTAGTTTCGTTGAGCAATTCTGTTTTGAGCCCGCCGCCGTTCAACACCATCAGTGATCCTTCTCCAATCGTCGTCATCTTCAACTGATGATCTTGTGACATGTTCTTCTGCTGACATCGGTAAACGAAAAAATAGTGGTGTAAGAAGATTATCTAAAGAAGCTTGGAGATTGTAGACGGTTTGAGGAACTTTGCTACGGATGCGCGTGGGTTATATTATAGAGCTTGCGTCCATGATTCATGAACCGGTATGCAGAAGAACAAACTATTTGTAGTTATTTGATGTGTACGTGGGCATAAAACGTTATGATTGGTGCTTGAAATAACAACACCCACCCGGTCAGTCTAGTGCCTTATTGGATGTGATATAACGCACATTAGTCAGGAAAGATATTGTTCATCACGTATAGAGCCATCGTGTACTAAGCCTACAAGAGCGACCTACTAACATGGTTCATTATCCAACTTATTCTAGTCTGCTTTCATTGTAATTGGCTATGCAACACCCTAAGTTTTTATATAGGCCAAATTCTGCGTCAGTTATTATATGAATCCATTTCCAAGATTTGCATTTATTTCTACTCGTTAAGTATTTCATGATGACTTTGCGTAACCATGATTTGTTGTGAAAGAGAACGAAACTAAAGTTGCAACCATAGTACCAATCAAACCTGCAATAAGACGCATGTAACGGGCTATGCAGAGGTAATGTGACAGAACTGTTGTTTCAATCATGTTTGTACAAAGTGATGAATGGTTTTCTAAAACTGTTAATGTCATGACTATACGCCAACCAGATGCTGATTTGACGCCGCAGCTAGTCACATGTCTTGGATAGATACCTTCTAGATACATGCATAATTCTTTGACCCGAAGATTGGAAATGGGGTCGGGTAATCAACGGGGAGTGAGCGAAGTTCTCAAACTCAATAATACACCACTGGAGAACATCAGCAACCTGACAACCCGAATCTAGCACGTGGGCTCACGCAGCGCTCCAAGCGCAACACGTCCCACTTGCCCTACAGACAAGGTATCATCGCGATCGCGACGCTTAGTGCTTACTGTGCCAACCAGGACTGACTATCAAAGTACCTATGAGGTAGTTTTGGGGAAGCTGCGGCTCAGATCGTTACTAGCTGTAATCGCGGCTGATTCACTAGTGTGGTTGGACCAATGACCCCTCCGATCGCTGATGTCTTTGTGACGGAGACATGCCCGGACATACCCGGACATGCCCGGACATCCACTCGTTTCAAAGGTGGATCGAGATGCTATGGTCTATATTCGGCATTGCGACTGTATGCATGCTTATGTTCTAGATCGAGTCGCGCACCTTTGGCAATTACTTCTATACTTTCAAAAAAACCATCCCTCAATATCACAAGCTGCAATTCGATGATAAAAATTATAGCTGAGTTAATAGTATGGCTAGCTAGGTGATTAAACACAATACTCTTTGGAGGTCAGAAGCTTATTTGGACTCATCAGTAGATATATAATATCTAATAGGCTTATAATTTACAATATACGATTTTCACTCTTACCAGAAGTGTCAGTTTTGCGGAATAAGATATCGCTTTGGAGTGCTTGCATGAATAAAGTCTATTCTTATTTAAAGATTGTGTCACTTGGTCTTCTTTATTAGCGTACCAATACCTCTCAGTCCCCAGAGAAAGAGCAATATGGTAGTGCAGGAAAGCGCGAAGAAGTACCAGAAAGCGGCTCTATAGCCCTCCATGAGAGCTGGGGGAGACGTTTTTGGATCGTAGTGGCTGTGAGCTGTTACGCTGCCCGCTATCGAGCCACTGGTTGCTAAAGCCACAGTCTTCGCGAGCTGGGTGAGTGTGTTCAGTACACCTCCTGCAAGCGCCTGTGTCTTTTCAGGGAACACAGATGTGATAACCAAGTTCGATACAGTGTAAAGCGCATCGCCACCAATTGGACTCAAGACAACCGCCAGAAATGCGCACGCCCAATAAGACCACTGCGGTTGTATGATAGCCATGAGAAGGGTGCCCACAGCAGACAACAGCATAGCAAAAATGATTGCCCAGCCAATGTGGACTCTGTGGGAAAGGAATCCCACGGCCAACGTACTGAGTGATGCAGATACAACACCAGGTAAAAAACGCAGGGATGTCTGCAAAGGAGAATTATTCTGCACCTTTTGGAAAAAAAGACTCTGATACGAATCAGAACTAGTAAGAGCTCCCCAAGTCAGGAATAAGCCAAGACAGGTAGTCGTGAAGATGCGATTGCGCCAGAGAGAATTTGGAATTACTGCTGGCTTTCCAAGTCGTTCTTGGCGGCCGACCCAGAGCACAAATAGTAGGACGAATACGAGTGATAATAGTAATGTCACAAGTGTGCCAGGCGTTGTAATATTCGATGAATCAGCCCTCAGGGTGCTATTTGGTCAGTAACAAGGCCGACAGAGAGTGACGTACTTACGTGAATGCGTATGAAAGTAATCCAAAACTGGTACTTCCAATAGATATTCCAATCCAATCAATTTCATGCTTCAAATAAGCCCATATGTCAGACTTGTTTCGCTCCTTGTGAGGAAGTACCCAAAAAGCTAAAGCGAAAACGATGCCACTAATGATTGCGGCGAGATGGAAGCCCCATCTCCAGTCCGGGAGAACGCCTCCAAGCAACAATCCCAGAGAGAACCCGAATGGTTGTGACCCCCCGAGCAAGGCAAATGCCATATTCCTTTGCTTACCATCTGGGAAAGATTCCGAAACAATGCTAACAACCGAAGGAAGAAGAAAAGAGGAAGCCACGCCAGCAATAGCACGAAAGGTGATGATTTGTGCAGTGTTTTGCGAGAGACCGCAGGCAAGAGTGAAGGCAGTCTGGAACAGACAACCTGCTAGATACATTGGTCTTGTCCCTACGGCATCGGCTATCGAGCCTAGCAAGAGAAGCGTGCAGCCGCACGTCAAAGAGTAAACGGAGATAGGCCTTGCGAACAGTAAGCATGGTGCCTCTATCAAGTGGGAGTTACATACCATAGAAGAAGCTCAGCACTGATATGCAAATCAGATGCCATGGTTGGAAAAGTAATGATTACTAAACTGGCTAGCAGGGCGTTCAATCCAGTCGCAGAAACTGTGATAGCAATTATTGTTTTTCGTCGCGTCTTTCCGATACCTTCGAAACTTGGATCGTCCCCCATGGCCAATGGGCTGATAGGTCTTGTATCAAGCATTGTGGAGGTCTTCACCCCTGTGCCCTGTATTTTGTCTGTCGAAATATTTGCAGAAGCATCCATGGATGGAGTCGTTCTAGAACAAGTAGCGACGATTATTATCTTGATACTTATACAAGAAAGCAGCTGCAATGTGTTTTGAAAGGCTTCTGCGCGAGAGTGCAATGCGGGAAGAAGCTCCAGGAAGGAGCAGGAGGGTGGGTCCTAGGTAATGGATTTAATCACGTAGTAGAATCTCACCTGAGATTTTCATTGGAGGCTAGATAGGAGACTAAACATTTCGGTTGCTGAGGCGAGGCTTGAGGAAAAGTGTATGCAGCTACCCTTGTTACAGAGTCAGCTGATGCCCCATTCTGCAGGATTAGCGTATATCTGTTCCTGTAGAGTCAGCTTACGAAAATCGCAATTTAGGACTGATGACGGTCATCATGTATTCACCATCCCCAGTTCTCGCTTGATGACGAATGGCCCCCGGTTTTCTTCGGTAGTCATCTGCCAAATGTGTAATTTAGCGAATAACAGGCAAATATGACCATACTGCTATCTTCTTTCTTTTGTTGTTGTAGCAATGATTTTGATTTAAAACAGTTGCGCGTCTCATTGAAGAAACTATGATTTTCACATACTTTGATATTATCCTCATATCTCTGTAACAAAAAGCCTTCTTCATCATGACGGTCGCTATCCTCAACCAAAACGGCGTTAACCATGAACAACTTGCAAGACGCCCGTACGATGTTGAGAGCGTGCGACAACACTTTCCGGCACTACGCGGAAAGAAGATCCCCCTCAATAATGCCACGGGTAGCCTCACTTATGAAGGTGCAATCAAGGCGTAAGTATAATCCTGTCGCGGTTTTTGATTTGGACCTACCCATGGGAGCCGAATTAACAATTTGTGCAGCATCGCGAACGCTATGTCTAATTATCAACTTGACTTCATTGGTGGTGATGAATTGAGTCAATGCCACATTAATGAGCGGGGGTCAAAGTACACAGAATTAGCAGCTTTCATGAATGCAGAGCCAGACGAGATTGGTACGTGATAATAAAGATCAGGGGCTTCATCATCTAACAGATCCATGCAGCTTTAGGACCCTCAACTACCGGGCTCATTCGTAATTTGACATTGTCTTTGCGCCCGCTACTTAATTCTGACTCCGAAATGATCGTTTCAACATTATGTCATGAAGCCGGCATCACTTCATGGGTTGCACTTGCGCGCTCCCTAGGAATTGAGATAAAGTGGTGGTCTCCACCGGGCGGGAGGTACAACAAAAATGCCAAGCTCAGCGTGGAAACCCTGAGACCGCTGCTTTCCCCAAAGACTAGACTTGTCTGTTGTGGCCATGTATCAAACATATTTGGTACTATACACGATATTCGCGTCGTGGCTGATGTGGTCCATGAGGTTCCGGGTGCTTTGCTCTCCGTTGACGGAGTAGCTTGGGCCCCTCACCGGCCCATTGATGTCAAAGCCATGGACGTTGATTTTTATTTCTTCAGTTGGTACAAGATGTTCGGCCCCCACTTTGCCCAAATTTACGCCCGCAGATCGGTACAGCAACGATGCATGACGAGTCTGAACCATTATCATATCGATCCTACACCTCTTGATGTCAAAGTTCGCCTGGGAATGAACTGTTTTGAGTTCGAGGATGGCGTGCTAGAAGTAGTGCGTTACCTTCAGCGCATCGGTTGGGATGCCATTATCGCACACGAGGCGGCTGTTATGCAACCTTTGCTTGACTACCTCAATGCTCGTCCAGAATGGTTCACGCTTTACGGCGAGAAGTCCTCGGATCCAAATCTTCGGGTTTCTCTGGTTTCGTTTACGGTCAATGGAATTTCCTCCAAGCTGATAGCCAAAGCTATCCACGAATCGTCGCCCTGTCGCATATTGGCAGGGAACGCTTATTCTCTCAGACCGGTGCATGACGTGCTTGGACTAGATGATGATGGTGTGGTCCGTGTCAGCTTTGTTCACTACAACAACCTTGAGGATGTCCAAACTTTTATCAATGCTCTGGACCGTGTGGTACGAGTATATGTCAAGGCTTGAAAATGTCGAAAGACAAAGTAGAAATTAGACACCACAATTTACTGTATTCATGCTTTGTTTGAATGGTTTTCCATCACCAGTACTATAGGCGAAACTCCATGGGCAAGGGCTAGGAAGCTCACTGTAAATCAATAAAAGTCATTCAAGCAAAGATTGGACGACTATATGTAGCTGCTATAGGATTGATGACGAATTCGAAATTCTAGTGGAATTCTATGGTCAATCTCGATGAACAGCATTCTCTCCATGCGCTTTTGAATCAGCAAGGTTGCAAGCAAGTGACAAATGCCCATTTGATTGAAAGCCACAAGTGCATCTATCGTCTCACATTCGTCGCGTTGCACGTTGTTTGTTCTTGGAGCAAACGGAAGTCTGATGGGTCTCCGTCATTGAGTTCGAGGCCTGGCATATTGAGATGTCAGTAAGCTGATCGTTTTGGAACAATGATATGCTTACTGTCAGCGTGATGAGCGGACCGTGCGGGAGCGGGAGTAAGCTCAAGGCCCAAAGATGAGCGTAAGCTTCGATACAGGATCTCATCTTTCTATTAGTCTCTACCTTGCATGTTCAAGTTGCTTATTGTTCCAGTCCGAACTCCATGATAATTCATCATCCTGACGGAGTGGTTTTCTCGTACCATCCTCGACACATACTCAACTAACCAAAATCCCGAGTAGATGGGGTTACATACATGATGGAGAAGAAGGCCCGATATGTTACTGCCAACTTCATATCACAACAGCATGGCCATGTTTATCTATAGTTATCCCCTCCATTGCAACGATTGCTAAAGATACCATCCCATTCCTTCTCTCACATCTCTACCTCATTTTGTATTCAGAAATATCAAAGCAATCATGACGTCTTTAGCCAATATCTACCAGCATTCACAGGCTAGCCTGGAGGCTTTCTGTTCAACAAACAAATGCTCTCGTGCGTCGATAGGGAAGCTTGCATTCGCAATAGTTCTACATCAATACTTCGAACTTTCCCAGTTCACATGCGCCGAAGCTCTTCCAGAAGATTACGATCATAGCACAGGCTATCTCATAACCGAAAGTCACCAGGTGGGATATAACGCAGAACTTGCCTCTGCAACTTCTGTTCGCGCAGCCCTCGGTGTTGCAGCAACACAACGGTTATCCAAAGATAAATTGACGCCACTCCTGGTCAATCATATGGAAATCTCTAACCAGCGAGACCAACTGAACGACAACAAGCTAACAGCAGGGCTTTTTCTAACTAAAACAACCCCGGCTGAAGGAAATATATCGCTTTCCATCACCAATCCACCGCACGTAAGTGACACAAGAGTTTTGATATGCGCATTTATATTTCACTAACGAGGTCTGCACAGAGTGATTTGGACCTTGTTGTGTACCTTGACGAAGCGTCGCTTTCGGGGCACATGATTTACAAAAACGATCATGTTTCCGAATTCGTGGCAACGGGGTTTTCAGATGCTATCACTGCAACAATCCAGAGCATCGTGTCACTTTCACTGGATACAGTAATTAACGATCTGAACACCGCTGGGGTACGCACCCGAGCAACTATATCTAAGTGGAATCGGTTTGCCACAACTACACCTGAAAAACTTCTTCATGACCTAGTTGGACAGGGTTTTCGCAACAAGCCTGACGCGATAGCCATCGTTTCATGGGATGGACAGATGTCCTATTCCGAATTGGATAAACGCTCATCGAGTCTGGCGGCATACCTGATGGACGAGTATGATTTGAAGCCAGGCAATAAGGTAGCCTTATGCTTCGAGAAATGCATTTGGGCCATCGTATCCATGATTGCAGTACTCAAAACTGGGGCTGCATATTGCTGTCTGGATCCAGGCCACCCACGCGCCCGTCACGATTCCATTATTCATACCCTTGAAGGATCACTCGTTCTTGCATCAAATCAATATGAAAAACATTTCGAAGGTTACCGTGTCTTAGTCCCTAGTGAGGAAGTTGTTCGTCAACAACGTCACTACCGGCCATCAATTGTTCAGCCCAGCGATGTTTGCATGGTGGCCTTCACTTCGGGCAGTACGGGAAATCCCAAGGGCATTGTTCATACACACAACTCTCTGGTCACAGGCATCCTTTCTAATGCCCCTCCGCAACATCTTGACCGTGAAGGTGTTGCGACCTTTCAATGGTCAAGCTTTACTTTCGATGTGAGCATGATAGAGATCTATGCACCATTGATCTTTGGTGGGCGCGTGTGCATTCCCTCAGAAGATGAACGCATCAACAATGTTGAGGAGAGTATGAATAGAATGGCTGTCAACTGGGCCTACTTCACACCATCCTTTGCACGCTTGTTTGCACAGTATAATGTCCCCAGCCTGCAAACCCTGCTGATGGGTGGCGAGGTGGTGATTCCAGACGATATCAATGCGTGGATCAATCGCGTCAGAGTCATACATTGTAAGTAGTTACTAGGAGTATCTGCTTTTGTTTGCTTTAAATGCTGTTTTCATATTGTCTTTTAAACCTTTAGAATCCAAGAATAGTGCTACGAGGGCAGGAAAATTGGTCAAGTTTGCTAACCAAGTCCATGCAGCATATGGGCCAGCAGAGTCGGCTACATTCTTCCTGTTCGAATTCAAAGGTCCGTGTGAAAAGGTCGTACCTATCGGACCGGCCCCCAACACGTACTCTTGGGTGGTGAACCCAAACAACCCTGAGCTTCTATCGCCTTTGGGTGCAATTGGGGAGATGCTCTACGAGGGCCCCGGACTCTTGAAGGAGTACCTTGGTGATGCAAAGAAAACCAACCAAGTCTTGATTGACGCTCCATCGTGGAGGCAAGATATGGACATCTCAGCCCCATCTTGCAAACTCTACAGGAGTGGTGATCTCGTACGCTACCTTCCTGATGGTACACTGATGTATATCGGACGGAAAGATACGATGATCAAAGTCAGAGGCCAGAAACTTGAAGTGGAGGAAGTGGAGTCAATCATACGTAAAAGCCTTGGCGGATCAAGCCAAGTGGCGGTCGACCTGGTTGACTTACACAATAGTGGCCCCAGGCTAGTTGCCTTCATACGATGCCCAGAGGTTCAAGCCATAGACGAAGAACCCAATGGAAGACGCCCTGGTAGGCTTCAGCCCATATCTGTACCCGACAATAAGATGAGCCCATTGATTGGTCGCGCCCGCTCCCGTCTTGACGAGACTCTGCCAGGATTCATGATCCCTCGCATATTCATACCTCTCAATACGCTTCCAACCAACTCAAATGGAAAACTCGATCGTGCGAAGCTCAAGGAGCATGCTAAGAACCTCTCCATGAGCGAGCTCTTCCGATACACTGATGCTGGCTCAAGCAATGGAGTGCTTACTGATATACCCAAGGAAGACAAAATCGCACTGAAGATTAGTGAGATACTCATAAAAGTTTTGAGCAATTCAGAGTCTCAACAAGACAACCCTTTGAAGGGAAAGAATGCTACCTTGGAAAACTTGGGCCTTGACTCGTTGAGAACTGTGTCATTCGCCAGAGCCATCAACGAACATTTTAGTCTCGATTTACCTATTAAGACTTTCAGGAGAGTCAATATGAATGTTCAAGACCTGGCGGAGGTAGTGCGCGGCCGCGGCCAGGTCAAGGGGCAATCTGAGGAATTCGCCAGAGCAGCGGTTATTATGCAAGATATTGAAGAGCTCAGCAAGGAACTAATAGGAAGTCAGCCATACAAAACCGATCCGCCAAAGAAGAAGCCACAGATAAAAGATCGTGTCGTCTTTTTGACTGGAGCGACCGGTTTTCTCGGCAGCCAAATTCTTCGACAGTTGCTGACTGATTACAATGTGGCAAAGGTTGTTGTGTTGGTCCGGGCCAGAGACAGCATTGTAGGCTTTGAAAGAATCGTCGCTGCCGCTTCCACATCCGGCTGGTGGTCTCCCACGCTGGCGAGCCGTATCGAGGTCTGGCCAGGAGACTTATCTCAACCGCGACTGGGTGTCTCGACGGATCAGTGGGCATGCCTTGAAGGTACATGCACGGAAAAATCGGAGGCAATTACTGACATTATACACAATGGAGCCATAGTGAACTGGTCCTCAAGTTACGAACGATTACGTGCAGCAAACATCCTCAGCACATTAGAAATCCTTAGACTTACGTGTGCTGGAGTTGGACCGTTGCAGCACTGTACCTACGTCTCTGGCGGCGACATGCACCTTTCAGAGAAGGCAGTCACTGAAAATCCCTCGCATCTCTCGTCCGCGGATGGCTATTCACAGTCCAAATTGGCTTGTGATATTCTGGTCGATCGATGCATTGCTCGCGTACCCGTCGGCAGGCGTATCAACATGGTAAAGCCTGGTGTTATCATTGGGACAGTGACCGAAGGTGTCTCAAACACTGATGACTATATCTGGCGGCTAGTCGCAGGGGTATGCGAAGCCGGAGCTTACGTTGATGGAGAGCAGGATGCGGTAGTTTGCCTGGCGGGTGCAGATCAGGTTGCGCAACGCATCATTCATTCCTGCATTGGCAGCCCGAACGACTGCAAAGATATACCAAGCGCCCTAAAAATGACCCAAGGCGTTCCCGTCAGCGATTTCTGGAAAATTGTCTCAGAAAGGACCGGTCTGGCTCTGCGTGCCATGGACTTCGCCGAGTGGCTCAAGGTGGTGAACGCAAACGTGGCCCGACAAGGGTCGTCACATATTCTCTGGCCAGTCATGGAGTGGGTCGAACAGCGTAAGGGCAGGATCGGCGATGCCCGTCTAACAAGGTGCCAATCGGAAAACTGCACTGGACATTGTCTTGATCCGGGTCAGGATGTGTTTGCTGCGCAATGCCAGCCCGAGGATAAAACTAAGCACAAGACCCTGGAAGCGTTGCGTAAGAGTGTAGACTACCTGTCCGATCTGCACTTTCTGCAAAGCTATGGGGGTTTGGATAATTCGAAACGGGATGTGTTTAGCCGATCCAAAATGACGATTTAATTGACTCCAGGATGACAAACAAAGTTGTTTTGAGATGGATGAGATAACTAATAGATACTAGAAAGTTGCAATTGTACTCCATGAAAATGTAGGAAATGTCAAGAGATACCAAGGATGAGGGAGAGGATGTCATTCAAACTTATTTGTGATGTAGTAATATGTAGAAAAAGGAATTTGAAGTCTGACATATGACCTAGAAGAATTCCTGCAATATGATTAGTACGTCACTAAGAACGATCTATACGAAAACTGTAGCTCTAGATTCTCATCGTGAGGTATCAGCATGAAAACAACTACGAGCAAGGTAGGTCTTAGTAATCTCATGCGCTTAACCTCGGTTGTACCGACTGCACCAATTTAACAGTAAACATCACATACATCTTTTATTTGGCACGAATTGCAGTCTATGCTTGTGTGTAATAGAAAGGTAGTACTATGTAGTAAGCTACCATGATCGGCGTATAGAACTTCGTAACAGCCCAAACCGAGAGACGAGGCCATAATTCACAGCGGCCACAGCATGACTCGGTCCAAGACGTCGGACACAGTATGATAGACATTGATGACATGAGAACAGGGAATTCTATGTCTTGTAATGGGAAACCTAACAAAAAAACAACATCATCAGCTGTGCACATCCAAGAGTTCTGTCAGAACATACAGACTGATTGAACAGCTTCATATCCTTGATATGTGTCGATCTGCACCAAAATTTCACTACTCTTGTTTTCTAAATGTTTTTGAGTACGCGTCACGCATGAAGGGTAACCTCGTAAGCTGACCTTGTGTCAAGAGGTGTAAGCTGACTAGGCAACGGGCCGATCGAAGACTGACTTGCATTTACAATGCAGAACCATAAGCTGAGGGATTGGCCAGCGTAATCCCATCAGTCGCAAGAAGTACTCATCGTGTGCGAAATTACCAAAACAATCATGTTATCCATGACTACCAATGATCATCTACCTATCGATTACACAGAGGGTCGAAAGGCCAATCTCTCGCACAAGCATTGAGAATTAACACAGTGAAAGCATAAGGCTGTAAGCTTATTGTGTAGAAGAAATACATGGAAACGTCTTCACGTAGATTTGGAGCAGAGAGCTAGGGATTGAATGTGGTTATAAAATCTATATTAGTTCTTGTTATCTGTAACTCTACAAAATTCAAGCTTCTCATCTATCGTTCCTCAAGCATCTTCTCCAGTTGTCACACTCATCCCCACCGTACATTAAATTCTCCCACCAAAATGCCTTCCCTTCCCCTGATTGACTTCTCTGTCTTCTACACTGGCACCGATGCCGACCGTGCCAAGTTGGCTGCTACGATTGCCGAGCAACTCAAGGATCACGGTGCCATGCGCCTCATCAATACCTCCATCGATGCAGAGACGATTCAGGAGGCTTTTAAATGGGTAGGTCAATTGCTGATGATCAATTTTAATTGAAGACTACTGACTGTTTATAATTATTGTAGGGTGAGAAGTTCTTTGCGCTTCCACTTAAAGAAAAGGAAGCCATCCCGAATGAACGCAATGCAAACCCTCAGCGAGGCTGGAGCTATGTTGGATCGGAGAATACGTCAAAGCTTGATATGATCGAAAATGAAGGATTGGAGGATGAAAAGGTCAATACATTGCGTCCCTCACAACAACCTCTTAATAGTCCTACTGACGTCTTCGATAGGAGCATTTCGACCATAGCTCTGCAGCTGATACTGAGTTTCCTAGCAAGTGGCCATCTGAGTCCAGCATTCCAGGCTACCGTCAATTCATGGAGGGCCTGTTGGAAAGATGTCATGTCGTAGGCCGCGAAGTGCTAGGGCTTTTGGAGCAAGGTCTCGGCCTTCGACAGGGGGAGCTTTTGGAGCGTTGCTGCGACTCACCCATCATAGATGAGCTCCGCATGAATCATTATGCACCAATTTCCACCGAGAAGCTGGCTACTGGTAAATATCGTCGCGCGTGGCCTCATACCGACTTCGGTATGATTACGCTACTCTTCCAAGATGACGCAGGTGGCCTCGAGGTGCAGGACCGCTTTAGCTCCAAGAAAGACGCTTGGATTCCCATTCAACACGAGCACCCTACCGAGGTGAACGTGTACATGAGCAACAGCCTCGAATATATGACGAACAACTATCTCAAAGCGGGTCTGCACCAAGTTGCTACGCCAATCAGTATGAAAGATGTGCAAAAAGGCACCTTACCAGAGCGTCAATCGATCGCATGCTTCATCAAGCCCCGCCGTGACGTCAACGTGGGACCTATGAAACAATTCATTACGGCTGAGCGACCCAGGGCCTACGAAGACTTGACTGGGATTGAGCTCCATAGGGTCAGGGTTGGAAAACTGTACGGGGTAGCTGCTTAGGAGACAAGATTTAGCAAGTATCAAAGAATCAGTAGACATATCCATACACATCCATAGGATATCATAACAAATCTATTTCTAGACTCGCAAAGAATGAATATGCGGATTTAATTGATGTGTGGATGACAGGAGGGGTCGCAAGATAGGATGAATTTGGTAAACAGAATCTACGCCCCTGAGAACATCCGTTCTATTTTCACGGCCTTGGGAGTTCGCCCGCGTGTCTCTATACCCCATCTGCTGAACACCTCCTCCCAAGCTCAAATATATAGTTGACAAGTTCGTTTCACAATCAACTCTTCTTTTCGAGTGAACTGTTCAAACTCGCATTCATAGACCTTAGTGATGTATCGCGTTTCATCATGCCGATGGGGAAATTTATTGAAACAGGATTCGCTTTCACTAGGAGTCAAAGTGATTGCCATTCTCTAAAAACTCCTCTGGTAATCGATCCATATGACCTACGAACACAGTGGCGAGTGTTTATTCTCCTATACCAATTTTCCCTAATTTTAGTATGCTATTATTCTTGCATAGAAAGACTCAACGGTCCCAGCACGGCAGGCGCGGCATCTGTTTCGTCCTGTTACTCAGTTCCTCAGGTGGAGTCGCATGCGTAATGCTCCCGCGCTTGCATCCTGAACCAGTGACTGTATACTGCCCATATTAATAATAAGTAGGTCATCTGCAAACTCGAGCCGGGCGTTTTTTCAGCAGGTGAGACCCGCGAACCCTACGACATCTTCTCTCCGGTAATTTCTTTCATACGAGTGGCGTGACATTCAGCTGAAACCTCGTTTATTGCGATAGCCCAAACGAGAAAATGATGATAACATGGGAATTATAAAGAGATACAAGCTGATATTTCAAGCCTACTCTTGTCATTTGAGCACGTCAAGCCGCTATTGGTGGTGGGCTACGCTGTACCAATCCCTGAGTAGGCTCATATGCCATGCAAGTAATACTGCACTACCCTCTCAGCCTGAACTCCACTTTTGCGCACCTCACTCCTGTCTAGAACACCTAAATGATTTTGCAAAACGGACATATTCATTTTCTGAGTCAGGAAGGAAGACAAGGAGCGGGCTATCATGCTGTATTGGGAGCTTCATCAGAATCCACCATTATCCTGAATGGCGACGAAGATGTAGTACGCGCCTGTTACCTTCCAACACCGCGCTTATTAGCGTGAGGAACTTTGCTACCATACCAAAGAGCACCGTATCTGCATCGTGGCATCGCTGCATCCTAGGATTTCTGAGCTGGTAAGGTGAGCTTGAGCTTGAGCTTCAGAACACAGCTCTTTCTCCATATAGCGCGATAAATTGCTAACAGATAATGCCCCTGACCAACTCTATTATTCAGACTAGGTTCGGGACCGGCCTGAACAGAAGCAAATCTATATGTCGGCCAGATAATGACCGAACGCCGGTCATGTCAACAGTGAATAGGCGAGCAACTGAATATCTTCTCGAGTTTCAAAGGACTACCTCTAATTATGCTGCTTTCGCAACGTATACTACGATAGAATATCACACAAGAAGGAGAAACCAATCTGTCCTTAAGATATACTGCTACAAGATTTTCACTCTTGAAGCAAGGACTTGTTTCCTCACCTAATACTTCATTCGCCAAATTTTTTAACTTCATAATCAAAAGCTTCCTTTACTGGTAGGAATTCTGCGGTCATACCCTACCCGATAGGCGGACTGAGCAGGATTTATCATACTTGTACATGGAAAAATATATCCAATAGGTCGATATCACGCCATGGCAGATATATATTTTACCATTTTTGGGAATCACGCCATGGTGAATATCAGTTTTACCGATTTGGGCAATCAAAATAGGAACTATATCCTTCATTCGTCTTTTCTTGATTGCCAACATTACACATACCATATCAGGCAAATTATCGTTTTAGGAAAATGGTCAGAAATGCTTGTGAAGGTACTAGCTGAATCTCGAAATTTGAAATTGATGGCCTACATAACCTAGTTCACAAGCGAGTTGTGCGAACAGGCCACGGACAGTAGAACCCACGCAACTTCTACATATATCACGCAGCGAACAACTCTCAGGCAATATAAACGATCATATAGATACATGAGCTAGCTCTGATGTGTTCAAGCAACACGTTATGATGTGGATGCCTAGCTAAGTAAGCGAAGACGATGAAACTGCTGAATGTGATGAATCTAATCATATCTTACCGGCTTTGATCTGTAGCGGTAAGGATTGAGCGTAACTGTTTTTTGTTAGCAGACACTCACTTTCCTGATTAGAGATGTTTCTATAGCTCCGGGTTACACCCATGGCATGAGGAGTGAGATGTGTGGCCAAGGTGGCTTTCGAAGACAATGCTGGCATCTACCCCAGGTAAACCCATGATATGTGGGACAGCCTAATACCCACATGCCTTTATGGGATTTTTTATAACGTAATAGCACTTTATTTCTCACTATTAGACTTATTATAAAAGCCTACTCAAATGCCGTAGTCATTATAATACTTTGATTAAGTAAAATCATCTATCCTTATACCTTACACAATTTCCAACATCTTTAAAATCCTAATTCTCTTTACTTCTAGTATCTTCTTATACTGAATTTCCGCTATAATAAAGCTTTTTACTCCTGTTGGGACATATATTGGGATCGAGCTAACAACACCAGTCTTACTTCGGTCTTGCTACGGGCGTACAAGTCTCAGCAAGGGCATACAGGTCTCAGCAGGGGCATACGAGTCTCAGCAAGGGAGCACACGTCTCAGTAGTGGCAGGCTTGCCTGCTACTGCTGAGTATATAGCTACGTCGATAGACTAGTGGCAGTGAATCAGTCAAGTCTTCATTTAGTGTTTTGTGCAACTGCAGTTGTTTTGACTCACCCCCACCTTTATCGTGCCAACAACTCCTATTATTCTTGCTATCCTAAATATAGCACTACTCTTAGCCGAATACTACACGAAGAGTAAGTGGGGATAGTGTATTAGTTCTAATAAATTGGGCTACTACTTATGGGCTTATCGTAATGGAGCATAGGTAGGAAGTTCTGAGTGTTGCGGCTATAGTAGATGCAACATCTTTTGTTGCAACTGCGATAAGCGCTCTGATGGGAAAGATTAGTCTTCTAGCTTCTAGTTCATCACTGTGTCTTTAACGGAGGTTACTGGACACTTGTTCTCTACTATTTGGTTTTCAGTGATGAAAGGAAGCTAATCAACCGTATAGTTTGCCGCGTCACTGACGGCCGTGCCGTCTTTACCCGCGAGGCAGTTAATGAGATGATATCTTCCGACGAGATTGCTGTTGCTGATGCAACTATGTTCAATGTGGCTGATACGAATCACAGTGGCGAGTTGAGCCTTGCTGAGTTCTTGGCCTATGCTGGGGCTACCAAGGAGGATAAGGACCTAGTCGTGAAGTTCCACACGTAAGCATTTACGTTCAAAGCTTTGCCCATAAGTGCTAACATAGAGACAGATTTGACAAGGATAGCAATGGGGTTTTGACCGTGAATGAGATGCGCTTGGAAGCTTGATCGTCCTTCCGAGCCTTGCTATACTACAGCGCGGTTTCAATTGAATGAGTGGTTTGTCCATTCAACAATTGTGGATGATCCTACTTAGCTCATTTATAGAACATGATTTTGACTCATCATTTGTTGCAACGTATGCAGCAGACGTGCAATCTATCTTTGGCTAGGTAGAGTGCAGTAGTTACTATGAACAGCTTTCTCTAAAAGTCCTGGCTGAAACTGGCAACTTAGAGATGCAATTTAATTCCTAAAGTAAAGTGAACTTGGTTAAAGTGCGATACAAATGTCTGTTAACTATCTCTAGATACGTTATAAGAAACCTACCCTATCACATCTATTATATCACTCTATTACTGTATCTATGACTAGTCTCTAGATTTCTAACACGAAGAATTCCATATCACTTCTAAATAAGATTTGTACTCTTCATAACTAGCTTAAGAGGTATTTGGTAGGGGCCTGCGTGTTGTCCTTTAGTTCCTTTGTCTAAGTCTCATGACATGTGGTTTAGAAGACACTATAGATTACCATAACATGTTACCAGCTATATGTCACATTGTCTTAGATTGAAAGTATTATAATTAATATTTGAGGTTTTTTAATGAGTTGTGGACGTTATTATGTGGAGGTTTCACGCGAAGTAGTCAACGTTGGTAGTCTTAGCATGGTGACCACTTTAGTTTACTGACCAGCTTGCTATATATCGATCTCTTGGTATAGTCACTTATGCGTGTATACTACATTCCTCGTGTTCAGGTTGCTAATTCTATTTCTCGTTTCTTCTTACAGGATCGCAAGTGTGGTACAGATTTGGGCGCTTAATGGTAATTCCTAGATCTACTTTATAGGAGCTCGACCATATGTCCAAGACTAAAATGCGGCGCTGTGGCGAATAAATATCGCTTCTCTTTGATAAAAATGAAAAAGTGGTAATGACGTCCAAATCCTGCCAAGCGTGGTAGTTTCCAAGACCTAAAGTCTAGGAAATCCAGTCGCATGTTGATCACAGATCTATCCTGCCACACTTGACTATGCGGCCTCTCTTTATTGTCCTTGTATATGGTCAACTAATTTTTCTTCAAAAGGCTGAACTCATTTGCCATAGGATACTAGTAATGGATTATTCTTTGATAAGATGCGCGCCAGCATTCACGAGGAAGAGGGTAGGCTTCACAAAAGATTCATAATGGAAAGTTTTAACGGTAGTGCTTCTGGTCAGAATATTCCTAGTCACGCTAATGCAAACAGAATGCAACTAGACTTAAGAGAACTAGAGCTGACCACACAAGATGTTTTTCTTTCTCAGCTGTCCACGCTAGTACTGAGTTACTATTTGCAGAGCTATGTGCGGGGTAAGTGGCTTGGAGATAACGCTACTTGTTGATATTGGACACGTCTATTGTTTCACTGCTAAAAAGATATGGTTGCACACAACCAATTTCCCCCCTGCTGTTCTTTGTACTAATAATCATGTCTCGCCGATTTTTTACGAACACTGCGCTGCCTCCTAGAAACAATGCGGTTTATTTCACAAAAACAGCCGCCAAGTATCTCTTCTTTGACGTTCCTAAGCAGATTCTTTCCTCCCGGGAAGAGATTTCGGACCCCACCCTGGAAAACGACCACTGCGAACTTGCAAAACCAGATAAGAAACGAAACACTATTATAACGAACCCCTATGTATACACCGCATTACCTGACCCTACGGACGTTTGTAAATACATACGTGTGATCGAGCTGCTTCCTGGAACGCGACAGGATGATATCGGATGCCAGCTTTTGCAAGCAGAGCTGCGGGAAGGATTGAAGTATGAGGCACTATCTTATGTCTGGGGGGATGTTAGCCAGACAACGCCTATTCAAGTGAACGACCAGACTTTGCAAATTGGTGAGAGCTTGCGTACAGCTCTACTAGACCTTAGGCGCCCTACGGAATCTCGCCTTTTATGGGCGGACGCCATTTGTATTGACCAAAGCAACAAACACGAACGCGCAAAACAAGTCGGGATCATGGGTCAAATCTACACACAAGCTATACGCACAATCGTCTGGCTTGGGCCATCCTATAAATATGTCAACCTTGCCTTCGATTCTATCACGACTTTAGAAAGCGACGCCCTTGCACACCGACAATCCATCATTGGAAAAGCTAGTGACTCAACACAATCTGCTTTAGATGCTTTGCGAACGAAAGAGGAACGTGAAAATCTGCGACACGGATGTTACATCCTCGGAGAGTTAACTCAGACGGCTTGGTGGACACGTGCTTGGGTTGTGCAAGAAGTATGTCTCGCGACTGAGAAGATCATCATGTGCGGTCAATATGAAGCAGATTGGAAACGTTTCATGACTGCGGTCGAATACGGAACACTGGAGGACAAATTTGACACCAGGATAGCTGGGATTCGCGATGATCATCTGGAAGGTCTCCAATCTATCAAAGAACTGGAGGATCGGCCACTAGAAGGCAATATAGCAGAACAACTGCTTCGATTGCTGACGAACCTAAGACCAAGATTAGCAACAGATCCTCGCGATAAGGTTTTTGCAATTCTGGGGCTACTGAAGGGCAATCACCAGAATCTGAATATCGCAGTAGATTACACCGCTTCTGTCAATGACCTCTATCGTTCAACGGCAGCTGAGATTATTCGAGGGACCAACAATCTCGACATCCTAAGTCATTGTATCCATAATGACGCTCCAAGCGAGGAGGAAGCTTGTTTGCCTTCTTGGGTCCCGGATTGGAACATCTCAGAAACTATATGTATGCCGTTAATACGAAACGGCTTTGACGAGTTGCGGTGTTATGACGCTTCCTCAGGATCGACGGCTCGTGCTCAATTCAATGAGGAGTCAGATGTTGCGGGTGTGACTGGTCAGCTTTTAGACGTAATTGTTGAATATAGCGATTTGCTTGTTGTACCCGATGACGAGGACTGGGATTACACAGAAGACGAAGATCCTTCGCTAGGGAGAATATTCCTCGAAGTAGGCTACGAGCTCTGGAAGATATACAGGTGGTTACTTTGTGCAGTTGATTACCATAACGTGTTCCTCACGTGGGAGAGTGTTGCTGACCGCCAGCCGTGTTACATTTATGGTACACCAGACGCACAGCCCCCTAAGAAGATGTTCTGGCAAACGCTTTGCACAGGAATGCTCGATCCCGAAGGTGAAGAAAAAATGGAAAGACTGTTCCGCGAATGGCGATCCCACTTGTCACCTATCAGCGGCCTTAGAAAAATGAAGGTATCGAAATTTCCTACCTTATTCAAAACTTTAGGTTTGATGGGTTACTTCTGGGCGACCTGGAAGAGTTATGGGGATTTTAGCGAGATGATTCCTCATACCGAAGGCAGGAGACTTGGAAGAACCAAATCAGGTTGGCTTTGCTTACTACCAGCGCATGTCAAGGCTGGCGATAAATTAGTCCTGCTCAAAGGGGCGACTGTGCCTTTCATCATTAGGCAGCGAAACGATGGATATTGGCACCTTGTTGGTGAGGCTTATGTCCATGGCATTATGAACGGAGAGGCGTATGATACTGATGCTGGCATGTTACTTAAACTAAGGTAACGTCAAGAGTGACTGCTGCAGTGAGTAATATATTAGAGCGTCTTCAGTTGCACAGAGCATGTTTACTCCTAGGTCTTGTTGCTATGGTACCTAAATAATATTTTGTTCGTAGTAGCTCGGCGGCGACAAGTAACCTTGCTTCTAGAAGAGATTGAGCTGAAGAAACTCATTTAACCTCATCACGTGCCCACGCTAGTGATTGGGCTTTTTTGGACCCTTCTCCATTTATGGGATTCGAAAAGTACTAAACACCTCAAAGGGTAATTCATGGTTTTCGGGGGGCTCCACTATATACTTGAGGCTGTTGGACCTGGTACTGCACTGGTCTTGGGATGGGCTTGGAGAGAAGCAGTATTGACTCGAAAGACCAGGCCTCACCGAAGAGATTGATTATGACAGTTTATAGATGTTCATCAATGCTGGTAAATAAATAGTATGAAATTACCGTAACATTTCGGCTAGTTGAACAAACATGGAAGGGATTCGAGACGTTCTTTCTCCGGAGCCTCTTGCAGGGTCTAAATGCTCTGCGACCCCCCGGAGCATTAGAACGCACTACGTGCAAGGAAATATAGACACATACAAGGGGGTGGTAATTATCATATTTCATCTCGCCGTAGTTGTCACATTAGCTGAGAGAAATCCCCACAAGATGACTGCTGCCTACTGCGCCAGTCAGCTCCTGTCAGTCCGACTTGATCCCTGGCTTTTCTTCTTGGCAGAATCTCCCCGTCTTCCTTTCTATATTCAACAAAAAAATGTTCTGTTTCACTGTGGTGAATGGCTGTAAGCTTGTACAGGGAAGAAGCCGGCCAAGTGGGGGTATTGGCTGCATTGGTCTGTTCCGGACCCATTGTCTCGGCATCACGAATGCATACAATGGAAACAGCGACAGGGCAGTGCTGCCAAGACATTGAATGAAAAATGCTTGTGAGAGTGGGGAATAGGGGTCAAGTAATTATCATGTTCAATGATATGATTCAATGGATTTAAATCTTGCTTGGGTTCACTTTCTAGGACGCGATAACCAAGCTGTCTTCACAGTATTTATGAAACTGAATTTCAATTGATGAAGGCGAACCCAGTATATTCAGGTAGGTGATGTGTTGGATTTCAACTGCTCATGCTAGCCCTTACTGCTCTAGAATGTCCTTGACTTCTCCGAAAGCTTTAAGGATCTGATCCTTTACTCCAGTCTCAATCCATGCCTTCCGGGTATCTTCGCCCAAGACGCCGTCATTTATGGCGACAAACACATCAGTGCCTGGAGCGAAGGCGAGCTGGACCTTGGTTGGGGCGACCTTCATCTTCATGACCAGCTCCAGGCTCTCGCTAAGATGCCTGTTGGCGCGCTCCCCACCGTGCGTGCCATAGCTGATAACAGCCACAGGTTTCCCAGGCCACTCGTTGTACAGGTAGTCGATGGCGTTCTTAGTAGCCCCTGACATGCTGCCGTTGTACTCAGGGATGACGAAGACGTAACCCTGGAAGGACGCGATGGCCGCGCTCCATTTCTTGGAATGCTCCTTCGTGAATTGTTTCATAGCTGGGACCATGGCTGGTATGACGGGCTCGTCATAGATTGGTAGGTTGAAGTCGGCGATGGACAGAGGTTCGACCTGTAGCTTGTCTTCCGGGCGTGACTTGATCACCTCGAAAACCCATTCTGTAACGTCGGTCCCCACACGTGGGGTGCGGGTGCTGCCACTGATGAGAGCAATTCTGGACATAGTTGTTGATTATGAGATGATTCTAAACACAAGAGATTGGCAAACAAGAAGATATAGACGATTCTCTTGGTACTGTCTAAAATCCAACAGAATAGACGATAAACCAAATTTAAATACCTCTTATCCTCCAGCGAGGTGAGTAGTTAGGAATTCGCCCACCTTTTAAATTAAGCGCATCCATGGGTATATGTCAGATATGCCCCACATGGATGTCATATTATCCCTGTTATGCATGTGATAAGAGTGTGGATCTTCAGTGCAAGTAACATGAGACTTTTAGTGTTAAAACTCTAGGTAGTTAATTTTCGCGTATAAAGCAAGAGTGTAACTGATGGAAATACTACTTTATAAGCAGAATAATATATTTCACTTGTACTTAGATCCTAAGTTAAATATATTAAGCTATAAGGGTTCGATATCTACTATTTTATATCAAGGAGTGTAGCTTACTTGATGTTAAGCATGTCTAATCAGTCAAAGTCCCTCTTGGATAGATGGTGAAACCGGAAAATGGCAGCCTACTACTAACCTGACATCATGATAAAACCACTACTTCTACGTATAGTTAGCTATATATATATATATATATATATATCTATTGAAAGAAAATCATATAAATACCCAAATAATATCTATAAATATTTATCTTCTTTTGCTAGATGAAAGATGTTTATTCTAGTAATAACTAGCTAATGCTAATCGTCAAAGCTGGTCCTGATGGTCTAGTTTTTCCGTCCGAGTCAGTCCGAAGCCCTAATCGGTTATCTTTGCGTAATAATAAGCACTATAGATCCTGCTTAACAATAAGCGCTGCTTACCAATAAGCACTCACGTGACCGCGGCGCGGTTGGTAGGATCCAGTAGGATTGCGGCACAGCTGTTTAGGTTGCATTCTCCAAACTGCTTACTACCTCTAGGACGTAATGAGTGCGGGCGTAATCGCGGTATTTGCTAGGGTGGCTGGAATCGGATCGTAATAGCATGTAAGCACCGGATTGCACTAACCCTATCAAATTCTTCTGCGTTGATAACAAGAACATTGGTTTGTAATAGGTGAATCTTATCGATTTACACTACTGTATCAAAGGGACCCGTTCTTGGAAAGACTGCCGTCATTGTTGCTGAATATGAGCTATTTACACAATTCACTGAAAACGTATGTTTAATCCACTAATGAAAGGCATTTGTCTCCCGCGTGAACCCAGTAACAATAGCTTGTCGTTTTAAGTATAAAGAGGTACTGATTATTTTATTAGAATTTTTTCTCAGCTATCATCTGTGAGCTTCGTGAACGTGTCTCTGAGGTGTAGGAAAGTAAAACAAGGCGTATCTCATACGGATCGCTGGGCCGCCTGAATCTACTGAAATGGTTTTGATCATTGCATGATATAATACAGTCGATCCTATGATTGAACCCAGCTAATATAGATTAAACCCAGATGAAGTTAGAATACAGATTATCTATCGCTACTAGCAAGGTGATGTTGCCAAGTCATTATGATACGCGACATATAAATAAATATAGCAAATAGCGGAGTGGAGTAAATTTATAGGCTTCTTCTTAACATAACCTCACATCCACATATGCAACAGCATTCCTACCCTGACCCTATGCAGTATTGATTTCATTCAATCAAATCGTCAATGAGAGAATACCTCCTGGCCTAGCCAAGCATGTCTTTCAAGAAAGCCAGCTGTTAGCTATGTTTTCCTTGAAGCACTCGCCAGAAGGTTGGATTGGAGTGATCTGCGCCCTTTAGAACGTGTATTCTCTTGGGCTCTAGCGCCTTGTATACGTCTCTAGCTGTGTATACTCCAGAATTGTTACTTTCTTCTCAGCAACTAATATGAGCAGAGGCATTGGTACTAGCCTATGGATCAGCGCCTGAGGCTTGTGTGAAACCATGGCGATAGCGCTCTGTAATGTGCAGATGTCGTGGTATTTGTATCCGCGCCGGTTCATCTCTGCCTTGGAATTTGGATTGCGTAGCACCGCCTTGGACATTCCACTCATAGCTTTCTCCATCATTGCCGGTGTTGCAAGGACCAACGTTGGCATGGCATCTCGCCGAATGGCACCTCACTCTGTGAATGGAATATCATGTATTGGCGCCAGCGATAAATCCACCAGATCTAGTACGTCGATTGACTCAACATGGGACCTTTGGACTGCCTATACCATGGCTTGGAAGAGGGTGGGTCAGCAAAGTTAGCGGGGTATCCGACGGACAAAAAATAGTGCGACTTATAAATGGCTTGGCATAACATAATACTAGTTAAAGAGCATAGAAACACAATAAAGCTTGTAACAGGGATGAAGACAATAACAAGTGCAAACACATAGTTAAGCCTATTTACTATCATGTTGTAGCTCACGAGAGTGTTTGAAATGGGTTATCTTCGTAAGGAAACCATTTTCAGTAACTATGATATATTTGGAACGGTAGTTATAGGCGGCGAGATGACACGACCACCTACCTTTCTGACCAGCTTACCCAGAAATGCACTCGGCTTTTCCATCTATGCGAGGCAAATGCGTTGTTGTAGCAAATATTATTTTCCCATTAACGGTCCTGATTTCCCCCTCGCTTTTGGTACGTGCGGCGTAAAACTTACCAGTTTAATGAGGCATACGACTACCTGTAGTGTGCATCACACGCATATGATCAGCGACTGAGCGCCTTTTAGAAGGCGACCCGCAAGCAGACAACAAAAACTGCAATACTTATTCTCCTCATATTACATAGATGTATAGATCAAGACAAAATCAAACCAACGACGAATGTTCGTCATGATCTGTCGGACGCAGTGGCTGAGCAGCGAGGCGGGAAGTGGCAACAAGAGCTAGGCAAGAAGCGAAATAGTAATAAACTTTCCCTACCCTGTCACTAACAAACGCGGCTGTGGGCAGATGGTTGTATACCAGGATGACGCAGAAGAAAAGACGTGTCTAGCCTAATAATCATTAAATGTAGTCAAGCTTAAATAACATTTCATGCCATCTTAGTAGACTGTCACGTTGTATATGCTGTTGCGAAAAGGCAAGCCTCGACGCTAGTAAGACTATTCTGCATGTTGGGTACGTAGAGGTCATTTGTACGATACATACCAGATTTGCCTTACTACCTGAGCCAGCTCGTATCATGTGAGAATTTGGCACACAGGATACGTTTCCGTCGTCTTGTCTATAGCCATTATCCAAATGAAAATCATACGACTCCAAGCTTGTGACTGATCCCCAGTTAAAGAGAATCGGGTCTGTTCTACATGATGTTTTTTCAAGTGAACTATGTAAATGGTCACAGATACACTCTATACGCTAATTCCGTCCATGGCTATCTTGGCTTCCTGCAATGTTTTCTTGACATCGTTGCTCAGATCTTCACGTTCCAGTACCCATGCTATGTTTGCTTGGAGTGTTGTGAATTCAGTCCTAATACCGATGCATTCATTGTACAGCTGTCTTCCACAAACAATGATCCAGTTCGCGGCAGCGATTGCATGGCCCTCGAACGCAACTATACTGTCTGAAGTGCCTAGAGCCGCGATTGTTAATATTGAACCATGATAACATGAACATAAGTCACTCACTCTCTAGCCCGATCCAGTTGACTCTCCATGATCCTCTCTTTAGCGTCATCTTGAGAGTCTGCTCCCCAAAAGATACCAATTTCTTGATACCAGCTGAGAAAAGAAGAGCAGCAAAGTGATTCAAGTTTGCCCATTCTGCGCGTGCTTGCTCTTTCCACGCATCTTGTGGATCCGGATCACCGTAGCCTGCCCACCTCTCCCCAAGTGACATAATCAATGAATTATCGAATTTGAGAACCTCATCTTCACTCCTGTATTGCCGCTGAGACCTCAACTGCATAACTAGCTGGACCAAATCGTTGTGGGTCTTTGGCAGCTGCTCAGCTGCGCGAACAATGCATTCATCTAGTACCCCGGAGAGGGAGACTACGCTCACAGTAGACATTATGCTTTGTGCTGTTTCCTGTGCTGTGATATTGTGCCCAAGAAATTTATGAATAAAGTCCGCGCTGTTGCGTAGATTGGAGTTGGTGAGCCTGTCATCTGCGAAAAACTCATCGATAGATTCTGCCATTCTGACCATTAGGTGGAAGTTTGTTGGAATTCCGGAATCGTCAGATAGATTTGTTAAATATAGGCGATCGGGACTCGGCGCTCAAAGAAAGCTAAAATCGAGACTGTCAGCACAGCCACGCAAGTAGCGGGGCTGGATTACTTCCCGTATTAATTTTAGCATTAGTGTGGCTTGGAAAATAACTAGCAGGCATAATCATGGTGTGGCATAATGGTCCCACGGCGTAAGCTACGGCAGGCTAAAAGCTTAGTGTAGCTTAAGCTTCGATGCGTTGCTTTTGATATGCATTTTGTGAACCTTATCGGGGATTATTCACTCCATTATTTACATGCTTCTCGTATTCAATTTCCCTTGGCCAAATACGAATTTGGGTGCCTTCATGACGGTAGTGCTAGTCATCAAAATCGATCGTATCTTGAAGACAAGTGCTTATTCCGGATAGAGCATATGACTAGGGCTGTATCTGAGGCATTTTGTTCTTCCGCGGTGTATTCACGACGGTCAAGATTAGAGACAGCACATGAGATCTTAAGTATAAGGGAGTTCGACTATAAGAAGCTTCAGATAGTAGGTGTTTCCAGTTCAAGACGATCAATCACGTCTAGCCTTCAGTGAGTTAGATATTCACAGATGTTGTCTTCCGATCTCCTCATTCTACACGACTGATTTCTCAATATTTATCGTCAAAATGAAGCTTGCTACCTTTGCTCTTCTCCTTGTCGGAGTTGCCTCTGTTCTCGCGGGACCTGCTGTTCTTCCTCGTGCCATAACTGGCCCAACCCGGGGTTACACTTGCGACGGTATTTCACTCCCCCCTAAATAATCGAAGACTGAGATTCTAATTCATCCAAAAGTGGACGGACGTGATGTCGCCTTTACTCAGGAATATATTACCAAGTGCGTCACCCACGCTGCTACCAAGAAGGCCACTCTCGACATGCTCAGGGAGCTGCCCAAGTGCGATCTTTCCGCGACTCACGCCCGAGACTGTAAGGAGCAGTCTTGTGCAATAAATCATGAGATATTTCATAAGTAACATCTTCCAGTGAATTTCTGCCAGCCTAAGACATTTGCTAATCATCATGTCGATGGCGTCGGTATTCTACACTTCCCTGATGTAAGTTTTTCTAAATATCAACCATGATATGTTCGTGCAAGCTAAGACGAACAAATCAGTGCCCTATTGGTCCTTGGTATGAATTCCCACTTTTCTCTGATGGCCACACCCTTTACGACGGACCCAAGGCTGCCGGCAGCGATAATCCATCGCGTATCATCTTCCATTATACCGATGAAAAGACGGCTAAGTTCTGTGGCGTTGTTGTTCACCATAGCTCCATTCATGGCAACTTCATCTCCTGTACCTAGAACAGCTTAGTTACTAAAGTGAGATTGGCCTAAGAGAGCCCTACTTGTCTTTCGGCAGAACAAGTCGAGTATAGATTATAGGGCTACAAGTAACTGTATTTCACCAAAACAAACTTATTCTTTGTTTGTTGTTTCTCTGCTCTTTCCTTCCCAATTGAACCCCCTCCATCTTCCCTCTTCCCGGTCATCCTCTTTGCCTGCTAGGTCCAGACAATCCACCATCCTCATTACGCTCTGCATTACCATGTCGTCTATTCCTTTTGGCTGCGTATAGAACGCCATGACTGGTGGAAAGACTATTGCACCCGCTTTGGTAATTTCTAACATATTCTCAAGGTGTATCAAGCTCAATGGCGTTTCCCTCGCCACCAATACCAGTCTTCGTCGCTCCTTGAGAGTAACGCCGGCTGCACGAGTGATAAGGTCAGAGTCGTAACCTATCCTGATACCAGCTAGGGTTTTCATTGAGCATGGGACCACGATCATACCGTAGGTAAGAAAGGAGCCTGATGAGAGGGTGGCTGAAACGTCGCTAGCAGCGTAGGTGTAATCTGCTAAAGAATTTAGGTATTGCACTGTGTTTTGTGGCGCCTCGAGTTCGTATTTGAGAGTTGATGCTCCCCATTTTGAAAGGATAAGATGAGTTTCGATGTCGTGTTTCCGAAGCCGTTGAAGTAGTTCCACGGCAAGTGGAGCACCAGTAGCGCCAGTGACAGCGACAATGACGCGTTTGCGCTGAATTGGTTGCGGAAAGGTTGATTGGAAACGGCTTGTTCGTGGAGCGAAGTGGTATCGAAGTATAGGTTTAGTCCCGAAATTTTGAATGAGCACTAAGGCCCTGCGAGTCCCAGGCCAACGATAGAGCATTCGGGAAAACATAAAGGCACATGCGATACACAAGTTTCGTTTGGCGAAGTTGATATGCATAGCCATACATATAGGATGCAACATGTTTTGGGAACATATTGGGCTACGTCACTCAGAACGGTTGATCTCCGAAAAAATACGATTAATTGCACTTTGTTCTACATTGCAGCACATCATCGGAGCGCGCCGGGGCTGCTGATAACGACAGTCTATGTATCTAGGCTACCTTTAGAACGCGGAACTGTGGATAATCGTACCAAGATACGAGATGACACAACGATGACTCAGGACAGTCATGCTTAGTAGCTGTTAATGTGACATCCGGCAATCTGAGATCGACGTTTACTCAGCATACCCTCATCTTTGCCAAGCACCATGAGTAGCTCTATAGGGATGGCTCTACACTCACAGACAGTCAAGGGATATATTGGATCATGAATAAGGGTGAACCGATGCTGTTTCACATGTACTCTTCGCAGCCAGCACACGATTATCAAGTTTGGCAGCTATGAGCGTCCGGACCAATGCAAGATTACTTAATCGTTATTCCTATGATTTCCACAAGACCCAATTTAAGCTACATATGATTGCAACTCGGCAGCAGTCCACACTTTCTCCTAAGGCTGCACACCTCGAATTTCGCTCGTTTGTGGATGCGCTTCGGAAGGAAAACGATCTTGTGGATATCAATGAAGAGGTTGATCCAAAGCTCGAAGTAGCTGCGATTACACGCCGCACATACGAACGTCGCTCAAGGGCGCCCTTATTCAATAATGTCAAAGGTGCCGATGACGGATTCTTCCGGATCTTGGGTGCACCTGGTGGACTTTCCAAAGATCCGACAAAATCACATCGTCGTCTGGCGCTACATCTTGGTCTCAAGCCATCAGCTGGACCGAAGGATATCATAGATTTCATTTTGAAGGCGAAATCTGAGAAGTCGATACCCCCCACTCACGTCCAAGATGGGCCGTGTAAGGAGGTTAAGATACTAGGACCAGATGTGGATTTGACGAAGCTACCCGTGCCATTGCTCAATAAGGCTGATGGAGGCAACTATATCCAGACGCTTGGAATCAACATCGTGCAGCATCCGACAGAGCCTTGGACAAATTGGTCGATCGCACGCGCAATGGTCCATGATAAAAATCGCATGTCAGGACTGATCATGAAACCTCAACACATTGCGCGAATTTACGATGAATGGGTTAAAAAAGGTGAAGATGTTCCGTATGCGATCGCGCTTGGTGCACCTCCAATTGCTGTTATGGCAGCGAGTATGCCACTTCCGACCGGTGTTACCGAAGCAGAATACGTGGGATCGCTCTGCGGATCACCTCTTGAGTTGGTAAAGTGCGAAACAAACGACATTTATGTTCCGGCGAATAGCGAGATTGTACTAGAAGGCACCATTTCTGTACGCGATCGTGGGCCGGAGGGTCCGTTTGGAGAAATGCATGGATACAGCTTTCTGGACGAAAACTCACAACAGCCATTGTACACCGTATCTGCGATCACCCATCGAAAAGACGCAATACTGCCAATTTGCGTGCCCGGAAAGGCGTCTGGACCAGACGAGACACACACGATGATTGGTACGCTCGCTGCCGCGGAGATGCGGCAACTGTTGCAAGATCACGGTTTCCCCGTCAAGCAAGTCTTCGCTTTGTACGAGTCACAGGTCATCTGGGCGGCGGTTCAAGTCGACCGCGCAGCATTGCCGGCGCTAAAAGTAGATGCTAAAAGATTCTGCGAGCGAGTCGGCAACTTGGTGTTTCGACATAAGTGTGGTATGCAGATCCATCGCCTTCTCATCGTAGGTGACGACATCGATCCCTTCAGCTTCAACGACGTTATGTGGGCATATGCAACACGCTGTCGCCCAGGAATGGACGATTTCCATTTTGAGGACGTTACGGCGTACCCGCTCGTGCCTTATATGAGCCACGGACCCGGCACAAAGTTAACAGGTGGTAAGGTTGTCAGTAATTGTTTGCTACCCAGCGAATATGAGGATAAGCAAGGATGGGTTGCGTGTGACTTCACCAATGGATATCCAGAAGATGTCAAGGAAAAGGTGCTTGAAAAATGGGGTAGGCTTCAGCTTGATTAGACAATAGCTAGCAATGTAATTTCATTCAAGCATTAGCCAGAGGTGCCGCTAAGCGTTTTGGGAGAAACGCTTCCAACTGATCTTGAGGATTTCCATGGTTAAGAACACAGGCAGCGATAGGGCTGCCCTATCCAAACTTTTGACATCCAGTAGCCTGGCGAAGTCCATTCCCTCCTGCAAATGGCAAACAACACGCATGTTGGTCACTTAGAAAGCCCTATAATACTCGGGCTGCTTCAATAGTAGCAATCTCGAACGTAAACTGAGCCAGGTTAAGCAATTCACATAGTATTCTCCACAGACTATCACTAAACGTTACGCAACTGTTCAGTCATCTTCGACAGGTTCCCGCCAGGAACGCGGACTGGACATCAGGGGAGTGCGGGTATAATCAAAGATGAATTTGATACAAAACCATTCACTTTTGCATGTCAATAGAAGCATGACGTTGTGATGTCCGAATTATACTTACGGTCTGCATTATACCTGACCATTTGGGCAGCACTAGTATAGTCTCAGCATGTTACCTTGATGGACGGTGCGGAACACTCACTATTCTGGGCTTATTGTCGCCGAAATATCATCAACAAAAACAGTGTCGTAACCCTACATGGTCAGTCTTCTATCAACCGAGAATGTCTCGATATCATATGCTGACCTTGAAATAGGCGTCAAGAAGCGTACCGTACTGTGGCCCATGTCAGTTTTTTTTGTATATCTTCGGAGTGAACTACATACCACACATTGATCTGAGTTGACCCCTCCAAAGAAGAGGGTAGTGATCTGATTTTCTTCCAACCAAAGGCCAAGCGGTGTCTGCGCACCCCACATGCCGCTCACACGGTCTGATCCTCTATCAGTGATTCCCTATCATCTTGCTCCATAGGAAAGCTTACTTTTATTAAAATAATAGTCGCTTCCATTTTTAACGCCTTGGATCTGGGCATCATACAATTGCCCATACGGTCTTGCGTTCCAAGAGCCCCGCATCAACGTTTTACCCAACTCGGTTCCGTCTTTCAGTTTTCCCATCTCGCTGCCAAATGAATCTGTATTGTTCAGCGCTACGATATAATACCTAGAGCTCGGAGAAATTTACCTGTGGGACTATGCCTGGTTCTCGAAAACCCCGCTATGTCCGCCGCAGGCAGATCCCGAAGATCTCTATCATCAAGGCCCCAGTTCGTCCAAAGCACGGGCATACTGTTTCTACGAAAAGCGTCAATCATGTTAAGAGTGGGCTTCACCGCTCCGCGTCCGCCTTCCGCGCTGGGAGTGAGCTCTGGATGGAGGAAAAAATTCTGCATGTCGATTATGACGAGCGCAGAGCGTGAGGGTTCGATGATGGCGCGTTTCCGGGATCCTAACATGGGGATGGTAATGGGCTTGGTCGTCGGTGCGATCATAGACCGCGTTAAATCATATGAATCATTGCCGAGGTAGATCCAGTGATTGTAGATATTTCCAAGAAGGGTAATATTGGTTGTCGGAAGCGTGATGTTTTGGTAAGCTGTGATAACATCAGACGACGCGAACGGCAGGGTTGCCGCAGCGGCTATGATTGGCATAGCGATCTTCATGGTTTTTCGTGCACTGTTAATGACAGGTTGTTGGGTGGCTAAATTTAAAAACAGCTACATTTTATTAAATTCTGCCATCAACCATTCTTATATATCGACATCACATGTAATAAGAGATAGATGATATAGAATACATGGATTTTCATCTGCGGCCTACCGGGTTCCTTCCGGTGAACAGTATCCAAGTACATGTCGAAACTTGGCATGTAATGTCACCGTTGCTCCCCATTGGTTCATGCACTTTTGGCCTGTTCCCACGGCCGATCTTGATGAAGCTATCTCCACTTTTGAAACTTTATCGCTGTAGGTGACCAATTATCTATACACTTTATAGCAGGGCAAGGGCTATAGCGCTATGACGTCTCCCGCCATTTACCGGTGTCAGTATCAGCTCATAACACACACTTGATTGGAAATTCAATCGGCCCGGAAGCTTCTGGCACAGAGGACAAGAAAGCAACGTACTGCGCATTCTCTTTTGATTATTTTTATTTCTCTATAGACGCATTCTCAAAATTAGCTACTTGTGCCATTGGTGAACAAAACTAGAATGCTATTGTAGCTCATCATTTCTCATGTTTTTCTAGCTCATTTACAATTAATGACTCTTAGCTAATAACTCCATCAACTGTATTATGGAGCTTTTTACTCTACATGACGGGCCGAACGCCCTCTGGGCGGCTCCTCAATGGAACCTCGGTTGTTCCACAGAATGCAGCTGCTGCCTAGAGCATATAGACTTTATACGTCGTCCCAGTGGTGCTTAGGCAATGTCAATGTTTTTTAGCACTCGCGACCGAACGTATACGTCTGGAAATCTAAACAAATTGTATCAATTCATTGTTTGGTCTACATACAATCGTGATTACAATAATTATATTTTTCTAGCATACTTCTTGAGACAGGTTCAAATCAACCTCGGTAAAGCTAATGTCGCATAACTGACTGATCTTGGTGGGATGCCTGACAACCCTGACTTGATATCAGACCTATGATCACGTGATCCTAGGCAGGCGCTCGGTGAGATCACAGGATGAATAGAGCACTAAGCATACGTAGCTATCAGTTCAGTGATATATCTCATTGGTCATTCCTGTAATCACTTTCGCTACGGTCAAATTAGGTTAACTTGCCACGTGCTTGCCAACACTTCCCCGCAGTAGACTCCCTATGGGGCTAGTACAAAAAGAGTTCAGGTATTCTCGCGGATTTGGGCATTACCACTGCATCCAATGTACTGTACACTTGAGCTCTTCAGCTGCTGAGTCGAGGACACTGCGATAGGTCTGATAACTTGATTTCTGACGAGTTGCGTGATCTTTTCCGTCGGCTAAGGAGGTAATGTCAGCCATTCCACCCCTGCAATGGCCAGCGCATTCTCCAGTGCACCTCCCAAGCGCATTCGCCTAAGCCTAGCATGCGATCAGTGTCGCAAGCGTAAGGTCAAGTGCGACACAGAAACACCAAAATGCCGAAATTGCTGGCTCCGGGACGAGGTCTGCGAAACAACAGACCCGCGCTGTCCAGATGCGGGCCCCAATGTTCGACGATGGGCGACCAAAAATGGCCTTCTTCCAGGTCGTAACCCGAACGCCACACATAGACACCAGAATCAAGGAGTCAGCCACGCTGCGAATCAACCTACTACCGTTACGGCCTCTTTAGAGCAGAATCACGAAAGCAGTACTAAAGACCGGGCCGCCCGCCGCGGTGGCAGAACAAGATCCGTTGCCACAGCCTTGACAGAGGTTTCGAGACCGCAACAGGCGGCCATTTACACTCCCAGTTCTCTCGCCAGTGACCAGAACTCGACTGACACAGCAGCTCTGTCGTGGGCTTCTCGTCGCTATCAGGAGATATCTGCAGGAAATGGAGGGGACAGTGGCACCCAAGATTTCGATCCTGACTGTGTAGTGAACACGGATGTTAGATCTGGGAGAGTTAAGGTGTGTTCTTCCCCCGGCTGGCGTGGTGCAGCTGCCTCGATCTTTGTCTAATGTTGTAACATCAGTACGTGGGTGGCAGCAATCTGCAGGGGCTCGCGATATTTGTCGATCTATACCTGCGTCGCAATGGTCTACAGGAGATATCATCTAGTTTTCGGCACGGCATGCATCATGTTGAAGAGTTTTCGCTTGCTCCAGAGACGATTATTCCTTCTCTACCAGATTCGCAATCTCTCCAGATGTATTTGGATACATTTTTTACAAGGATCTGGCCAATCTATCCCGCCGTAGACCGGTCAAGTGTAGAGGCGGATATTGATTACTTCCGACAACTAGAACAGTCCACTCCAGGTGGATTGAGAACCAGCCTGACTTCTACACGTATTCCTCAGCTTGTTTCAATATTCTCAATTATCACACTTGGGACCGATGAAGCTGCTGGAGAACCCACAGAATGGGGGGGTACATACCTTAGTGCAGCCTATAGTCTGTTCGCGCATTTGATTGCAACACCTTATCTTACAAGTGTTCAAGCGTCCCTATTGCTTGCAGTTGCTTTACGGCACAGACACAAAGATGGACAGGCCTGGCACATTCTGGCACAAGCAATTAGAATCGCATACTCGGTTGGTCTCCATCGTAATATCCGGTCTCAGTCAACTCCAACATCCCGGCCCACTGTCTTCGCCAGCGCCCAAGTTCATATATCAACCCAACGACGGATCTGGTGGTCTTGCTATGCCTTAGAAAAGGTAATGGAGCTAGAGTCAGGGAGGCCGTCGGCAATAAATGATGATGATATAGACCAACTCCTTCCAGATGATTTTCCAGAGGTCTTTTCTGAGTGGATAAAACTCTCGCGGACATTCGGTCAGATCACCAGAGATGTTTATCGACAGCACTCAGGCTCTGCATCGCATCTTATGTCTAAAATAGGGCGGCTTGACCAGCAACTCTTGGAGTGGGTAAATGCGACTCCAGAATACCTGAAACCTGGGCACGGAATTTTTACTAGCCAGGGAATTGCTCGTCAGTCAGATCAGCAGCACATATCGAGCTTCATAGCGCTCCAATATTACCAGGTAAGCAAACAATACAGGGCCTATCCCACGAGCGATAGCAGGTCTGACAGCAACACAAGGCGCAAATAACTCTGCTACGCGCATCTATCGTGTTCTCTACACATTCCTTCACCTCGGAGGTGAATCGATTAGGCCCTAGATTTCCATCACGTGTGAGGCTACTACAAGCAGAGAATAATTGCATTGCTGCGGCGCGTGCCATCGTACAGCGGACACTAGAGCTGGCTGACCACGGCATCCAATCGCTCTTACTTTCCACCACGCAGCTGTTGTTAGCGATTGTTACTCTTTCTCTTCATGTTCTCAAAGACCCAAGGAAACTCATGGTCCGGTCGGATTTAGAACTGCTCACAACCGCTGTAAAGCACGCCGAAGCGCAATTCAGCCGAGGCGGGAAGCCCTCTCGCTTCGTTCACGGATTGCAGACATTACGTAGCGGCGTATCTGCCGCAGTTGATATTGAATCTGGTTTGGATGCAGCAAGGCCAAACTCAATCTTGGACGGTCGATGTGACCTTGGTATGGCGACAGAAGGCCATGATGCAACACCATTATTCACAGATCAATCGCTTTTAATGTCGGATTTTATGCCTGGAGTCGACATAGCTGGGCTATCTGAGGGTATGGGATTTGAAGCGCTTTGGGGATCTATAGGCACATATCCTTTCATGGACACTGCTTTACCAGATGAGCCCTTTTTGTAGACATAGATCTTGAAATCAAGAGATTCAGTTCTCATCCTTGCCCAGTTTGCGTGCTAGATAGGTTGTGAGATGACTCGTAGAAACAGCCCAACACCCCGAGCAATAAGGCTAAGAATGAAAATCATTGGCCAGCTCACACCTCCTATCCGCCGAGTCCTAACCTTGCTTTGGTCGTTCCTAAATATGTAGAATTGATCTCACTTGTCCACACACCAAATGGAGAGCAGGGCACTCCTATGCGAGCACCGAAGAGGTAAATAGGTATGCCCAGAGCACTGATGACACTAGTGAGAATTCCATATACGAGGAACGCTCTACAGTATCCCTTAAGCTCGATAAGAGTCTATGTGGGGTCCTCGGCTTCGGAATATTTTACGCTGTACAAAATGCAGACGACGAGGGCTAGATCAGGACGTATGGAATAGGAATAAAGAGAGTAGACGATGACTGTTTAGTTGAATTCCACAAAAGCAAAGTAGTATGCAATGAAGGTAAATCTGATAGCTAGCTAATGCAGTTGCTCTGAATGCTTTGCAGTCGGCCCGTAGATCATAGTAGCGACAATCCCAACAATGGTAGGGAATACGAGCGTGACAAGCCGATATTTTAGTTGGCGAAAGCTATTGTTTTCCCGTGAAAGATAATTGACGACCCAGTTGGAACCTCCAGGCGTCATTGAGTGTATCAAAACACGCACTCAAACGCAACCACTACAGCTGCTTCTAAGCGTATAGCCCGAATGAAATCTTCGTGACATACCCATCTCGTAAAAGACAGAGAATAGGTGCGGGTGTACAGTCGACGGTACAATCAAAATCCAGATTAATGTATCGAAAGAACAGCGGCTATTACAGGATGCAGAGACCGAGCAGTAGTCAGTGGAGACTTACAAAAACTCTGCAAGAGAATAAATTTGGTCAGCATACTCTAGTGCGCTATCGCGCGGGACAGCGCCTTTGGCGACTACATAACTATCGGGAACGAGGTCGTCCTACAGTCGCCGAACTGGAGATCGCTACCGTTGACCAGCATGCGATAGCTGTAGCTGGCGTTTCAGTACGCTTGGAGGTCATGTTCGTCAACAAGGTGCTTTTCTAGTTGCTGTGAAAGGTCCAGCCTGAAGGCTTAGAATCATATGGAGTGAATTCTGTGATGAAGGCTGAATGCAATGTTGTCGGTTTTCCAAGATCGACTGGCATATTGCTGTAGAATACTTTTCGGATGACCACAGCTGCATGCACTATTAACCCGAAAACGCTTCGGTTCGGATCCACGGCATGCAAGCGCAATACCGTTTCAGCTCTGCGGAATCTCCACGCTCTCCACATAATTCTGGAGGACCCAGGATAGAGCGATCCGAGGAATCTGGGGCTTTGTAGTCCTGAATGTGGGGTCGGATCTGAGTTAAGTGGAGCCGACGTGCATTGATAACATGATACACTGAGACCGCACTGAGACCGATATTAGAGGTTAGCAGGCCTTCCCAGACAACAAGCTCCAACCGTTGTGCAGACTACGACGTCAGATAGACCGCAGAGTCCAGCGGGCACAATCATGGATATCGAATCTAAGCCGCAAGTTTCACTGATCGCAGCCACGCAAACACCTAAAAGCGGTGCCAAGGAACCTCTAAAGTCCTTTGGATCCTCGAGAGAATCGGATAAGCATATTGAAGGCAATGCTTTGTTGTTAGACCGACTTGGTAATGTCCGAAAGCTGCCCGTACCATCGCAAGATCCCAATGATCCTCTCAACTTCCAGCCATGGGAAAAGTGGGCCGTCATCTTCAGTTGCTGCTGGTTCTGTAAGTCTCTATAATCTAAGGGAGCAGTCACAATGCATTGTAGCCATACCTAATTCCAGGTTGTAGCTCTGCTCAGCCTCGCACTTGCAGGTGGCTTAGGCTCCTTTCTAAGTGTGTTCTTCCAAATGTATATACCCCACGGACACGATCCACAACACATTGCCTACCTACTCACAATACCGAATCTTGCAATCGGACTTGGTTTGTCTCCTAGTAAATGTGTTCCGCACATTGTGCTGACTGAGAAAAGGAAACTATATCATCCTACCCGTGTCCTTGGCATACGGCCGCAGACCAGTATTTCTTGTGTCGACTACTATCCTCTTCGTAGCAACAATCGGCGCCGCGATTCAGAGTGACTATAGTAGCCATCTCGCTACTCGAACTCTACAGGGTCTCGCAACTGGTGCGTCTGAGTCGCTACTACCCTTGATGTTGACCGAAGTCACGTTTTTGCACGAACGGGGTCGAATCTTTGGCTTGTACTGGATGATCCAAACTATTTCCGCCGGTATATTCAACATATCAGCCAGCTACATCAACGCAGAGCTAGGGTGGCGTTGGTATCATTGGGTGTTTGCTATCCTGATCGGGATCGGCCTTGTTGTAGCCTTCTTTTGCGCATTCGAGACGCGCTTTAGCCGGCCTGCGACAAGCATCGATGGGGTCGTCGTCTTTACTGATGAATTTGGCGTTACACAAGTTGTACCCGACAATCAAGCCCAGGAATATCTCGGTCAGGCCAGCAGACAAGTGTCGGAGGATGCGGGGAACGAGCCAGCTACCCGAACCACGTACCTACAGAAACTGATGCCTTGGTCCAAGCCGCACACGAGACCTGCGTACATTATCCTAATGTCCTGGGTACGCATGGCCCAGAGTTTGACCTCTCCAGCTATTCTATATGTTGTTTTAGTCACATCCATCACGCTCAGCTGTGTGGTGGACATTTCACTAACTTACGACGCGGTCCTGCAGGCCAAAGGCTGGCTTCCCAAAGACATCGGTCTCATCAACATGGGGCCAATCGTAGGCGGCATACTTGGCTCAGCTTACTCGGTTCTATTAGGCGAGCGTCTGGTACTTTGGATGGCGCGGCGTGACCATGGCGTCCATACACCCGAGCATCGCTTGGTAGTACTGGTGCCGCCTGCAGTAATTGCCGTGGGTATGTTGATTACATATGGCTTCACTGCCAGCGGTAAGACTAGCTGGTGGGGTCCCGTACTGGCATATACTTTCTTCTCAACTACGTGGGTGACTGTTCTGATTGTATCTACGACATTTGCTGCCGAAGCTAACCCAAGACATCCGGGTCCTGCATTGGTGATGGTGGTGGGCACAAAGAACATTGTCTCTTTTGGTTTCACATATGGTCTCAATCCCATGTTAGACAAGGGCGGGTACTCGTACGCGTTTGGAGCTTTGGCTGGCGTTCTTGCGACATGTTTCATTCTAGGCATTCCCGTGTATTATCTCAATCCGAAGTGGCGAGCGTATGTTAGTCGCGCGGGAAAGCAAAGAGGCGTAGTCTCGACTAATGGAGAATAATTTGATTTTATAGCTAAACTGATAAATAGCTATAGAGTTATCTCTGGTATCGAATCTACTGGCAATGCCTTGAAGGGAAAGTTCAGGTCCAGGATTTTTTTGCCATTCTTACCTTTCTTGTGAAAAATCACAAAACCCCTGAGGTTATCACGCGCATAACACGGTACATAAAGTCTTGCCTTACGATACCTAATTAGCCTGGAATCTTCCTAAAAGTTACTCACCAACTCGACCTAGTTATATCTATCTTCAGTTATGTATGAGGCGATCTCTACAGGTAATGATAGTTGGTTGCTGTTGGGACATACAGTAGGATCGAGCTGACGATACCAGTCTTACCTCGGTCTTGCCACGGGCATACAGGTCTCAGCAAGGGCATACAAGTCTCAGCAGGGGCATGCAAGTCTCAGCAAGGAAGCAAACGTCTCAGCAGTGGCAGGCCTGCCT
>PELC01000060.1:0-193018 GCA_005212705.1 Curvularia lunata | reverse complement strand
AGCAAACGTCTCAGCAGTGGCAGGCCTGCCTGCTACTGCTGAGTATATAGCTACGTCGATAGACTAGTGGCAGTGAATCAGTCAAGTCTTCATCTAGTGTTTTATGCAACTGCAGTTGTTTTGACTCAACCCCACCTTTATCGTGCCAACAATATATATAATAATATCTTAAAATATCTAAAAATAGCAGCGTGAAATATTACGTTAAAGCTACTCGATTTTTTTCCTTAAGATTTTAGCGTATTTTACTAGACGTACGTGCTTACTAAGCAGAATAAATAGCTACTAGAAAAAACTAATAGATATTGCCTTTCTAAAAGTATTAATTCTATTAGTATAGCTTATTTAGTTATTTAGTTATAAAGGTTTGAATATATCAACTTTTTAGAGTTCTTTTTTTTTCTGTCACCCCCCTGTAATATCGGCCTCGATGAAGGAATGACTCAGAAGGGAGGCACATGACAATCAAATTTCCGGTGGTACAGATGGCGTCCTTCAACTCTCATTTTATAGCTACTATCTCCAAGTTTCGGTTACTTTGCTCCTATGTAATGGCGATCTGATCCCTTTGCCCTCTGCTACTTGACGTCTCATTCTGCTACAATTATCATACACATTACTAGTTCATCCCATTTAGCAAAAACGTCGCACCTAATCCTCTGAACGTTCATCATATGAAAAACTCCAACACACATTTGTCACATAATTCCTGCCTAAAGAGAAGAAAGGACACGACCAGATTCCATACAACGATACAATAAAATTCCTATCTCCTGTGCTCAAAAGCGGATGATGAAAAAATAAAGAACGTAGACGATAACAACCGCCAAAGCAAAAGAAACTTTAAATATCAAGACTGGAAAACTCAAGAAGGCAAGAATGAGAAAGAAAAACAAAAAAACTCCGAATGTACAAGTACACCATAGCTACTTCCCGGGTATCTATCGTACATGAATCTACCCATACGACCAATCAATCAAACCGGTCAGATCCTCACTTATCTTGTGGAATCATCCCAGCCCGAGAGTATCGTCTACATAACCTCGAACAAACGCTATGTTCTTTTGAACCACACCCACATTGACAAAGGGAAAGAATAATACAGTAATATACTGGCTAACTATCCTTACAACGTTGAATGGGCCATGATTTCATGGGGAACAAGGATGTGATACAGGTAATCACCCTAGCCCCAGGGCTGGAACGCTCAGTGCTATCGACCATTGCCGTAGACACAAGGATATATCGTGCCTCTGCCACGTCGGCTACCATTCTATTTGTTGCCATATCCGCTGTATGCTCCAGGAGTAATCATGCCGGTTGGTCCTGGTGTGTTGGACGCAAGGCCTGCAGGATGATTAGTGGGTGTGCTAGGTCCATCAACACCGTGTCTTGCGTTTCCGGGATAGAAGGTGTTGTTGACACCTTGTTGAAAGCCTGACAAGCCCTGTGATGCACCCTGTGCGGCCAGGACGGCAGCTTGGGCAGCTGCGCTGGCTGGGGCTCCAACACCGGTAAGACCCCACATGTGGCCGCTCATCTCCTCGGGAACAGATCCATCGAAAATCTTCCTCTTCATCTCCCAGAAAACGACTCCTGTCAACCAGGCGTCAGAGCCAGCCGTATGCGAGTTGCCAATGCGCTGGCAGCCGAGCTCATCGGCAAGATCCTGGAGGCCGGATTTTGTGCCTAGGTTGTTGAGTATGTTGGTGGCTGTTGAGCCAATAACACCACGTCTGACAAGGTTGTTGGCATGTCGCCAGAGATACTTGACATCTAGCAATTTAGGGAAGAAAACGTTGACAAGCTTCCGATATGTCTCCTCGTCCTCGGGTAAGGGTTGTGAGGTCAGCATCTTCAGCATGTAAGCAAAGTCATATCCAGAGTGGAATGATATCCAGTTGACATCTGGTGACAGAGTCATTCCAGATGTTGTGAGTAGAGAGCCAAACTCTTGCGGGTCGATACCCTGCTCTCGATGTTTTTCGAAATCAGCACCAGACTTCTTTAGCATCTGGATTGACTCTTCGTTGTACATGTCGTCTTCAAGGGAGAATTGAAAGTTGAACGACCATGTGCAGGGGCAGAGGACTATGTTGTTTGCATATCTTTGCAATGATTTGGGCTTGTAGGTCAGAGTGTTGGTGTCGAGGTGTGTTGGAGGAACGTCGCCTTGGACGTTGAAAAGGGTGACGCCAAGCTGGATAATCTTCAGTAAGTCGACGTTGCAGCGTACGGTTTGGTAATGATATGAGGCCTTTGAATTGAAATCTCCGATCGGCCGCGCGACAACACCGGGGAATTCCGTGTCCTATTGTTAAAGTGAGCATTGTGTTCGACAGGTCAGGAGGGGTGGAATAGAAATTATCCCAAAAAAGCAGCCATAGAACCACCACTGATGTAAGATTGAGCAGCCAGAAAACACCGCCCTCCAAAAATTGCATATGCGACGCGTTACAGGAAAAGGTAGACTAACCATGCTGATGTAGGGGTACTGGTCGATGAGCGAGCGCAGCATGTCCATCTCTTGATGCAGATTGGAGCGCCATACTTGACGTATCCGTTGTCCCACAATACCTTTGGCACCATCGTGTCCACGAGCCGCATTCTCCTGTATTTGTGCGCCATGGGCAAACCGCATGCGCGCTTCGTGTCCGTCAAGTCCTGTTCCTCCGCCTGCCCCGCCAATGGCTGCCGCTGCCCCCAGACCTGCGCCTCCTAAGCCAGCACTCAGCGCCGCATTCGATTGGAAACCGCCTTGGTGCTGGCCAAAGAGGTTCAGACTGTTGGCCTGGTTACCCCCGCCAAAGCCCGGGTGTTGCATGCTCTGTTGCTGCTGCTGTTGCTGTTGCTGTTGCTGATGTTGGTGCAGCGATTGTTGCTGCTGGGGTATTGGACCAGAGAGATGTGCGAATGGATTGGAGAGGTTGTGGCCGGGGAAACGGCCCCCGTGAGGCGGCATCGTGGGCGAGGTGGAGGTGTTGGTACGACTGGCGCGACGGTGCAAGTGGCTGAATCGCTGCTATGTGGTGAGAATGACGCGAACGAGGGGCACTTTAGAAGATTTCGGATCCGAGTTCCAGGCGTTTACAAGAAATAGGAGCTTTCAGAACACGTAGAGGGTGCTGGTGATAGCGATGGGGGATGTGGGCGGGCGTGAATGAATCGAGTGGGGAGGTTGAGCATGTATGGAGGCCGTGCGCCATGATGGCTCGCCAAGACACTGCGAGATGCGACTGACGACTGCTTCGGGACGTGACGCCAACAGCTTCTGCGACCGCGAACGCCTCTGCCTTACCCAAGCATCTAACGCGGCCCTTCAGTACGTTCTCCCTGTTTCTCCGTGGTCCCAATTGGCACGCAGGCACCCAGCAATTCCTAACCTGAGCAGCATCTTCACAATGGCACGCCCCTCTATCACCGGCTTTGACCCCAAGAAGTTCGCCGCCGCCGCTGGCAGGGGAACCAAGGGCGACCCATGGGCGCGATAGTATGTCTTTATCTCGGCCTTGTATACTTTTTGATGTACTTACGTTCAACTAGTGAACAATGGCGATACACCGGTCCCTTCACGCGCTTCAACCGTTTCAAGGGCGCTTTCCCCGGCCTCGGAATAGCGACCGTTGCATTTGCTGGATACGTGGTTGCTGAGCAGCTCTTCTTCCAAGACAAGGGTCATCACGATGAACACGCATAGGGCATGCACATGAGGGAGAGCATGCATTTCGGCGTACCGGTTGCTTCGGGTTCCGTTGCTGTGGGATTGTATATACCTTTACCACACAGAACGTTCAATAGAAATTCAGAGTACAGAAGGACTCGATGCTATTCACTAAGGGATGTGAGGAGTGCTTGATATGGGTGTCGTAGCGAGCCAACCAGTCAAACTGAACATGAGTGAAGCCAAAGCAAACAGTGATAGAAATGATACTGGAATGAAGTGTCTATCAATCATCCTTTCGAGAGTGCCTGCAGATATTGCTATCGTTTCTGCGGTAAAGTTACTACATAGTATACGTCTGTGATTTGAAGAAGAGCTGTGTGATGGAAAACTATGCATTCTTTTTGACTGAAGTTGTTTACTACTATCATGCTGGAACTGGCAATCATTCTTAAGCATTTTGGTCTATCCGTATTTTTTAGCGCTCATATTCGCACATGTTGTACTGTTCTCCCTCGCCAGATTAATCTGCTCGTTCTTCAACATGTCTATATAAATACATTTCATCCGATCGACACAGCATGACATATTTTCTATCATAATATACAATATTCATACAGCTCCGAATCTAAATTCAATTGGCACGTATTGCGTAAAGATGTCATGTATTCAATGCAATTTGCTATTCACAATATTTACACACGCTCTGGAGGACTCTGACACATGCACGATATCGTACCAGTGTCATGACGTGAAACCACACATAAAAGGATAAAACAACAAACCACTCGAACGCTTCCATACATATTTCACAAGAGGAACTAAAATCAGTTTCGACTAGAATGAGGTGTCAGTCAAAACTCAAAATAGAACTCAGTCAAACACGAAACACACGCACCACAAATTTCCCAAATTCCTCAACAAAATATATCAAATTCGTAAAACTCTACTTCTCAACTTTTCCAATCCCTTTCCAAGTCTTTCCCCGTTCCAGACCACCTCGTTACTCAATTCCATCCCCTACACGCTACCTCACCACCCCTAACCCTCCACCAAAACCTAAAATATACTTTTCTCCCATCCGATCCCTATCGCACCCTTATCGCCCAATGCCCTACCACCCAACACGGAAACTATATGTACTACGCGCTACGGGCCTTTCCCATTTCACGACTCAAGTTCCCAAACACGCCTGCATTGCATACCCGCTCAACACCCCCATCCACCCGTCCCGCGCCGTGGACAAGAGAAGCGTTACACCTGCACCTCGGCTGTGCGATCAAAGTAGAAAAAAAACGGGGAGACGAGAGAAGAAGTGATAAGAGACTTGCTATTTGCATGCATGCATGCATGCATGTATGTATGTATACGTGGCCAGGTAGGAGAACTCTATGTACGACGGTGTGGTAATAGTTACGAGGGGAGTTACACAGGCGGCTCTGAGGAGCATGTGTTACCTAGCGTCTTGGCGGGCGCTTGTGGATGAATGTAGGAGGGGAGGATATGGAAGGTCCAGGTGGTCAATTTGAAGATTTAGGGGTATGGGGATGGGAAGAGGAGGGCTAAGGGCAGGTAGGTAGATCTAAGAGGAACAGATGATTGTGAGATTGAGCCAACGGGGCGGAATTGTGACAGTTCTCGTGATGAATACGAGTTAGTCGTGCTTGGAGAGGCGGGTATGAATGCAGTAGCTTCTACTTTTTTCCCGCCTCTACTATCTGCTGCTCTTTGACAAAACTGAGTTTGGCACCCGAAACTCCAAATCTTCAATTTCTAACTGCCCCCGGGACCTGCGCAAACACACCCTTGTATCTTCTACACCGCTTGCTAATGCTCTCCTCGGACGGTGTTCAAGGACCACTCTATCTATCACCTTCTGAAGATAGCTTGCATACATGTTTACAGTAGCTCAAACACCTTCGCTCCACTTCTTCAGCCAGCATGTTCAGCTGCTGGGGTTGGAAGAAGCTTTGGCTTGTATTTTCTTTTTTACTTCTGTCTTGTTTCCACCCTCACATACCTTACCTAGCGTGCAGTTGGAAAAGAAAAAAGAAGATATTCGGCATATAGTCGGTCGGTGTGTGGGGGCGGCGTACATAGACACACAACCATGGACTTTTTTCCCCACGCTAGGCGGAAAAGAGGGATGCCTGCGTCAGCTGTGTGCAGGGAGGTGGTGACATATTCAACCTGTTAGAAGGCGAAACAGCCATGGAGAAAAGAAACGAAAGCGAGGAACGAAAAAGAACACAAGCTTCGTCTGTGATCTGTCGGGATTGTTCGCTTGACTGGGTTTTCTCGTGTTCGTTTTTTCTCGTGTTGACCTCACGATCTACCGGTTCTCCCGAGTGCATGGTCGGCAGCGGCCCGTTTCTCTGGACCTGCGTTCCTTTTTCCCAAGGACGTTGCTTATTCTTTTGTCTTCGAGGGAGCTGAAACACAAGGAATGTCGCCGAAGAAGGAAAGAAAGAAAGCGCCGCTACGGGCACCGAGTGTGTTAGTGTGTATACAGGTATGTACATACATACGTGGGGTGTATGCATGTACCGGTATCAACAAAAATAAGTAAATAAACAGAAGGCGAATACGAAAGTATATTCCGGGCTTACCCGTGGTCCTGGTAGACACGGCGTAAGCGATCCCCTTGTCTTGTTTCTGGAATTTCCTTCACTCGGTGTGAAGCAGGCCATTCTCCAAATACATACCAAGGCTGTTAAAATCGCGGGTAGTTGCCTTTTGGTGTGTTTGCTCATCTATTTGCTCATTCAGACGGCACCAGCCGTTGGCTGCTAACATCAGGGAAAACTGGGGGCCTGATTGGTATATTACCGGGTCCTGGTTTTTTGCCTGACGTCTCACTCGGTAATGACCTACCCGTGTATGCAGGCGTAGAGCAGAGGGCGATTGTGGCTTGCATGAGCACGGTTGCGTCCTCGCGAAGGACTAGGGAGGTCCACCCACGCCGCCTCGCAACTGAATGTGAAATGGGTTGATGCTAACGCTCAAAGGAAATGAGTCAGCGCGACATGAAGCCGATTTCCTTTGCTCCTGCGAGAGATCGTCCAAGAAAAAAAAGTGCATCCTTCAACGTGCCGCGTGCAGAGAAAGGGTCCGGCCACCTGCCCGTTTAAAGGGAGCAGCCGAGAAGGATTGTGCATGCTGGGGCACTACCCACCAATTCGCAGCTGAACGCCGCGTCTCCATCTCGACCAGTTGTTAGGCCAGCAGTTCACGCTGGGGCAGCACGGCTCATAGGAGTGGGTAATTTTGTCATATGTGGCTCTAGATCGTCGGGCGCAAGGGAGCGCTACCGTTGACATTACGGGCCGTGTGTGTGTGTGTGTGGCACCGCAGCCCCAGCCTCTCTTGACGAGATGAGCTGAGAAAAACTGTCAAGAGGGAAAAAGGTTAGTCTGTCCTGTAGCCTAAGTACAGAGTATTGTGGCGTCTAGATGGGACTGGGCGGGTTCTGATTAGTTAGTGCATAGATCTGACATACATCTAGTTATCTGTTAACTATTGAACTTTGCTAATACACGGAGCCGGGATCTGCGGGGGCGCATTGACCGCATCCTCTTTTTGTGTGAGCTCGGCGTGTCATCACCGGCGGGACTTGGTTGCAGGAATTGACAAAGACGACAAGCCTTCATGTATCCCTTGACGCTGCATATGTCCGTACAGACTGTGGTAGTCAGGTGCAATTGTTGCAAGGCTGCATTCCTTAAAAAGTGGAGATGGATGCTGCAATTGATGACCAATAGATATGAATAGTATGAAATGGCTATTCATGTAGATTTCGGTCATACATACGATGTAGCGCCGGAACATGGTGCGTTATCCATGTTGAATGGGATCTCTAGCGCCTCATAGCAGCACTGGACCTCAGCCCGAAAGCTAAACCAAGCCGTTGAAGCTCGTGGGGGACTTGGGTTGACTGGTTGGTTCCTAGTAGGGTCATGACACTGGATAGTTGTAACCACAGTAGAAGTGGCATGTCGTGTTCAGGTTTCAGCCAAGTTCTAGCGTAGATGTTATGAGAATCTGAGTTTACTTGGGCAGTAATGACTCGGCTATTCTAGCCCTGATTCTCCGCGGTGTCATTTGTAGGTCGTTGGGTCAAGGGACGCGAAAGCTTCGTGGGATGCCGTTGTAATAAAAAAGCATAAAAGTAGTCAACGGCTAGATGATGTTCGCCACATACCAAGTCTAGTGAGCGGGAAAGGCTGGAGGCGCCACGTAAACGACTACGTTTGCTTTTTCGTTGAGGAACAAGAATAAGCTTCCCGATCTACCGGGCTATGTCTGGTACTCTTCAGACGGTTCATATGTATTTGCTTTATCGAATCGATAGGATAATTCACCGATAAGAGGGTAAAGCTTTGGGTGGCCTGCGGGCTGGGTGACCGTCCCTCAGTGCTTGGGATAGAAACCTGGACCAAAGTCACATAGGAGCACGAGCGAGCAAGCTGCGATTGTATTCCGTATTGCCAGGAACATGGTGGTGTCGCGGGTCGATGACTGTAGCCGTCACGCGTCACCATATACGCGTTTTGATCAATCGCAGTGAAGCACGATTGCGTGGATGGCTTCTGGGCCAAGATGGGCACGCTTAGCTGGATTTGGCTGGACTCGTGTCGGGAATGCCATGATGAAAAAGGGTTGCAAAGCACGGAACGGTTTGCTGCGCATGCTGATCGGTTGCGACTGCATGTGCATGGCTACAGCGTTGGGATCGGCGGACTGAGTCCGGGTGGTTAGGATTTGGGGCCATGACCAGAACGGCTAGCGCGGGCTGCAGGTACAGAAACATGGTCAAGGCATCGGGGGAGAGGGTGGGAAAAGAAAGATCAGCAAAGGGCACAGCAAACCAGGCAGGAGAAGGACACGCAGGTTTGGCGGCACCGCCAGCATGGCCCTGCGATGCAAAGGGGGCGAGTTCGGTTGCTCAGAGCCTCTGATGCATTGGCGGTAAGTCAAGTGGAGACCGCGAAACAGACGGAGAGTGATGGTTCCTACGGAGGGGACTGCAGCACGCGCGCATGTTGGCGCAGTGGGTACTCCGGTGAAGGACAGTGTCGGGGAGTACAAAGTGGCCACGGTGCGAGGCTCGTCTTCTATTTCAGGGCGTGGCGCAGGCGTTATGCAACCAACGTCACCGTTTCCAGATGGACGGTATCCAGATGGAGAAGCGCACACATAGTAGGCCGTGGGAGGGCGAGCAAAAAGCGAAGAGGGCTCGCACGCACGCGTAAGACGTGGATCCCGCTAGGTTGTAGTGGCAGCAGAAAAGGTGGAGGCATAGCGTATAGTCGTCGGCGACGTGCGGTTGGGGCACCACTGCAGGAACCCAGCAGGGGGAGTGTGGGCAGTTCGAGTTGAGTTGTCTTGCACGCGCCGCGGCGGCTGTGAGGGCAAGCGTGTGGCCTGACCTGTGTGTGGGATGGGCTGTCGGCGGCTGGACGGGCGCGATGACGAAGACATTGCTCTGTTGTTGCCCAGCAGTCAGCGGGCGAGGATAGGGTGCAGGGTGCCGTGGGAGGGCGAAGTCAGGGGGGCCTTGCACGTGCGCCAAGCGCGCCGGGCAGTGCGCGCTGAGCACGTGACCGCGTCTTCACTGCTTGCAGCGACAAGCGCTAGGGCTCGGCATGCTTGGTCCTCGGCAAATGTCTCGTGACGACGATAGCACCTAGACGCTGGGACCAGCGACACGACATGTCGCCGTCCAAAGACAGAAAGTGTCGCTGCCCATGTGCTCGCACGGCACTTGGGCGCACCATGGCGCGGCGCTATGGAGATTGGGTCGGTGTGCTTATGGTGCGGCCATGCAGCAGAGCAAGCAGAGCAGAGGGTGCCCGCTGGCGGTGCGACGGTGCCGTCTGCCTGCAGCGAGTCGTTCTCTGCTCTCCACCACAAAATCTCCGTCACCAGGGTCTCACAGCAGTCTATACAAAGACATGATACATAGTCCATCCCACTCAGCACAGAGGCCCAGAAGCGGACGCCGGCTCAGACGGCACCCGAAACAGGCTTTTGCTGATAGCTGTCCTGGGCGGTTGCGCCCATTCGGACTCTCTCGACCCACCGGCGAGCCCTGTAGCGATTGAGACAGCAGACTCTTGAGTGAGGCGGGGTATCGCGTCCTGGGACCTGTCGACTCGTACGGTAGTCGTATCTAGGCGGATTCGTCGTCGGCCACAGCCCTCCGAGCAGGGCTCTCTTCGGCTGTTTCATCGTGGACACGTCTCAGGAAGATCTGCAGACAGGACCATAGTAGGGACGTGGCCCAAGCCCAGGCCCAGTATCTGTCTACATCCGATGCTTGTCACGATCCCCTTCAAACAGATCTGTTGATCCGCCGCCGCAAGCCATGATGGCGACATGCACCAGCTCTCGTAACAGAGCGGCCATCTGCTGGCTCGCAAGCTCGAGAGGATACCTGGCCCCGCCATGATGCGCGCAAACCTGCGCGTGCAGACATACACGCTTCATACATAGCCCATGTACATGCTGATTCTCCCCTACATACTACAATTATGACTACGTGCGTATGCCCATCCACACATACGAAGTACACAAACACACACACACACACACACACACACACACACACACAGAGTACACAAAGCAAGGTGGCATTGGACCACTGGGTGCATGCTCCCAAGTGCAGAATGCATGCCAGCCTAACCCTGCTCGCAATGCGCCGTGCCCACCTGCACTTGGATAGCAAATGCAAAATGCGAACCCGGCACTGTTCGGCACTAACCAGCACAAGTCTCCCCTCTCCCCGCCAGCCCAGCGCAGCACAAGGCAAGGTGGCTAGCAGGTACCATAGTACAGGCGCGTTGGGCTTAGTCATCCGCCCGCACACAACACAGCCAAGCGCAGCAGCAACAGCAACACCACCGCCACCGCGACAACAACAACAACAACAACATGCCATCGTCGTCTGCGTCTTCGTCAGCGGCAGCCTCAGAAGGCGGTCCAGCCCCTCACTCCAGCCGCTCCGTGCGCTCATTGTCCTCGTTGCTGGCAGGCATGGCCGGATCCTTCTCGGTTGCACAACAACATGCCGCCGGCTCGTCAGCAAATTGGACCTCACCTCCTGCTACCCGTACCGGGCCTAGATGTGGTCAGAGCAGCGACGTAGCAGATTTAACCGTTTATTTCGTTGCCATGGCCAATCACAAACGCCCTGCTGGGCCCCTGCGACGTTATATTGCTTAGGCCGACCTGTCGGGCCGCATTCTTGTGTGTGCTCAAGGCCTAGCAGCCCAGGAGCTCATAGGCATGCGACGCCGGGCCTCCCCCGTCCAAGATGCCCCTGTTTCCGTCCTCCCCAGCCACTAACAAATGCCCTGGCGTTGTCGCTCAGCGGCAGATACCCATGTCCCTGCACGACTGGGATGTCCGCTAGCATGGTGGGAGCGCACTGAGCACAATTCATCCTTCTCCACATGCTCTCCGCCGCTGGACCAAGCCCGCCTTGTACTTACATAGTGAGATCATCCCTACTTGCCCTCCAACTTGGCTGGCCACGAATCCCCCATCGACTCCCGTGTCACGGCATGCGCGACTCCAGATAATGGGCCCCGTTTCCCGTCATCACCTCCACATTAACCACTCACGCTCCTTACTTCCAGACTCACCACAGCTAAACGCCCTCGTCTTGAATTCGCAACCTCCGTCTGTCTCACTTGGGTCTGTGCCATCCACCAGCTTGTCCTCCACCCAAATTCCCTAGTCGCATCCTCGTCGGTCACCACACGCCCAGAGGGATCCCTTTCATCACCCGTTGTCCTGAGGCACGGTGGTCCGTGAACACTCTCTTGCATTGCCGTCCTTTTTGCCCTGCAAACAAGCCGGCTTCCTTGCTGGGTGCGCATATATTACTTTGGCTGTTATTGCATTCCGACTACTCCTCTATCATCATCTGTCCCACTAGTACTCCAAGGCTTGGCCCAGGTTAGTAGCCCCCCGTCCGCTTCCAACACCTCATGCTCCAGTGATCCCCTTCTACACACGCATAGACCACTGACGCATGCAACAGCCGTGTTGACCTGGGCATCCAAGCTCACACCACCAGACCCATCGTCGCCGGCGATAGGTCGCTTCTTAGCATCTCTCTCGTAACCTCGATGGTTGTGGGCTTACGATCTATTGTTGGCCATCTGTGGAGACCCGCACAGTCCAACTCGCATTGAGTATCATCTAGATCCTCTCTTGCGCTTCCTCTGCACCTGCAAGACATGTTTTCGTTCCATAAGAACGATGTCTCACGGTCTCGACAGTCATCCATCGACTCATCGGCAACTGGAACGCAAGCGTCCATCTTCAATTCAGACTCTTCTCACCCCGGCGCGCAGTCGCCAGAACAACCTCACAGATTCAACCCCGCTAGGCGAAGTTCCGTCTTCAACCTGAGATCAAGAAGCAATACTGGTGCCTCATTAACACCCTCGCTTTTGTCTCAGAGCCAATACGACATGACGGACCATGATGCCTCCTGGCACGACCAACAGGGCAGCGCCAAGGGCCACCCTTCTGCTGCGTCGAGAAGATCTTTGTTCCGAGGCAAGAAAGGCAAACGACTCAGCGAAACAGGGGTTGTCGGCAGCGATGAACACGAAGGAGAGGTCAGCGAAAGGCGAACATCGCTTCTACGGAAAGCCAGAAGAGGCACCAATCAGTCGGAAGACGCTGGTAAGTGGCTTGCTATTATCGACTGGGCGGGTTCATGAACTTACCATCATTGCAGGTGGCAGCCTTATAACCCGCATCTCCAGTCCGTTTGACTTTCAGCACCTCTCACATACAGATCGACACCAGTTTGCTGCTCTCGAGCACGATGCTAGTAGCAACAGAGGTTCTGGTTCTTTTCCAGGACATACCTCACAGCCTTTCCAGCAAGGCATGGCACCGATCAATAACCCCCATTTCAGCAACTTCTCCTCTGAAAACCTAACCTCCGGTGAAAACAGGTTGTCATCTGGATTGAGCATTGGATCTCCGCCTCGCAGCCCTGAAACAACATTTGCGACGGACAACACGCCCCAGTTGCCCAACTCACGGCGTCCACTTCGGCTGGCTAGATCGATTGAGAGCTTTTCTCAGCCCGGTGTTAGCCCCCGGAAACACAGTCTCACGACGCTACCTACGCTTATGTCGCGTGCTCCCCTGGATCCCGCATATGAAGACAAGATGTCTGCTGCACGCAGGATGTCTCGGCATAAGCGAGAGTCTGGTATCTGGGACTCTTTTTCGGTGTCTGCAGTAACCACCCCAGATCCATTACCAGAGATCGAGGAAAACGCGTCTTATTTTGGACATGCTTTGACAACACCAGACGATTCCGCTATTCATGCGACCACACCCCCATTCAGCCCAAGTCTTGCAGATGTTGCTGAAGAGCCAGAGCGCTTTGTTAGCCCAAGACCCGCACCGCAGCCACCTATCAAGACCCCAAGCTCGCCGAAAACCTCTTATTTCGGATCGTTCTCTTTCCAGAACCATCAATCACCAATTGGTGGCAGAGCAACCCCTCGGGGACAATATGATGTCTCACCAAGAGCTGAGCCCTCTCACTCACGATCCTCATCACAGCAATCTGATACGTTGGGCTCTGCGGGTTTCTCGCGTAGAATGTCGATTCGAAGACCATCTTACCGTCGCCAGTCCAACACGTGGCGCGCAATTGAAGAGTCATGGGAGGAAGACGTCGATTACATCTACGACAATGCGCTGGAAGCTGAATGCGACTTGGAATGGGACCGGGCATCCGACCATGGCGCCGAACATCCGCAGATTCCAACCATTACAGGCGGGCCAAACCGTCGCGAATCTCGAGTCATTCCTGCCCATCACGAATATTCTGTGCCAGACCACTTCCGTTCGTCCTTGCTAGTCCCAAGCACAAGCAGCGTACCAGAACTGGATCCTGTATCTGCGATATCCACGTCTACTCTCAGTTCAGGACTACCAACCACACCCTCTGATCTTTTCAATGCCAATCATTACAGCAACGATACTGGCTTCGCTCTTAGTCCCTCTCTGTTGGTGCCTCAGGAATACAAGGACACTCGAGATGTTACTTATGAAGATCTCCTTGACGAGTATGCTGGATCGGATCGTCACTTCCCAATGCTCGACCATGGCCGGAGCACCACCAGCTCTGCACGCAGCAGCCACGTCCGGCTCAGCAGGCGCAGCTCGTACGACAGCAGTCTGATGTCCTCTATTCAAGGCTCTGGTCTGTGGAGTTCCCCTGTCCGACGCTCAGCAAGCTCTGCGGGAAGTGTGCCAGAACTCGTACCTTCTCGACGTAACCGAAAAGAGCTTGGTGTAAGTCTGGGAGATTCACTGTCCGACCAGATTGCATCTTTGCGTGAGGACAACGAGGACGACGACATTACACCTCCTGGACATACCTTCGAAGCACGCACCTTCTTCGCTTCAGACGATGAGACGACACTGGACGAGGAACGATCCTCGAACCGTATCAAGACTGACGTCAAGACATCTCTGGATCTTGCTCGCCGTGGTTCCCAGCGTGGCAACCACCTGACGGCTGAAGAAGAGCTGGAAGCATCGCTCAACATTGCTCGTCAGGATTCAAAACGCTCTTTGCGCACATCTGCGCGCCAGCACAAGTCTGCGCTCTCTGATGGTGCAGCCAAACTACTTTCTCCCTCTCCCGTTGTCGAGAACAAGCCCACCACGTCACGCAGTCGTGCGGCAACTACCAGCCAATCCCGCTCGCCTGTTCTGAGACTTTTCCCTCAACCACCACGGGCCATGTAAAGCCACCCTGCAATGTATCGAGTACATTATCTATCAACAACCATCATCTACCCAGCAGCCCAGGCGGCTCATTAGGCAGAACTAGCTGCGTTGCATTTCACGCACCTAGGAAAGCCCTAATACATTCCATGTACATATTAACGACTTACGCTATTTCCTTCTCTCACGATCTACTGGCGGATTCATCATCGGAAGATCAAAAGGGTCGGGCATTTCCTATCAGCAATCATCTCTTCCAATATCCCTGGACATCTCCTTGAGTCTTTTTTCCATCTCATCTCGTTCTGACTGCATCGAATCGGCGCATCCTACCATTATCTCATTATCTCCCTATAGACCCATCTTGTCAACGTTCCGAGCCACATTTCTCTTTTGTCCCCGTAAGAAGTTTCGTTCAGATTAGAGGCATCGGAGTATAATTGCTATTCAGCGTTCAGGACATGGACCGCGGAGTCGACCTTTCCATGTTCGAGGACACATTGCGACGCTTTGCCGCAAATTACATTGCATCCTATTTATCTAAAACTTAAAAATATATCTGCTTACCCACCGGCAAACAACCTTCCTGACTGCTCTGACTGCAATGTTGATGTCTTCAAACTGGTTACACAAGTTCACTGGGTGGCGCCATCTGTAACACCTTTTGGCATGCAAATTTCCGCTTAGAACGTCATTGCTTCGCCGTTTACCCGCACGTTGTTTGGTGAGGCAGTAGTCTGGCACACTCGTGCAACTTAGCTTCAGCAGATTGGCGAAGCAAGATAAAGTTTACAACGTCTTTCTCAGGAACAAAATAAGAAACAGGTTGACATTTCTAGTCCCGTTTTCTGTCACGCAAATGTGTGAAACAAGTTTGTGTCATCAACGGTGCCTACGTCACAGTCACCAATTTAGCCAGTCTGGTTGTCTCATCAACCGAACAGCATCGGTTATTTTAGATTTGCAACCGTTCTATTGTTTGTGTTAGCCCAGACGTCTGTAGCGTCGTGTAAACAACAACTAGCGAAACTAAATTACTCTGGCCCAGGATGCGTGGTCCACGATCAAAACCTAAATCCAGGTCGCAGTGGACGAACGATTACGAGAAGAAACACGTGGATAACACGTGTGTTAGTGGGGACTAGATGGTGGCTCATGGACACGCTAGGAAAAAGTGACATGAAGGCATATGCCTGGATGCAAAAAAAAGCGGGGGGAAGACGGGACGAGCATGGAGTCGATAGATAAATAAGCCCAGGTATGCTTGAAGCGAGACATTGTTATGGCTTTCGCTAGGACAAAGTGTTCCAGGTCTATGCTCCATTCTATCGATATTGAAAACATACTACTATTTACCAGGAGGGGGTTGGTGGAGAACAAGTGGAAAAAGGGAGAGGCGATGATTAATGTTGAGGTGATATTGATCCAGTCCAGCCGCGAAGAAAAGGGGAGCAATACCATAACCCAACAAAGGAATCCCACGAAAACAACACGAAAAAATAAATGAATAACCTAGAATAGGTCGCTTTCTTCTCCGTGCTTCAAGGTGTGGAGCTGGCAAGCGACCTGGTAGTTGGTGGTGCTGCTAAACGCGCTATACCCCTTTCCGCATCACCTGCGAACCGTATACTACTAGTATACCCATCGATCCCAGTCGTAGAAGGAAAAAAGAAGACAACGACACCCCAGCCAGCCGAACTCGAAGCGAGATGATCGGCCGGGTGGAAATTATCAGAAAAAAAAAGGCAGACCAAGGGAGAGGGAGGAAGAGTCATGTATCCCAGTAGCGTTGGCCCTGTCGTGGCGCGGCTAACGATGTCCGTTTCCTTATCACAGCTCTGCTATAGGGAAGGGGTTGTCGCTTCGGATACATTCGGAGGTGTCCCATCATGTTAGTTAGTCGCGTGTGGTACTAGAATATGCTTTGCTTGTTAGCCAATCGATTTTTTTTCTGTCGCTTTGCTTTACCCGGTAGGAATCGACTGGCTGACAGCGAAACGTGGGTGTACGTCGGATGAATCCTTCGGATGTGAGCGTGACCCTGGGATCCGGGCTACGTACGTACGTATGGGATATGTCGGTACACACGCGTGCATGCTACGTGCGGCAGATTGTATGCATGTATGTGTGTGTGAAAGAAATGCGGGTGTGGGGTCATGTGTAGAGGCGCGTGATAGGTTCCTAATGGGGGAGATGCGGCGATTGGTTGGCGGGGGGAAGGTGAAACGAGGCTTAATTGTCCGAATAGGCAGAGTGTGTGCAGTGAGTGTATTTTGCTTTCTTTTTTTTTGAGCCTAGTCGTTTAGGCTATTGTTCGAGACGTCGTTGGACCTCGTAAACCAGGTCTTTGCGCTCAGTAGTCGCTGCGTAGTCGAAATTCTTGTCTGGCAGCGAGAGCACCTTGACTCGTGTAGTTTGTGAGACTGTGTCTTCTTCCAAAAAGAGTACGATAGCTGCGCTCTTTTCGGCCATGTCGATCTGCTTTTGTGGTTTCTTATCGGCTTTTGCGTCAAAGTCGACGCTAGTGCCCGCAGAGTGAAATTCCCGCACAACAGTCATACGTTCTTCGACCAGCCCACCACTGTCCGATGCAATGGCAACCCAGACATTGGTCCTTAGACTTGAGTGATTGGATCCTTTTGCTTTAGGCTTTTCATCATAGCAAGAATGCGATCAACGCCAAACAACATACCCACCTATTCGATATCAGAGCTGCTGCACACCCATGCAAGATTATTGTACCGGCCTCTGGCGGCGATGCTACCAACCGCGGTCCCCGTCTGATTCTGTGCGACAAGCTAATATATCAGGCCAGTGTAGTAATTCAGTACTCATGTTAGGGACAGATCGAGTTGGACGTAGCTGGCAATGTTGCATGCTTCGAGATGGCTGACACACAGTTCCATCTCTTTCACACCTTGTTGCATGTCCTGGTTTGCCGATAAGAGCATCTTTGATTTGAGGAAGTTCAGGGCGGAATTGGTATCCGCTGTGTCCTGCAGCACACGCTCACTTAGGTTGGCCGCGACACTCGCATCAAGATATTTCTCTTCCATCTCCTTTTTCACTTCTTCCCAGGAAAGTTTGTCGAGCTTGTCTACTGCCGAACTGATAGGTCGTATAAGATCCTCTGGGACGCCTACGGCCGTAAATATACCATTTAGGACAATACGATAGTTGATTCTGACGATAATAGATATCCCAAGCGCCTTGAAGACTTCATCTGCAATGCAAATAGCCTGAGTCTGCCACCATCATGTCGCACTGACCAGTGCAGTTGAAGCGGCATTGGAAGAACTCGCGCATATAACCCTGCTTCAACGCTGGTTGATCTATACGGTAGACCTTGCCGATTTAAAATCGCTTGGTAGCTGGAGTATCGTTCATTCCTAGCCAGCGAGCAAATGGCACAGTGAAGTCATAGTGTAGAGCGCATATCTTACCACTGTTGAACGGGATAAGGAGATAAAGTTCCTATTACAGAGGAAATATATGAGGGCACTTGTCTGTATCCTATAGAGTAAGAAAACTTTTATCAAAAAGCTTTTATAATAGTATGGCTGTCTTGGTCAAGTACTTTAGAGAGTAACCAATAATTCACTTCTTCTTCATAGCCGTACTTCTCACAGTTTACATATAGATCCATTGCGTAAAGTGCGTAGCTATCAGCGTTCAATGGTGCTTGTTCAGGGCTAAGTGCCCGAGAAGTTGTTGTGCCATAGGCATAATCATCACAAGGTGGATCATACACCTCAGTGAAATGCGTCATTTCATGTATAATCATCCCGACCCAAGTGAAAGCCGTGTATCCGTCACGAATGTAACTGACAGCTGACGCCGTGAAAAAAAGATGGAAAGTAGACAATTGCATCCTCGTCATCACGAGCGAAAGCAGCTGTGGTTTTGTCACACCCACTCCCAAATGGGTCAACGCAGTAATGGATTGTTTTCTTTGATTTAGGGTCGCCTCATTCCTTTGCGACAGCTCGAAGTCGATCTGCAACTGTAATAGATCGTGCCTTTTCGGGGAAACATTTCGCGTATTTTTCTGATCGCTTGAATGTAGCATCCAATTGAGCTGCTTGTGCATATGCCACACAATCTTTCAAGCCTTGATCGATTTTCCGCAACTGGTCGCCTTTGCATGTCGGAGAAACATCATATCGCTTTGTTATTTTCCAAGAAGTGAAGTTTTCAAATACTAATTGCGCTTCTGCTTGGGCAATATTGACTGATAGAGTATTACTCATGAAAGCTAGGCTATTCTGGTGTGTAAGCTTTACTGATTTGAGCGTTGTATAACGGAATGCACCGCTTGCTACAATATTTTAGAGCGTGGTAGTAGTATTGTGAACCCGATAGCTCTCAGCGACATCGAATACGATCTCTCTTTTTTGTCCCGGGCCGATCAAAGAAATCCTCCTCACCAAGCTGGTCGTAAAGGTATATGACACGTAGCCGCTGAATTGAACCCTAGTGCCCTCATTCGTCATAGCCACTTTATTAACGTTGTGGTCGTCCAGAATAGTTTTAGCCTTGAGAAGGTTATATACTTCCTCTAGATCATTGTTGGTTATAGTTAGTAGCTTTAATTTTCGAATTTTCAACAGAAGACAGCCTAAGCTTGAGTGGAGAGGGTATCTGCCTCCTTAGGGGAGGAGCTACTGCTAGTACACTGGCTATGAGAGTAGGCAGAAATGCGTATAGACTCTTCATTTTAATCGGAATTACAAGTCTGCAAGTAGTGAATGTCCGATGTAAAGAGTTTGATAGAGACTTGGGAGTGACGTTGAATCAGGAAGACTAGAGAGTTGAAAAAAGAAAATCGTCTTCGGCGTGATGACGAAAGATGCATCAAGATGAAGATAGAATCAATGGTCATTAAATGTGTAGGGATTATACATAAGAGAAACACTGGCAACCAGTTACAGCTCAAACTTTAAAGAAAGTTTAGATAAGTAAATTGTTGCCTCGAAATACGACGTAATATAGACGTGCTCACTGAAACTATCTATCTACCCCTGTAGATAGATATGCCAGGTACCAAAACTTCAAATAAGATTCAGGAGGAGACACGAAGTATAATTGTCTTCAGATAGAAGAAAAGTACCGAGGGACACTAGTAAGTTCTAGTAGTCTCCCTTATTTCGTTAAAAGAAGGGTGAATAGTGTGATAGATAGGCTCACTGGACCAAATTTACGCCATCTATGCACTAAGAAAACACAGAACATAACAAAATAGCTAAAATTTGTCCTGGGTAGTCAAAAATTAAGCTGATACGCTTGTTCAGTTGCTCTTTGCTATCATTTACTAAGGCAAAGCCTCTGCCATAGAGCGCTATCCGATTATAACTAGAGTTAGTAAGGGGTCTTCTACCCTACTTTCGTGGTGTCTATTTATCTTTAAAGAAATTCAAGGCCGAGTTGTCTCAACACTACTTGGTTGGTGTGCAGATTCTAGGTGCTCCAGATACCACCTGAATGCTGTAAATGACCCAAGATCCTATCGAGGAGTCATATGAGGAGTATTCGGCTCGTTATATAAAGGAAGCCACAGATAAGTTTCGTTAGTACCATAATCTTACTTGCCAATGCTTGTATAATATACGAACTTACTATGGGAGCTGGGGGACCTGGAATAAATGAAACTCTATTGAGAGGCTAATATGGACCTAATCCAAATCCAACTTGGATCTTTTCTATGTTAGACTATTAGCTAGATTGAAGTATAGCACGAGATGGATCGGAGTAGATGGTGAGCAAACAGTTGTGTTCTCACGAGACGAATCACTAGTGAGCTCTTATAGTGATTCTCTACGATTGCCATGCCCGACTAGTCTTAGACTGACTAAAACTAGGTCAAACAACCCAAGAATAGGCTGGATTGGCCAATTCTGTCCCAAGTCTTGGCATATAAACTGTAAAATCAGAGGGTGACTATGAACAAGTACTGATAGCTTACACAACCCTATTATATGATAGAGAGTCACGTAATATGACTTTCAGTCCAACAACTACTCTAGCCTTGCAAGTCTTATATCAGCTTAGTGTCTTTACCATGTTTCCCAGTCAGATAGATCTTCAACTCAAATGCCGGTGTATCTATTTCCTCGCCGCCCTGAAGCCGGAACACTTTGCGCACTTGGTCAAAGGCGAAGCGAATTCCTCTCCACGCCAGTCTCGTGTGCCTTTTGGCGTCTTGAGTTGTGATCGCATCGCGTTTTTTTATTTATGTCAAATCGTTTCTGCAAAGGGTACTTAGGGGTAAGCGGCCACAAGAAACGTCAAGTGGAGGTGATGTGGTAGAAGAGATGCAAGATGCGATGAGTGGAGGGATCGAGTGTGCAGCACCTTGGCGTGATCGTGACCCACGAAACGCAAGTATCACGATTCAATCTTCAGGTTCACAGGCGGAGGGCTGTTTCTCTGCGTAGCCCAGCCATGAGACCTGCTTTCACAAGAACAGAAATGTGTATTTACGGTCATCTTTAAATTCAGGATACAAAAGATTAGGGAGCGGGTTAACGTAATTCTGTTACGCAGTGTATGCAAAGGCTGTCGAGTTTCTAACACCTCAGAAAAATACATCAAACTGTGAACACGCAACTTCATCTAGTCCAGGCATGTACAGGCTGTCAGCAAATCAAAGAATGTGGTTGGACGGGGCTGTCATCTTGTCCGGTCCAGACGGACGATCTGCGTTCCGAGGGCGGACTACGTCATCCGGCTCCCTCGCCACCTCCACTGCTAACCACTTCTTCATTCCCGGAAGCCAGGAATCAACTCAAACCATCCCCAGGCCTAGCCTGTACAGACACTCTCTCCACTATCACACAAACATGGTTTTCCGGATAGGCCGCCTCGGCCCGCGAAGCCTCCTCATGTTCGCATCTGGGGGCATTCTGTTCGTCACATTCGTCTTCCTGCTCACACCTATCATATCGCCGCTACCACCATATACTGGGCCCTATGAAGTGGGTATCCTGGACCTCGAGACTGAGGTCCAGAAAAGAGTTATTCATGATGCAGTTCTCAAGGCTACTGGCGATAAGGCTTTCGAGTTGAATACGCTAGCTGTTACCCTCTACTACCCTTCTTCCTTGCCCTGGGCACCACCTTCCCAGCGACGATGGGCCCGACCGTGGCTGCCTCAGCCTGTAGGGCTTATCGGTGAGGGCTATGCTCGACTCGCTGGAGTTCCCAAATTATCATCGCTCTTCACATTTGCGCTTTGGGCTTTTGGCTCCAGTACAGTTATCCCGGGCGTTGTCGATGCGCCCATTTTGTCCAGCCCCCAGGGTGTTTTGCGCAACGGTCCCGATTATCCTGAAAGGATGATGAACTTCGCCGAGCAAGAGCATATGGAGTTGAAGCGTGAAAGCGACGCTAGTACTTTGCCATGCATGGTCTTTACACACGGCATGGCCGGTATGAGCCAGAGCTATGCACACTACCTTGGCAGCATCGCAAGTTACGGATACGTCGTTGCTGCGGTTGAGCACCGTGATGGAAGTGGACCTGGCACGATTATCCACCACCCCAATGGCAAGGAGGAAAAGGTCTGGCACATGAAACTTGAGGATCTCGAAGCCGATCCACCCATGACGGAGCTCGATCTCAAAGCCGCACAGCTCAACTACCGCGAGGCCGAAATCAGCGAGACGATTAAGCTGTTCGCCCAGCTGAACGCAGGTGATGCCCCAGTTGTCAATCTCAAGCCCGACTCTCCTCGCGATGCCCTTCCCGGCTTTAAGAACCGTCTGAACCTATCATCAGTTACCGTAGCCGGTCACTCCTATGGTGCCACAGGAGCCATGCAAGCGCTCAAATCTGCCGGCACAAAAGAAATGCCCATCAACGGCGGTATCGCCCTCGATCCCGGCAAAGGCTCCGGTCCTCTCAACAAGGATATCGACGTGCCCATTCTCGTCATGCAGAGCGGCGAGTGGACAGAGAAGCAAACGCAGTTCTACGACCAAGGCTGGCACTTCAACGTTGTCAAGAAAATCATCGAAAGCGTCAACGAAGGCTGGTTCATGACGTTGAGCGGTACCGCACACCCTTCTTGCACCGACGCGCCTTTGATCGTGCCCATGATTATGAAACTCGTAACTGGGACTACGCTTAATAGCAGGGCAGCGTTGCACGAGTATATTGATGTGTCTTTGGCCTTTCTGGAGTACTTGCGTACGGGCGAGAAGATGGGTCTTTTGACAAGGAATGTAACGAATGCTCAAGGTCCATTTTTGAAGGATGGGAAAAGGGAGAAGACCGAGGGTTTGCAAGGGGGGGATTGGGAGATCCATGTTGTGCCAGATGAGGAGTAGACTTAATGATTTTCTCGTTGTGTTCACAGTAGATAATGCTGTATAGTAATGGTTGTACGACCGTAGGAGTTAAGAAGTCTTTGGTTAGATTAATACATCTGTCGACCCGTTGTCAGTTTGTATATCGATAGGGTGTTGTCGCCGTATTTCTGCTCAGTTGATTGATTCTAAGTTGCCTTTCTGCGTTCAAGACATCGTATCTCTCTTTCTGCTTACGATCCTGCAGATACAAAGAACCATAGATGAATACGATATACATTTCCAACCCCCTCACTGTTTGTACATCACATTTGACAAACCAAATTTGCTGCGATTTCCTTTATACAATGGCAGAGTATAACACTGATTACTGGAATTAATTAAGGGAGGAGAATTCGTGCTATGGATAACTATACATGATTCGTAAAGTGCGTGAAAACGCGTAAGATGCGTGGAGGTTGAGTGCCTAGCCAAGGCAAGGTACCAAACGGGTATAATGATGCAAAGCAATGCAATGCAAATGTGAGCTTTAAGCAAGCAAAGGAGGCCAGGCAGTGCTCGGTGCAGATTCCCCAACTGAACCCTAAGAGTCGGCGGAGAGTGTTGGTGAGGGTGACGGAGACATTCAACATGGTGTCAAATCATGTTGGTTTGCAAAGTGTAGGCCAGAGCAAGTCAGGTCCTACCGACCCCAGAAGCCACCGAAGCTCTTCCTGCCACTTCTTCCGCCGATGGTACTCCCACCCGCCCTTGATCTAGGCTGCTGCCTCCGCTTCTCTAGTCTCTTACAGCTGACATCTGCCTTGACCATGACGAAACTCTGATCAAAGACGTGTCCGTTCGCATTTCCACACCTTTCTAGTGCAGGGGCAAGCGCCAATTCGACTCTTCGACCCCGTGGGTTTTCATTACTGCTATATCCCCCGCCCATGTCATCCGAGTCGTCATCGTAAACGTCTTCCATCTCACTATCATAGAAGCCGTATCCCCAGTACTGGTCTTTCTTGCCGCCAGTAAAAGTCACGAAGCGGTAGTCAGCTAATTGGCGCTTCATCTTGAGATCCAGTGCTACAGAGGCCGAGACTATCGTGCCGAGTTGCTCCTTTCCAGCACTAAGCGATCGTGTCGACCATGGACGCAATTTGCGGCGCATACGACTGCAGAAGCGGGAGATTTGTTTCAGCACTGGTGTCGCATCAAAGGTAGGGCGCCATTTGCCATCGATTTGTGGAACAAGAAGATTTACGGTCAGTGACCGCCAACGGTGGTACTCTGCTGCTTCTGCTTCATTCTTGACAGCTGCACACCGTTAGTTTCGCATATCAAATGGTAAGCGCAGTTTGTGCTGGGATAGTATTACCCTTTCGCAGCGTATCGTTGATATCACGCAGTTTCTTGTCTCCGAGTTTTCCCGCCCAGACATATCCGCTGCCTTTTTGCCAATTGTTGAATATCTTTTGTTGCAGCCGCATCCACACGTATGCTTGTATTAGCAGTGGCCGGTCCTCTGGATCCTTCAGGTAGACCTGGTAGTTGTCTGTGAGGTTCCCAAAGAGCTCTCTCGCTCTGTGGAGATATGGCCGCTTGCTTGAGGTTTTGATAGGACCAGAGAAGTATTCCTCGCTCCACATTCGTATCTCATGTCGCAGCGCAAGTAGTTCTTCTATCAGCGTATCCTCTTCTGACTTGTACAGCCTGGAGCCTCTTCCGGATGTGCCATTGACGCCCATGCTTTTTCGCTGTAGCTCTTTCCTCAGCGCGTCGCGCTCTCTTGTCAGCTGATAGAAGCGCTGGACCAGCTCATCTTGGCTGTTTCCGCGTGATGTGCTCTGTCGTGAGGGGCTCTTGAGAGGCACACTCGGGCTGGCTTTACCGCCTGACCGCTGAAGACGAGGCGAAGGCGATGGTACGCTCGAATCATCAGAAGACGTCTCTGCTGAAGTTGCCGTAATCTTTTCAAACATCAATGGCGGAATATACTGCGTCTTCCGCCTCTGCCTAGGGATCAGGACTTCCTCGTCGGACCACTCGTCGCCCACTTCGGGGGATGGGTAGCCTCGCTGCTCGTTGGACGGCATATCGTCGGAGGATGGAGATGGTGGGCCTTCAATGACCTCAGCGGAGGGGCAGGTTAGCTTGAGCGACTTTAGAGTAGAGTCGCGGACGTCTGTGATGCGACTGGGTTAGCAGGCTATGCCCCAACAGCTCCAATGCGCACCACACGCACCGGGAGATAGAGTGGCCATGTCAAGAGAGGGCGAGCATTTTGGTTGGCGTTTACAAGTACGTGCTCAGAGACAATGGCGCGCGGGCGGCGAAACTGTTCGGGCGATTGCTGTATGCTTCCGAGATATGCAACCGGCGTCGCAGTCGCAGGCCAGGTCAGCTGGCGAGGGTTTCGGCGGGGCCACTGGAGGCTGGAAGACCTGGGAAAAGAGGGCACGGATGGAGTGGGAGGCATTGTTGGGGCAAGCCCTCCGCAAGCAAGGACGAGGCCATCGCGAAACCAAGCTTGGTGCAGCTCCCCGGTCCCAACCTCGCGGCCAAACGATAGCCTGGCGGTTCGCTGTCAACCAGTCAGATGAGCAGGCGAGGGGACGAGCTGTGCATTCGCACACCAGTGACGTGTGACGGCCCAGCCAGATGCATACCGGCATGCAGGCGGCGACGGCGGCGGGAGAGGCTGGGCGTCACTCGCTTGCCTAGCCTGCTTTGGCCCCGCTAGCCTGCCACCACGCCGGCCACTCAACCCACGTGCCGGCGGGCTGCCCTCGTCTTGTCTCGCATACGACATGTCTGGGCTTCGTGTCTTGCCGCTCACAGGCCCCGTTCCTGGACGCTCAGCTCAAAAATGGGACCGCGGATCAGCCACCACTAGAACTGGTCCCCACGCAACGTCTGCGGCCCAGTCAATCAGCCCTGGGCTGATCCCACTGGCCTTCCTGTAACCATCCCAAAACGCCATGTCACCTTGTTATACATACGTCTATTAGCCGGCTCGAATGGCAGAAGAGACATGGTGTTGTGGCCAGTGACACAGCGCAGTAAGAGCATGGACTTGGGTGAGCAACCATTGAGCAGGCTCCACGAAACACTCTCTCTACACCGACATGCTCGCCTCGGAGCTGATGATAACGGCAAATAACAATTATCTCATTCCTTTTGCTGCTTGCGGACCACTCTCTGCTCTGTTCGTGACCACGCCGAAGCCCCAATCCTGTTCGTACCTGCACACGTGGGTCTATTCCAGAAGGAAAAACAAAGACGAGAACACGTTCCTCGTACAAACAATACTTTTGTCTGAGATCGAGCCAAGGAAGATCGTTGACAGTGGATAAATGCTGATTTGCTAACCTCTATAGACTGTAGGAAAAATAGTATGCGACATAGAACGCTCTGCCCAACCCATTACCGAGAGCATTTCTCACCAATACCGTTCGTCAGTCTGCACTCGCTGGTCATACATTCATACTGTCACTCGTTAGTCCGCCGTTCTTGAAGCAGACCAGCCATACTTACTTGATGAAAATCGTCTTGGCCTCCAGATAATTCATCAGGCCCATCTTCCCGTTTTCTCTGCCAATTCCACTCTGCTTGGAGCCACCAAAGGGCGCCTCCACCCCGGCCTGCTGTGACGTATTGATGTTCACCATACCCGAATTAATCTTCTTCGCGATGCGTAGCGCACGGGACATGGAAGCCGTGAAGACGCAAGCCGATAGGCCATAGTCTGTATCATTGGCCATGCGGATGCCTTCTTCCTCCGTCTTGAATGTGCGAATGGTAATCACCGGGCCGAAAATCTCTTCTCGGTATATGCGTGCATCATCCGAAGGGTTGAGGAAAATAGTCGGCTCAATGTAGAAGCCGCTGCTGCCTTTCCTGGTTCCACCCGTGAGAAGCGAGGCCTCCTTCTTGCCTATCTCGAGGTACTCCATAACGCGCTCAAATTGCTTGCCGTCAGCCAAGGGACCAAACAAGGTTTCTGGTTTCTCAGGATGTCCCATGGAGTTACTGAGTTGTTCGAAGTGAACTTTGAGCTGCTTGACAAACTCGTCGACAATGTCTTCGTGCACAAAGGTACGGCTCGCTGCGATGCAGGCTTGACCACTGTTCATCAAGAAGGACTGGCTGTGGTGCTGAAGCGCGTTTTCAATGTCTGCATCTGCAAAGATCAGGGATGGCGATTTTCCACCGAGCTCGAGTGTGACGCGTTTGAGGTTACTAGATGTGTGTAAGTGTTCAAGACGTGCCTGTGTTTTTGATGGTAACATACCTCTTCGCTGCAAGTTCCTGGACCTTCTTTCCTGCGGGTACGGAGCCTGTGAAGCTAATCTTGTCAATGCCCATATGACTGGCCATCGCAGCGCCTACTCTCCCATCTCCAGTAACAATGTTGATCACGCCAGGGGGGAAACCGGCCTCCTTGACCAACTCTCCCAGCTGCAAGACTCCGATCGGACTTTTCTCGGACGGCTTGAAAACAATGGTACATCCAGTGGCTACAGCGGGAGCAGTTTTAAGAGCAAAGAAGAGTGGTGCGCCGTTCCAAGCTCCAATGCCTGCACAGACTCCAATCGGTTCATACTGGACAATCTAAACTTTCGTTAGCAATGGTTCCCAGAACCCTGACAGGCAGGAAATTCTTAAAATACCTTGTAAATGCCATTTTCTTCAGGCCATTGTTCGCCAGGAATCTTGTTTGTCCAGCCAGCATTGTAACGGAAGGTGCTTGACGCGAAGCTGTACATGAATTGAGTGAGGCTGACTGGCTGCCCCATGCTCTTAGCCTCCCAGGTTGCAAGTTCTGACGCGTGCTTGTCGAGCAGGTCTGCAAAGCGATTCATGACATCTGTACGTTGTTGGGGTGTCCATGTGGCCCACTCGCCTTCATAAGCCTTGCGAGCAGCTGCAACAGCCTTATCAACATCGGAAAGAGAGGCCACCTGAACGCCGTCCAAGACTAGAGATTCATCGTGAGGCGAGTAGATTGTTAGAACCTCGTCAGATGTCGAGTCGACATACTAGTAGAGTCAGCAGAGTAGAAAAAGGAGCTATGTGAATGTTCAAAGTCAACGAACTTCGTTATTGATGAAGAGTCCCTTTTGAACCATTGTATTCTGTATGTGTATCGAGTTGTTTGGAGTCTTCTCTATGGACAAGCTGCGAGTCGAGTGTTTGATGCATCACTTCTTCCCGCGAGCACAACAGTTATATATACACATATTCTTTAAGGTTACTCCCTGCTGCTGGCTCATTTGCTAGGCCATACAGTAATAGCGAACTAGGGCATAGCCGCAACCGTACCTCAATGGCCAAGCACACTGATTAGTTAGTCGGGACCAGGCATAATGGAGGGGTAGCGGAATTCCACTCTGTGAGATGAGCTGTAGTGCTGATTGGGACTAGCGCCTGACGGGCACAAGCCAATAGAATTGACGCATTTTCCATTCCCTGGTAGGGATGATGTAGATTGCAGGCATTTGCTACTCAACTGACTCTCCTTCAAGTCAGCAAGCTGTGCAGCATTCTGAATAGGCAGCCGTGAGTTTCCAGACGGAGTTCCACGCTTCATGCCAGACATATCGTGTCGGACCAGTCGCGGACAGAACACACTTATCTCCGTTGTTTTCTTTCGGCATCAACGCCCTGGACAAAAAAACCACCGCTTAGACAGCATACGCCTCCGAATATCCATGCTGTGATCCCGGAATTAAGAATTTGCAGCGGTGAAACACCAACCCACTGTAGATAATCGTGGAATGCGTCGAAGCAGCCGTGGCCTTGCTACACAGAAATCATTGAGGGTGATTTCGCGGATAAAATGGCGCACCCCGCTTCTGCTCGACCCAAGATGACTTTGCATGTCAGGGAGCTGCAACTAGCAGTAACACTGCTGGCTGTTGTGACAGCAGCGGACCCGAGAGAGGTACCGACGGGGAGGAGGAGGAGTGTGACGCCATCGCTGCGGCGATCAGGGCCCGGGGGTGGCGGGTGAAATGGAACGCTCGAAAATATCGTTTGAGCTTCCACATGTTCTCGGCATCGTCTCAGGAGCCTCATGATGAAAGCTAGTGCCCAGTTGGGCAACGCCGATACGTAAGTGGGGCAGCATTTGCATGCCAACCTCACCCGGTGCAGCGGGGCCAATTCTTCCCCGTCCACCGACCCACCACCGCCGGCCGCCCTTGAAAACTTTGGGCATTTCGTGAAGACATCCCTTCACTTTTATTCGGTCATGATCGAATCCAAAGTCGGCTCATCTGCCCACTCGCCGGGCTCCACGGGCAAGCCAAGCGGCGGCCGCCCACGAGTGATCTCATCTTGCTTAACATGTCGAAGAAGGAAAGTCAAATGCGACCATGTTCATCCCGTCTGTGGCTCCTGTACCCGCGGAAACCACGTCTGCACTTGGACAGATCAGGTCCAGCCAACGACTGCTACCGGGAGAATATCGAAAGCCACCATAGCCAACAGTGTCAAGGGTGGAAGAACTAGTGACGTACAGGCGCGACTGGATCGACTCGAGTATCTTCTGGAGAAAGCGGTCGCTGGACAGGCCAACACTACAGCGTCATCTGTGCGATCCAGCGCTGACTTTGAGAGAAAAGAGGTGGATGCCTCGACCCCGTCGTCTACTAGTCAGACTTCTCATGGAGCCGGCATCACTTCCGACGATGGCGATGGCACTCTTTTGCTCAATGGGGGACAATCTCAGTTTGTCTCCTCTCTGCATTTTGCATTACTCGCTGATGAGGTACGCATACTATCCGTCGTTCCCGTCTCTGCATATCGTTTAGACGACTCAAGCAAGCGCGCAATGCACGGGTGCTGACACTTACTAGATCCAAGACATCAAGGCTCTGCTCGGTGATAAGACCGATGAAGAGAGGAAAGAAGTCCCACAAAGTAGTCTGGTCGATCTTCTCTCCTTGGGCCGCGCGGGCGCAGGTTCAAATCTCGAGCAACTACTACCCAGCACACAAGAGCACCGCGATACCCTCCTGGATGTCTATTTCGCCAATGTAGATCCGCTGGTGAGGATCACACATAGACCGACCATCCTGCGGAAATTCTCCTACTACAACCGTGAAACACATCCTATTGCCTATGCCATCTACTTCTCTGCCATCAATTCGTTGCCTCCAAAGGTTGTTCAAAACAGATTCGGCGATACCAAAGAAGCCCTTTTGGACCGCTTCCAATTGGGTGTCGAAATATCCCTGGCTCGAGAAAACTATTTAACAACGTCCAGCCTTGAAATATTCCAGGGATTCGTATTGTGGCTGACCTGTATCACAAGAGAGGAAGACATGGGTAGGCTTATTGAATGATCGTTGGAATATCAAACTGACATCGACGTCAGGCAAAGCTTGGGTCCTGATCGGTATAGCTTTCCGGATCGCCCTCAACCAGGGCTTACACAGGGACCCATCCTTGTTTCCCACGGGATCCATGGATGCCCTCACTATTGAACAGCGCCGCCGCATGTGGCATCAGCTTGGCCATTTAGAGTTTCGTGCGGCTGAATGTAAAGGCCAGGAGCCGAGCATAACTGAAGACTTCTACACTACGCTATTCCCACGAAACATTGATGACGAAGACCTGGTCGATGGGGCGAGTCCAGGTCCGGCCCCATACAACGAGCAGAAATTCACAACCATGACATTCCAGCTTGTGCGATTCAACGGCATGCGAGCGCTACGGCGCATAGTTCAAAGCACATATCGTTTAGAGCGACGGGTGCTGGATTCCGGGCTGCATGGAACATCTCGACCAGATCCTGCCCAGGAATTACGAGACCTCTACAACCAGATTAAAGTCATGCTCGACGAGGTACACGAAGAAACCCATCAGAAATACTTGCATTTTCTAAACCCGGAGATACCAATGGAACGATTGACCCTGGGCCTGGCTTCACTATTGGAGTGGCGAGCGTACTTGCTTTTCTGGCTCCGTATACCGCGCGCTTATCGTGAGGCGGTTTTCTCAGACGACATTCGTAGATCGTACGTATCTCTCTAAAGATAACCATTATGCAACGCTTGCATAGGCTAACAGTTTCAGGATATTCGAAAAGTCCGTCGGTTGTGTAGAAACGCTCAATGGGGCGGCCGCTGACGTTGACGCCGCTCGATTTCAATGGCACATTGGTATACTAACCCGTCTTGCTGTATTTTCAAAGCTAACAATCCAAGGTGCCATTGCTTCATTTCAAGCCATCATGCACATCTTGTCCGAGCTGCGCAATCCGCTCTTCGATGCGCCAGATCGACAACGAGCATTGCGAGCGCTACAAATGTCGCGGATTCTTAGGGAAAACAACAATGCCAAGGCATGGCAGGCTGTCAAGAATATGATTGACAAGGCTGTATCTGAGCACAGCTTATCACCCAGGGCTCAGACGCAAACTCAACCTCCAGCTCAAGCTCAAGCCCAAATTTCAAATCCGTACCTGAGCCAATCTTCGCCAAAGTCTGGACCTACTTCTGTGCCTACGCTTCCACTGGGTACTGTGTCGAACAGCAACACGGTACCTTACCCAGCGATACCAGCAATGCCCACTTACACCTTCCCATCCAACTCCATGACATATGATACACCAACACTGACAGCACAGCCCCAGCCGTTGATGCAACCTCAGCCTAACATGCTTGATCCCATGCAAGATCCCTCAAATCGCGCACCAGTATGGGATGACATCAATATCAATAACATCAATAACATTATTGGAGACATACAACCAACTACGAATGTCGTTCCTGATTTCGACTTTGTAAGTATCATGATATAATCTCAGCAAAATGTGTAGTGTTCTAATTACAGCAGGGTTTCTGGGGCGACCCCTTCAACTACGAAAACGAGCCCGTTGCGATGCCGATGCAAGATGGCTACTTTCCGGAATGGACAGGATCAGTTTGAGTTGCATTGTGAGGCAACGCAGAATCTTTTCTTCTTTTTACGTTCTGAGTCTGGCTCTGGGGAAGTGCACACCACATGGAGAATTTCTATCGCTCCCATTCTGGAATAACCTGAAAACGATTCCAAGCCACCCGAACTCTCCTCACCGATCCAACCCCACGTGCCCTCGACTTTCCAAACTTCACATGATGGAATTTTGCTTTACATCACCGAAGTCCAACCGGCGTGTCGAGATCAATGCAAAGACGAGAAAAGAAGTGAGCCCGGGCAGTACATCTCATGTTCGCCATTCGATTCTATCTCGCGCCGCCCATTAATGATACCCCGCTTAATTTCCTCCACACGCCGCCAAAAAGCAAATTCCTACATGAAGCATCAAAACGAACCAACAAACCGTAGCCCGATTTGACATCCCTCTCCGACCTACCCTCATCGCCCATTCCTACACTTCACGCATACCCTGGAACTGCCACGTACTCAATATAACACCGAATTGATTGTTCGGTCTGAATCCTTGGGAGCCCACACCGAACGACGTTCCAAACATGCCGCGAGGATGGGGAACTTTGGCCATCATCAATCAAGATATGACAAAACAGCAATCACTTCAACAGCTACAGGGCATGCGCTGTCTCGGCAATCCATTCAAGGGAAATATACCTTACCTACATGTGAGAACGGAGAGAGTCAAAAAGAGGAAACAAAATGCTATGGTAGTATCTGAACAGAGATCACAAACATGCAGTGTACCAACAACGCGGTCATTTCAAGCAATCGGGTAACTCGAATGCTTTCTCCTCCTTTATTTATTGTACATGTTTTACTACGAGTTATGACTATAGACGGCGATAATAGAAATGAGCAATATAGACTGGTGTTATTTTTCTTTTGAACCTGGCTTTTGGCGTAGCCCTATGTGACAAAAAGGAATGAACAACAGCTGCCGTAAATGTGGCGTATGATACTAATATGTGAGGAACGTTTGTCGTGCTTTCTTTTGTTGTGTGTGGTGTTATTTCATCCATCAGTAAGACGGATATCTTGAACAGCACACATCAGAAGGAGGGAGGAAAAAGATTAACCATAGGCTAGAATATTCAAGTGTGTTATACAATAGGTCAATAGAAGGGTCCTTCCCCAGCATCCGCCAGCTTCCGTGATACAAGCCGTGAGTTCCCGTGCCCGCTTCTAAGGAAAAACGTAGGCACAAGGCGAAAGCTCCTCATAATAATATCCTTCGCCCCAAGTCTACTCATCCTTGACACCGCCGCGACCCGCACGCTCGGCAGCCTCAATGCTCTTCTTATCCGTCTTGATCTCACCGGCACCCATACCCATCATGCCACCCGCGGCCTTCCAGGGGCGGGCAAGATCGCCGGTAGCGGGCTGACCAAACAGATGAATCTTGACAAGGTTTCCCTCAAAGGCGCCCTTGAGGGGGATAATGGACTGGATGAGGAGCGGGTTGGTGTATTTGAAATACAGGTGCATAACGCACATCATGCCGACGCCCATCATCTGCGTCTTGAAGGCCTCGCGCAGCTTGCCCAGATCGTACGCCTTGACGGTTGTGGCAACAAACTTGGGTTCCTCGCCGGAGCCCATTGGTGCGGGCTCGACGTATTTGACGACGGTCATGTCTGTTGCAAGTCATGTTAGCGCCTTGCGTCCTATTGCTCTCGTGCCCAGAGACACCCAAGTTTTGTTTTCGAGGAGCAACGCACCATTCTTCTTGTTGATTTGCGCCTGCACGTAGAGGTAGATACCCGCGATGATCAGGTTGGATACGACGTAGAGCGCGCGCACGCCGTTGAGCACGTTGGGGTCATCGAACGGGATCTTTTTCGAGATTTGCATAAATCCCCTGCGAAGAATGCATGTCAGATTCTGCTGCTGGTACGTGCGCCCGAGCTGAGAGGGAGGAAGAGCCTACAGGATGATAACCAGGTTGGTACTGCGGTGGGGGATTAGCACAAACTGTCTTCAAACGGCCTCGCCAGGTTCGTTGTTTGCGTACACTTGGGGACTGATAGCCATTGTGAAGGTCGAGGCGGATGGATCGAGATAGAAGTATTAAGACGCGCTCCAACGGAGAATCTGGAGACAGGCTCTAACAAGAGAAAATGTCTAGTGGCGCAAAACGTGGGAGAGGGTGAAGGAACGAGCGGGCGACTTTTGTGGTGGGCGAGGGTAACATTAGCGCGACCCAAGAGGCCAGGTTGTCCGCGGCTGCTTAGCCTCAACCGACGCCACTCTTCCAGACCCGTCCAACGACTTCTGAGAACACATAGTTGGGATCACCACAGCACGACCTATTCTCTCTGCGTTGTATCGTAGCAAATGGGGAAAGAGGTCCGGCGGACTGCCGTTCCTCTGAGTCTACTCGATTTCAGGGTATCTTATCTCTAGTTCTGTAAAATGTACTATGCAAAGCCGACGCCTATGCGAGACCCTGGACCACGCGAACCAATATGCTATGCCTCCAGAAACTCCACGCTAAAAATGCCAAAAACTCCCGTGTGCGCCTTATAGCTATCTAGGCCACAACACAACCAATGCCGAACCGATAACCGCAACAAAGAGGAGATTACATGACGATACATTCACGGTCTGGTCGGTTCTTTCCCTTTGACTTGCCCTTCTCTAAAACAACACCCGGCTCCCTACTCTTGCTCCGCAATCTGTCCTTCTTCTCCTTCTTGCTCTTGCTCCGTGATATTCCGGATTCTTTCTTGTCCTTGACTGGAGATGGGGTCTTTGAGCCGTCTTCTCCATGATTCACCTTGTCGATCACAATGGTAGGTTCATCACCAGTGACTGCGTTTTCTTGCGTGAGCAATTTGTTGTTGCTAGCTCGACCTGTGAGCCGCGATAGGGTAATCGACAACCGATTCTCAGCACTTGGGCTACCCGGCCTGCTTCTGCCGTTACCAGACATCCATATGCGTGAGCCGCGCCTGGAGACAGATAGAAAGCTAGTCTTCTCGTCGGCAGGTGTATTTGGTTGGGTTCGGCCGCGAACGCTCCCTTCGGCATCCTCAATGGCAAGACTACTGCGCTGATTACTGGAAATGCTATTTCGACTAGGTGGCTCGTCTGTACGATTAGGTTCGGTATGGCCATCAGGAACGCTCATCTTTTCCCAATCGACAGTAGTGTCCACATCTGTTGCTGTTGTGGATGGCAGAGAAGACAGCGTTTCGCGGGATGGATCCACGGAAGGAATTCCAGACTGTGCCTCTGCATAGGTCGGGGGATCACCTCTAGAAGCCAATTCTTCATCAATAGGCTGTACTTGGTAGAAAAGCAAGTATGGCGACTCTTCTCGCAGGGTCTGTTCAATATCGACATCAATAACTCGTTGACTCGAGAGGTCGTCAAACCGTAGCCATTTGTCGCCTTCATCTTCAGACTCGGAATGTGAAGTACTGGGCCGGCTTCGGGCGTTGGCGCGAACAAGCGCAATGTAATGTCCAGAGTCGACCGACACACCTCGATGACAGACGACTGATTGTAGCACTAGCTTGAAGTTGCCAAATAATGGACCCTCCTCTTTCATCCTTTCGTCAGAGATGAAGTGGGGTAAGCCAATGTCAAGTGGAATATCAATGTATGTATTGAGACGCCTGGGGGTGCCGTTCGCATTCATGGTGTATCGCTTCAGGCATATCCCTAGAATAGGGCGTTTTGCAGAAAAGTGTGCAGCGACCTGTGCGTCTGACCTTGGAACGTTGTCGGTGTACCACGCTGCAGATATTGTTAGGACCAGGGACACTACCAGAGCACTCGACTTACGAATTAAACTGAAGAACTGCCATGCCGGCATGAGGATCTCCTTCTTAAGCAGAGAAGCTGAGCGGGGTCGGCCACTAGAACTTTTGTCCAGCATATCTTCAACATGCTTCTTCTCGTCAAATTTCTGACTTTCTGGTGGCTGGCGCAGGTATCGTTGGCCGAAGATACTGTCAGCACGGCGGCGGCCTTCCATATTGGGGCGCACTGGCGCTAGGGTTGTGGAAGCCTCCATCGCTACCGGTGATGCGACAATTGGAGTCATGGGCGCATCCACTTCGGCAGTTTCGATATGTATCGTCTCATTTTTCTCCGGGTCCTTGTCTGAGAACTCGTCGGTGGCTGATCTCATGGAAGCTATCGTATTCTGTCGTTGCAGGTAACGCTTCACTTCGATTCGGTTATTGAAGTAAGTCTCCAGACAGTCCTCAAGAGTGATAACACGACCATCCTCTGGTTCTGGAATGGCGACCTCGAGGAGTCGCTCGTTGACGAATTTGTGGTCGTCCTCCTTGTCCTCGCGTCCAGTGTGGTAAATGTCCATCTTCAGGGTAAGAAGGGGCAACTCGAGGGCTCCGGTAATGAAAGTGAAGGCTTCTGATGCGTCTTGCTGTCGCACTTGTGCAGCATCTTCCCAACCACACTTTGCGAGGGCATCTTGAAGGTGCTTAGTCTGCGAGGACTGTTAGTTATGGGCGTGCTAGCGATGCAGATAGACAGTACCAAATCGACCTTGATCAGCTGGCCACTGCGCAGGAGGTTGACCCATAACCGCAGGACGGCGGCCAGCTTCTTTCTGGGCTCATCCTCAAAATTGTCGTACAACATTGCTTCAAAACTATCCAGGCGCGCAAACATGGCAAATAATAGTGCGTCCAGATAGCAGGTCACCATGTTTCGATTGATGGCGCCCAGCATGGGAACGTTGGGGTTGTAGTCCTTTAGTTCACCCTCAAGGGATTCGTTGGCGAGAACCATGAGATCGTAGGCCTTGTCGAGGTCGTCCGGGTACCAGGCAAGGGCGTGTTCGGCTTGTTCCTCTGTCATTTTGGTTATGCCGGCACCGTTCAGGCGGGAAAGAAGCATCTTGACCTGGGCCTGGTTAACAAGAGCGCAAGTTGCCATGGCAGTTGATGTACTTTTTTCTCGGCATGCTCGTTTGCTGGCGGCCTGGGGCCTTCACTCGTGAATATCTTGTAGAGATCGAGTGGAGGGTTTGAAGATTGGGACTGGAAGTGGACATGGTTAGAAGAGTGTGTGGCTGTATGCTGAAGGAGAGCGGGCGAAGGAAGCAGAGGAACCGATTGCGGAGCGACAGAGCAGCAAGGGGAGTCGAAGCATACTTTGGATTTGGCGTGTTTGGAGGCGCGTTTGTCGCCGTTCTTGTCGCGCCGGCTAAGGAAACGCGACATGCCGTTCATGGTGGCGAAGTGGGAGGGCGATGGGGAGTAGCATGTAGTGGAGGAGGGCTGAATGGATTGCGGGACAGGTCGCGGGGCAGGCAGCGGACGCGGAGGGCGGAGGAAGGTGTAGACGAGGCGGCGCAGCCAAGCAACGGGAGATGACGCTGCGCCACAAGGACGCAGCAGGCGACGCAGCACGACCACGGGCGCACAAAGAAACGGAGAGCAGTGACGAAAAAGAAGCACAAGACATGGCCGAGTGTACCAAGGGCCCGTCAGCCGCTCCGGGCGAGCGTCTGGTGTAGTAGCCCGGTGCTCATGGGTGGGGCCGCCCTATTGGCTACCGAGGCCGTGGCCGGGCCCTGGCTGGAAGCCGATCCCTGCGGCGTTCGTCGCACGGCGTATAGCGTATACACGAAAAGTCCGCCATCGCCTACGTACTTGGTGTATAACCACCACCCGTCCAACTCCCCAGCCATGGCCATGCGTGACCTGCCGCTACGCACAGCGGCAGCTCTGGCCAGCAGTGCCACGACCGCCGCCCGGCCTGCCATCCGCCCTGCAGTCGCCGCCGCCGCCCTGCCTGCAGCCCGCCGCCATGCCTCGTCCCAAGCCGTGGCCGACATTGAGGATGCATCCTCACTACAGACGCCCCCTCCTTCAGAAGAGCTGGTCAAGGGCTTCGATCCCGTAGCACGGAGTCGGCTGCGCAGACGGGGGAACAAGCAGCTGCCGCCCAGCAGGTACCGTGTCCTGGCAGCGTGACCAAGGAATCCACCCTCACACATGACTTGACAGGTACCAATATCGCTCGCCCAAGTACTACCGCGGCCCCCTCCACCCTCACCAGCCCCCGCCAGAGTCAGATCCCGCCTCGCGCCTCTTCCAGCCGGGCCCTTTCAGCCTGTCGCGCCTCGAGCAGACATACCAGAGCAAGATCGCATCCGACCTGCTCACCCTCACATACCAGCACTATCCCCCGGGCTACCGAGCCCCAAAGACAGACCAGCGCCTGCGCGAATGGACCGGCGACTCGCCCTACTTCAAGAACCGCCCGCTGCGGCCCCCGCGTGGAAAGGGTGAAGTTCTGCGCCTGCTCCAAGAACCCCGCACATTCCGCAATGTCCCCAAGATTACGAAAGTCGTCGTGCACTCCATGGTACCAGAGGCCCAAGAGAACAGCGGCAATTTGCACGTTGCCGGAATGGTGCTGCAGGCGATTAGCAATGTCCGCGCAGTGTCTCACAAGGCCAAGCACAATGTCGTCGGTTGGGGCCTGCGCAAGGGCCGATATGTTGCAGTCACCTCCACCATGGAGCGCGAAGATGCCGACAACTTTTTGGCCAAGCTCATTGACGTAGTGCTGCCAAGGATCAAGGAATGGAAGGGTGTGCCTGGTTCCTCTGGAGATGGCCATGGTAACATGAGCTTTGGTCTTACTCCGGACCAAGTTGCCCTCTTTCCAGAGATCGAGGTCAACTATGACGCGTGAGTTTTCTGTTGAGCCTACCTTGACCAGCCGTGTCAAACTAACACACTATAGCTATCCGCCAAAGATGATACCCGGTTGCCACATTACCATCCAAACTGATGCTACCAGCAACAAGGACGCCCGCCTACTTCTGCAGGCCATTGGCATTCCATTTTACGGAAAACTCAACGACTAAATGCAGGCTGACGCTTAACTGTGTACAAGATATGTAGTAAATGTAAAACACAGCTGTATTGGCTGCCGCACACAGACTTCGATGCACCATCATCTGGACCACCATGCTCAACTAACGTGACGTGCTCACCATATTTCTTTGCACTCGATAAGCTCTACAAGAAACCCACTTCTGGTCTACTATCGGATAAGTCATCCGAAAGTACCTCGGAGCAAATCAGTGTGACACCCCAAGTGTCGCAGTTTGTGCAGTGCAGTTTGTGCAGACTTGACTGGCGATTGATATAACATGCTGTTGACCTGATGAAATGGAATTCATGTAAAGTTGTTGAAGACACTGAAGATCCAGCGTTTGACCCAAATGCACTGCGATCGCACTCAACTGCCTTAACTGCGCGGGCGTAGACAAACGAGTTATTTTCGTCAAGTTGTCGGGCGCGGACGGACCCTGGCACGAGATTTTAGGACTGGCCAAGCTCCGCCCGAAGAACTCCCGCCATGTCGCAGCTTCGCTCAGACCGTTAACCACCAACAAATCAAGCCCGCGATACCCCCTCATACCCCAGATTTGCTCTCGTGGCCACTCACCCGTCACGATGCAGTCTATTCGGCAACCGCTGCGCTCTGCGCTCTCAAAGGCCGCAACCAGGCAATATGCGACCGCTTCCTCGCAGTACGCCGAGACGATTAAGAACCTTCGCATCAACAGCGACACAAAGGTTCTCTTCCAGGGTTTCACTGGAAAGCAGGGAACGTGAGTTGATTCAGGAGAAGCTGCGGCGAGGGGCCATGCTAACCCACGAACAGCTTCCACGCTCAGCAGGCGATTGAGTACGGTATGCGACCAGCTACGAGGTTATTTTGATATTGCGGGGAAGGAGGTCTGACACCGTTGTAGGCACAAAGGTTGTTGGAGGCACAAACCCTAAGAAGGCTGGCACTGAGCACCTTGGTCTGCCCGTCTTCAAGAATGTCGCAGAGGCTATGAAGGAGACTCAAGCTACCGCTACTGCCATCTTCGTTCCGTACGCTCCACCCGCCTCCGACTCTGTGTCGCCTCCTAAACCTAACCAAAATATAGTCCACCGGTCGCTGCCGCTAGTATCGAGGAGGCCATCTCCGCAGAGGTTCCCCTGATTGTGACGTAGGTGTGCATGTGGAAACTGAGATATATCAAACTTACAATGGACAGTATCACTGAGGGTATTCCCCAACACGGTATGGAAAGCGATGCCAATTCAGAATGTTCAAAAACTAATTGATATAGACATGGTGCGCATCACGGACATGCTCAAGTCCCAGAGCAAGTCCCGCATGGTTGGACCCAACTGCCCTGGCATCATTGCTCCCGTACGCTGTTTTCTGCCACCTATTAAGCCCATCTGAATAGACTTCTGACTTCACCAGGGTCAATGCAAGATTGGTATCATGCCTGGATTCATCCACAAGCGCGGTCGCGTTGGTATCGTCTCCCGCTCTGGAACTCTTACCTACGAAGCTGTCAACCAGACCACCCAAGCCGGCCTTGGCCAGTCGCTCGTTGTCGGTATCGGCGGTGACCCCTTCTCCGGAACCAACTTTATTGACTGCCTTAATGTCTTCCTCAAGGACGAGGAGACTGACGGTATCATCATGATTGGTGAGATTGGTGGTTCCGCTGAGGAAGATGCCGCCGACTTCTTGAAGGAGTACAACACTGCCAACAAGCCTGTTGTCAGCTTCATTGCTGGTATCTCCGCCCCACCAGGCAGGAGAATGGGTCACGCTGGTGCCATTGTCAGCGGTGGCAAGGGTGATGCCAACTCCAAGATTACCGCGCTTGAGGCCGCTGGTGTCACTGTCGAGCGCTCCCCTGCCAAGCTTGGATCCACCCTTTACGACCAGTTCGTCAAGCGTGACCTGATATAAGAGGATATCATGCAGTTTCATTGAACTCTTGAGGGGTGTTGGCTTGCAAAATGCGATCGCCGCATGGAGGTCTCTTGTACATTGTAGTTGAATCAATTCATGATGTCTGCATCTAGACCTATTCAAGGCGCAGATATTTCTGTGAAAGTCTTTATATGAACGCTGCGATTCCGCCGAATACATACGTCCCTATTTGTTTTCACATGCACATCCTGCGCCATGGAGGTGCAGGTGGTCCAAGCGCATGAAATTCCCAAAAGTTCCCCGCAAACCTCCGAGCTGCATCCATTTGTGGAAAGCGCAACGGACAATCTTGAACAGAGCAATCATGTCCAAGACGAAGACGAAGCGAGCACGCCGGGAACTGAAGCGCGAAGGCGAGAGGAAAATTGCAGCGCACCACCGCAAAGCCGCAGCAAAAGCCGCAGAAACTAAACAAGCCGCGACAAAGCAGCCTACAAAGAAGCAGAAAATGAATACTGGAGGCGCAAAAGATGCACCACCAACAACGAAGCCCGCCCACGTTCAGCCCTCGCAGCGCAAACATGCCATTCCATTCGGCGAATATGATCACATTCTCCTCGTCGGCGAGGGCGACTTCAGCTTCACCCGCTCCCTCGCCATCGAGCACGGCTGCGCAAACGTGACAGCCACCAGCTACGATTCGCTCGAAGACGTCCAAGCCAAATATCCTACCTTCGCCTCTATATCCGAGGAACTCGCCAGCCTGACCCCTCCCGTCCCCCTCTTCCACTCCATCGACGCGACCAAATTATCCAGCTACAAACAACTGCGCTGCAAGCGCGAGGACGACAACGAAGAAGGCTGGGACATAATCACCTTCATGTTCCCACATACAGGCGGTCTCTCGACAGATGTAAACCGCCAGGTGCGCGCAAACCAGGCGCTGCTAGTCGAGTTTTTCAAATCCTGTCTCGATACCAAGGATCCCAAACGGCGGCTGCAGATCTTGCAGCACCAGAAGGAGACTGAGAACAGGAAGAAGAAGAGGAAGCATGGTGAGGACGATGAAAATACTGCGGCACAGCAGGCGCAGAAACAGCCCGTCAAGCCTTTCCTCCGCATGGGCGGCAGGATCATCGTTACGCTCTTCGAAGGCGAGCCATACACATTATGGAATATACGGGATCTAGCACGGCACACGGGGCTGCGAGTCGTCGAGAGCTGGAAGTTTGATTGGGAACAATATCCAGGGTACCATCATGTGCGTACGCTGGGTGCGCTGGAGGGCGGCGGCGGGTGGAAGGGGGAAGATCGCGAGGCGAGGATGTATGTGTTTGAGAAGATTCCGCTGGTTGCGGACAGTGATGAGGAAAAGGAGATGGAGAGACAGGCAAAGGTGGCAAGGGGAGGGAGACTGCCGAGTCAGAAGGAGGCGATGAAGAAGGCGATGGAGGAGGAAGCAGAAGAAGAGGAAGAGGAAGACGGTGAAGACAGCGATGATGGCGATGAATCGGACGACTGAGGCAGACAACCTTGGTTCATAACAAAATTCCTGTTTGGATAATTATAACTCCCTTCCAGGCCGTCTCGAAGACTAAAACTATACTACACGCAAGAATAAAGCCACGCCGGGCAACTTGCCACGATAAATCCCAACGCCCTGCTATGCGCATACATCCTGTAGGAAAGATCTCATTCGGAGAAAACTTGTGCAAAAGAGAGGGGAGAAAAAGGAGGGAAGAACAACAACTACTGTCCCAGGTAGAAAAAGGGATTCACATAATATACACCTTGCGCACCTCGCTTTCCTTCCACTTCTCGCCCGTCAGCCCGCCAACAGGATCCCGGACCCATCCCGGTTCCGTGCCGACTTTCTCATTGAAGATGCGCAGCTTCTCGGAACCATAGATGCGACCGTTGGGCAGAACGACAGGCGCGTCTTCAACGATACTCTTAGTGTGCAGAGCATACGGCACGTTGCGAGCTAGTTCCTTGAGCTCGGCGCTGCAGATGGGACAAACGGTAGTCGCAGAGGACGAGGCGTTTGTTGACGAGGGAATGTATTCAGAATGGCAGGCTGGTGTTTTGAGAGCGGAGAGGCCGGCGCTGAGGGCAATGTGTAGGAGCGGTCGGGGCGGAAGCGAGTACAGATTGTGATGTGTGGAGACGAAGAGGTCGGCGAGATAGGACCAGCGGGAGGGAGAGTAGAGCGACTAGGGTATCCGAATGTTAACGTTGTCTTGATGGTGCACACGCATTTCTTTCTTGAGGTGAAGAAGACTTACAGCATATGGTTCCACCTCGTCCCACGGCCTATATGCCAACATGCCTGCCGCCTGTCTCATCAATGTGAAGTCTCCACTCGCACTGAGATACTTCTTCGCATGCGCCCTCGCCTCTACCAACTTCGCCTCTCCACCGCCACCACCACCTCCCGCACCATCAATACTGACTCCATGCATGCCCCCCTCTTCCGTCTCCAACCCATCCATCCCACTCAGCCCTGCTTCATGCCCCTGCCTCACCAACTCGATATACTGCTGCAACCTGAGCTCAAACTCCAGCATACTCCCTCCCTTCTTCAACTCCTTCCCATGTTCCCTGCACCATTCCAGCGCTAGCGCTGTACTCATGCCGTCTCTAAGACTCCGCTCAATCTTATGACATGCCACAAACGCCTCCACATCAACTAGATCCTCGATCCCTTTACTCTGCGCCAGACACGCCGCGCTCTCAGCGTACCCCTCTCGTAGCAGGTAATCCACAAGTAGCCTGCTAAGCCGCGTGCGGGACCACTCGTCGTACTTCACGTCGACGAGACTCTGGACTTGGTATAGGTCCTGCAGGTGCTGGAGGCGTGCTTTTGCCGCGCGATGGAGTCTTGTTTCTTCTTCGTGGAGGCCTTCAAGTTTGCGTTTTAAGCCTTGCATTTTACTGAGGAGAGAGTCGAGGGAGGCAAGCGTTGTTTCGGGTGAGGCACCTTTGGAGGCGGCTTTGGTAGTCGCGCTGAGAGCGGTCGGGAGTGTGCTGGCGTGGTGTTCGATCACGCGCTGGGCGTTTTTGAAGTTGCGCCGAGAGAGTTCGTAGGGCATGCGTAAGAGAGGTTGGTCCTGGAAATCTGGTAGTTAGCAGGGTTGATCGTCTTGTCGACGAAGGGTGCCGGGTCGTACGAGCAGGAGATGCGACTCGGCATTGAGCTTTGTGCTCGTGAGCTCTGCCATGACGGACAGATGATAGGTTCAGACAAAAAATGCGCTTCGTGAGATGGTCTTGGATGTTTAGGATACTCCAATCTCCAGGGGAAGAAATCAAAGTCGGGGTGGGAGCGAGCGGGACTCGGAGACAGGCAAATGTAAGGTAGATGTCGCTGTTCAAGCTCCACCGCGGAGGTTAACTTGCGGGGATGCTCGTCACAGCTCATAGCTCGCGAACCGGCACGTGCAGGCCCACCACCATATGCCCATGGTCTGGCCTCATTACGACAGTTTGTCTGCTCTTACTTTGCTTAATATATTTCGGGTTAAATCCATTTGTGAAAATATTGTCAAATCCAACTAGTATGCAAACCATCTTCATTCTATATCGCAAAGACGTTTGCTACAGCAAATCAGAATATCAAGTCATGCTTCTAATGCGATGTTATTCTCATTGCAAGAAAACTCTAAAACTCCTCTAAGACCCAATGCATCATGACGCATAATCCAGATGTCTCCCTCCATACGGAAAGACACTGACGCAGGTAGCGATGAGCTGCCAGCCTACTGCAGAGGTATCCTGAAACCTGCTCTTAGGCCATTACTTTTAGCTGTGTACCCGCGTCCCGCTGCTCAAAGGACGCATGCATTTTCTAAATCCACTTCCCAATATGCACTTAGAGAGCACCGGTGGAAGCCATCTTCTTACGGAGGTGGTCCTTGTACTCGCCGATAGTACCATCCCACCGACGGACAGTCTTGTGTTCGCAGACCATGATGTCCTTGGCAATCTTGTCGAGCAATCTGGTTCAAAGTTAGCAAGCTGCACAAACACTCCTCAATGATGAATAAGCATACCTGAAGTCGTGGGAGACGACAACTACACCACCGCTGAACGCGTTGATGGCATCAGCCAAACTGTCAATGGTGGGGATATCCAGACCGTTGGTAGGCTCGTCAAGAAGCAACATGTTGGGTCCCTCGATAGCCAGCAGAGCGAAGACAATACGAGACTTCTGGCCGTCGGAAAGAGTGGCCATCTTGGATGTCTGTGCCTCACCGGTCATACCATAGCGGCCGAGTTGCTGACGCCAGTACTGGACATCCTGGCTAATGTGGTGGAACTTATCGCGGACAAAGTCAAGCGCAGACTTGGTCAGGTCAAGCTGTTCAGCCGAGTGCTGGCTGTACACACCGAGCTTCAAGTGAGTGTGGCGCGATACAACACCAGATGTGGGGCTGAGCTTGCCGGTGAAGATGTTAAGCAGCGTTGACTTTCCAACACCGTTGGGTCCGACAAGAGCTGTTCGCGAGTCCATGTCGACACCGAAGTCCAGGTTCTCGTACAAGTTGTCCTTGGGGTCTCCAGAGTAGGAGAAGGTAACATCGTCAAGCGAAAGCACAGGCGGTGGCAGCTTCTCGACGTCGGCGAAGCGGAAAGTGAAGACCTTGTCAACAGCGACAGGCTCAATGAGACCGTCGGCCTCCATCTTGTCCAAAATCTTCTGGCGAGACTTGGCCTGCCTGACCAAGTTGGCATAAGTACCGGCCGAAGCAATGAACTTCTTGATGTGCTTGATTTCGTCCTGCTGCTTCTCGTAGGCCTTGGTCTGGTTGACCTCCTGCTCCGTGCGAGTCTTGTGATAGGCGTCGTAGTTACCTCCGTAGTAGAGGAGCTTCTTTTGGCGCATGTCGATCATATTTGTGCAGACACCATTCAAGAAGTCCATGGAGTGAGAAACAAGCACCAGAGTGCGCTCCCACTTCTTCATGTACTCTTCGAGCCACACGCAGGCCTCAAGATCCAAATGGGCAGTAGGGTCGTCGAGCAAGAGCAGAGCAGGCTTGACGAAAAGAGCCTTGGCAAGCGCGACACGCATACGCCAACCACCGGACATGTCCTTGGTCTTCTTGTTGATGGTGGTCTTGTTAAAACCAAGACCAGTAAGAATCAGGGAAGCGCGAGTGTGGAAGGTGGATGGGTCCATATCTTCTTGACGCTGTTGATAAGTTAGTTAGTGTTGAAAGACGGCTATTCGACTACAACATACCTCGTAAATGTCCTCAAGGAGAGGGCTCTCAGGGCCGTCCTTCTCGAGAATGTCCTCCGCCATCTTCTCAAGACGAGCCAGCTCAGTCTCGGCCTCACGAACAACCCAGTCCAAGGCGCCCAACTCAGTCTTGGGGGCACCCTGGTTCAGCAGGTAGATGTCGATGTGCTCTGGGAAGGGGAACTCGCGCTTGTCGATGGCCTTGAGAAGAGTGGTTTTTCCGCAGCCGTTCTCACCCAGAAGACCGTATCGGCGACCGTAGTTGATCTCGATGACGGAGTCGTTGAAAAGGACTTTACCGTGGAACACGAGCGATGCAGAGATGATCTTGACATCGCGCGACTGCTCGAGCGAGGCGAGCACACCAGTGGTGACACGGTCGGACAAACCATGCTTATCCTGCTGGAGGGTGAGCTTCTGAACCTCCTCGTTCAGCTCGAGATCCTCCGGGTTGTCGCCGTTCTCAGAGTTGGCCTTGGAGGCATTCTTGGAGTTGGCCTTGGACGACAACTTGGAGGTGGCCGACTTCTTGGGCTTCGCGTCGCCCTCGGCGGCGCGCTTTGCCTGACGGGCGGCTTTGGACGCAGAGACCATGGTGTCTTATGTGGCGTCAAGGGGGGAAGACTCTGGGGTGGTGGAAGAGAAAGAGAAGGAAATTTCGTAGGGTTGGGAACAGGGCCAATCTTGTGCCCCGCTAAGCCTCTTATCGATAATGCCCAAGCCTGCGTTTTGGGTTTCCGGTCAGCGCACGACGCCTCTCTGCAAGGAATGAGTCGACTGGGAAAGGCGCAAAAGACGGTATAAAAGAAAAGAAGGATATGAGCGATGTGAGAAGAGTAGGGGCTGTAATTGAGGGAGATGGCTCAAATAATCAACGCTGTTGAATCAATTTTCTTACTTGTGGCAAATGCTGTGCACGGCCAATGAGCGATCCCCCACTACACATCATAAGGCAACTAAGGCGCTAGCATCGCTGCATGTGCCAGCTTAAGCCCAGCCATCTTCAACGAGAGCATCACAATCGGTCCGTTGAAGAGAAATACGATACTGAGTTGCCATGAATGTCGAGAAAATCTCTCCGCATGTGCCGGACTGTGAGGGATGGCTGAACTGCCCCGCTCTGGCTGGCTTTGGGCAGTACGTCATCTCTCCAGTACCATTCTGATATGCACAATCACACCACATAAGCAACCTTCGTCCTATACGGTTTAATTCTTACTCGAGATCGATAATGGTCATCTTAGCATTGCAACGTTCTCTACACCATACTAGTAAGGTCCTTCAATGCCATCTCTGTTTCTGTTGCCAGTACCAGATGGCCATGGTCAAGCATGTCAATGGTACCGCGCACACCCAGTACACCCAGAACGTCTCAGAAACTGACCATTTGCCTTTGATGTCACCTTCCCCAGGCGTATAATTAAAGAAACTCATGCTGAATATCGCCTGCTCGTTGTTAGCATGCATCCCGTAGCGGCAAGGGAAGACCGACTGAAAGGAATGTAGGAGGCAGAAAAGCCATAGTTACCACTGCAATCGTCCTCATAGCCTGAGTGTCTTGCTGCGCTATCAAGTTGTATGCCTAGAGGTATGTTAGTACTAGCTTCCTCAAGAGCAAATCTCCAACCCTACAAGAGCAATCTCATTCTGCAATTTTTCTTTGAACGACTGAGAACGTTGGATGAGACCCCGAAGCATACGAATCTGACAGTCCACTTGTTTCCGTATGCGATTGTTTACTTCCTTCAAGTTTCCGCCTCTTTGCTGATCCTCACTAGAAAAATCAACGATCTGTTGTTGCAACGCTTCTAGGGTCTCCACCGACACACTGAGAGACTCCAAGGAGTGTATGGCATGTCTTAACAAACCATGCATCATCGAAAAATCTCGAGAAACGCGGTTTGAAGTTAAGCGGTTCTATGAATCCAACATCAGTATAACGTTTCTCAGTCGTGGGCACGCTTACCATCTCAACGCTCCGAATTTTGTCTCGTAGAGACCATACATACGAATCATACATCTTGACTATTACCTCTAGAAGAGGTACATGCAACGAGTATGGTGAACAAGGCAGGAGCTTCGACCACATCTGGGATAGAGTGCGTTGCAGAAGTAGCTGGAAGGCGAGGTTTACACCAATGCAAAGAATAACGCAGCTTTGGGGATCCCAACGCGAACAAAACGTCATTGCATGCCATACGTAGTCCGAATTGTCACTATTACTTGACTTGACTATTACACGGAACCATGTTTCTGATTCCAAGGTTAGTTAAGACCTAGCTCCGGAGGGTTAGTCATGTACGGTGGTCTTGAAGTTGTCCATTGTGATCAAGAGACTCTTCGAAAGCAAAGAAACCATCCGATTGTCGGTACATATACGAACACAGATGCTGGGGTATGTGAAAGTACTGTGAAAGCTCCGGGGAAAGATCTTTGCATGCGGAAAAAACGTCTTCCTGCATGAGCCTGCGGAGCGGTCAGCGTTGAGAGAATTATTCATGGAAGGTATTACCTACAGGTATTGCAGCCTTGGGGACTGGGAATTCTGTTTAAATGATCAGATGGAACGTTGAGAATGTACAAAGAGAATTATTGTACGTTGAGACACGAATCGATCTGCCGGGTCTCCAATTCCCAAACATTAGACGCTACATGCTTGTTAATATGAGCTACAAGCGGTGCGCAAGTGGCCTACAGAGTTGCAATACGGGGAGCGACGACATTTTTGTTGTCTGACAAGATATATGAGGTCTTGTTGCAAGAGTGTTGTGATTTTCAGTCGAAGATAATATGGCCAGCAATTACCAGGGGAAGTACGGGGGTGCTCATGTACGCTTGGCTATTGGACGGACTGAGCGGGCCTGGTCAACGCCTCACAGCGGTGGCGCTTAGGACTGACATTTTAAGGATGGTTGGCAACAGGCTGCTGAGCGCTGAGTAGGTGGGCGACAAGGCTGAGCAAGCCGCAAGGCTGAACATCAGCTCGCACTGCTGGCAGCCTTCCAGCTACCATCTCACAGATAACTCTTTCCCACTATGAGAGATTGACATCAGAACTTTGCCTTCTCTGTTTTCTTGTAACCTTCGCAAAAGATGCACCGACTGCGTCGCGACGAGTATACTGTAGGATGGGTGTGCGCCCTAGCGGTTGAGCTGGCTGCAGCTCAGGAGATGCTCGACGAAGAACACGAAACACCCCAGCTTGAGGCTGACGACACAAACATCTACACATGCGGACGAATCGGCGAACACAATGTCGTAATCGCATGTCTCCCCGAAGGCCAGACAGGCACCAACTCGGCTGCAGCCGTCGCTGTTCAGATGAAATCAGCCTTCCCGTCTACACGCTTTGGCTTAATGGTAGGCATTGGGGGAGGCGTTCCCAGCAAAGAAGCAGATATTCGCCTTGGGGATGTAGTAATCAGTAAGCCGCACAAGGTGCATGGTGGAGTGGTGCAATATGACTTTGGGAAGACTACGCCGGGCGGGTTTGAGCGCACAGGAATGCTCAACACGCCGCCAACTGTTTTGCTCAACGCCATTGCAAACCTGCGAGCGAGACAAATGAGGGGGAAGGGCAGACTGTCTGAGTATCTCTCCAAATTGGATAACTTGCCAGGCTTTGCACGGGAAGCTGCTGGGCCGGACACTCTCTTTGACGCTACATACGGCCATGCTGGTGGCGCAACATGTAGCCAGTGTAACAACAGCTATGTGGTAGCTCGGGAGCCGCGGAGGCAAGAAGTCATGGTGCACTACGGCACAATAGCATCAGGAAACCAGGTGATGAGGAGCGCAACCGAACGAGACAACATCAGCGCAGATCTAGGCGGCGTGCTATGCTTTGAGATGGAGGCAGCGGGCCTGATGAACAGCTTCCCATGCCTGGTGATCCGCGGCATTTGCGACTACGCTGACTCGCACAAAAACAAGCGGTGGCAACCGTATGCCGCAGGCACAGCAGCTGCGTGCGCAAAGGAAGTGCTGTCAGTTATGCCGCCAGCCGAAGTAGTCCAGACGCGCAAGGCTGGATTCGTGATAGCATCTCGTTAGTGTTCATTCTGGTTTTCCTTTTCCTATATAGCAAACGAGTACTGATTATAATAGACGAGTTTTTGCCAATGCTTTATGAAAACACCTGCATCTACGAGGAGAGCAAAATCAGGAACCGTCAGCGAGTCCCAGGCACATGTGAATGGTTCACAAATCACACTCTGTTCAGGCAATGGATTTCACCGGCAAATAGCCAAGTATCTGGCCTTCTCTACGTGACAGCAGATCCAGGATGCGGCAAATCCGTTTTGTCTAGGTATTTGATCGACGAAATACTACCTCAAACTGGAAGGACTGTATGCTACTTCTTCTTCAAAGACGACTTTGAGCAACAAAAGAGTTCTTTAAGCGCTCTATGTTCTCTTTTACATCAGATTTTCGATACCAATTCGCATCTTTTGACAGACGAGGTTTTGACAGGGTATGTCAATAGGGGTAAGGGGTTCTTTGAATCTTTTGAAAATCTATGGCATACATTCCTGCTGGCTACCAAAAACCGAGAGATTATCTGTGTGCTCGATGCGCTGGATGAATGCCGGGATAAAGACAGGAAGCAGCTGATCGATGCTTTCGCTACAGTCTGCAATATAACTTCGACTAAAACGGCTCAACATGGCGGTCCAAGATTTCTCTTGACCAGTCGACCGTATGAACACATACGCGCTCACTTTTCCATACAGCTGAATACACCAGTGGCTTCAATCCATCTCCAGGGAGACCAGGGACCTACGGCAGATGCAATCGCCGAAGAAATCCAGCTGGTTCTTGATAGTCGGATCAACGAAACCGCCAAGTTCTTCTGCCTAGAACCTGATGAGCAAGCTCTGATGAGAACGCAGTTGGGATCTGTTCCGAACCGGACGTACCTATGGATTACTCTTGTTTTTGATGGCTTGATGAAGAGAAAGTCCGGTGTTAGTAAAAGCGATATAATGAACCTCCTCAAACAGCCGCCACAATCTGTTTATGACGTTTATGAGCAAATCTTGAATAAGAGCCCTGATATCCAAGATGCAAGAAGACTGTTGCACATTATTATAGGGGCGAAACGACCACTATCGCTGGCAGAGATGTCGATAGCTCTGGCGTTCAAGAATAAGCACTCCGTCGACTCGGTGCCGGAAAGAATCATTCCTCGCAGCAGAATTGGGGCCTATGTTCGAGGTCTCTGCGGTCTGTTTGCCGTCATTGTTGACGAGAAAGTCTACCTACTTCACCAAACGGCAAGGGAGTTCTTAATATACGATGACGCCGAGAGTCCGTCTCGACAAATACGGCATAACTTCGATGAGCCCAACCAGAATGACAGCATTCAACCTTGTATTTGGCGACACTCTCTAATCATACCGAATGCCAACGCAGTCTTAGCCGAGATATGTATTTTGTACTTGCTTTCCAAGGTTGCAACTCAGGATTCCCCATTACTCGAGTACGCGGCCGTCTACTGGACAATTCACTATCGCCAATCATCAGATGGTTGTCAGTTGGACATGGCCAAAATGGCAAAAGATCTTTGTATGCCATCCAAGCAATGCTCACAATGGACTGCGATCTACGAACACAGAGATGGAGTAATGCTACCCAGCGAACCCCTCAGTCTTGCCTCGTGTATTGGATCTGAAAAAATTATACAGATGATTCTCTTTGAGCAAGATTACATTGGGGACAGTTCCGAGAACATATTGGATTCACAAATCAGCCCAATTCGACGACGAATTTTGCAGATCAAACAGTCATACAGGGTAATATGGGATAAAGAACATCGTAAAAATATTAGAGAAGCGCTGTGGTATGCAGTTGAGAACGGACACCGAGCCATTGTCGAACTTTTACTTCAGACCAAGGCCGGCGTCAACTTCAAAGACTCCTGGCATGGTCGGACACCGCTGCTGATTGCCGCCGTGAATGGTCACAGCGCCATTGTCGAGTTACTACTTGAGACTACACGAGCTGGTGTTAACTCAAAGTACAAGGATGATGGTCTGACGCCACTCTCTCACGCCGCTAGAAATGGACATGAGGCCGTTGTCAGGCTTCTGCTTGATGATAGACGTATCGACGTTAACTCGAGGGATATAAAGGGTCTGACGCCACTCTCTCACGCCGCTAGAAATGGACATGAGGCCGTTGTCAGGCTTCTGCTTGAGGATGGACGTATCAACGTTAAATCGAGGGATAAGGACGGTCGGACGCCACTGTTATACGCCGTTTTTAATGGACACGAGGGTGTTTTCAAACTGCTACTTGAGGCTAGTCAGCATCACGATGATTCGGAAAACAATTACAATGGTCTGGCGCTACTCTGTTACGCCGCAGAGAACGGGCATGAGGGCATAGTCAGGCTATTGCTTGAGACGGGCGAGGTCGATGTTAATGTAAAAGGCGGGTATTATGACGAGACGCCACTCTTTTACGCAGCAAAGAGCGGGCATGAGGGCGTAGTCAGGCTATTGCTCGAGACGGACGAGGTGGAAGTTGATTCAAAAGACAGATATGATGACCGGACGCCACTATCTTTCGCTGCTGAGAGCGGGCATGAGGGCGTAGTCAGGCTGTTGCTTGAGACGGGCGAGGTCGATGTTGATTCAAAAGACAGATATGATAACCAGACGCCATTATTGTATGCCGCAAAGCGTGGGCACAAGGGCATAGTCAGGCTATTGCTTGAGACGGGCGAGGTCGATGTTAATGTAAAAGGCGGGTATTATGACGAGACGCCACTCTTTTACGCAGCAAAGAGCGGGCATGAGGGCGTAGTTGGAATATTGCTCGAGGTAGGCGATGTCAACATTAATTCAAAAGACGGTCGCTTTAGTCGGACGGCACTCTCTTACGCTGCAGAGCGGGGACATCAAGGCGTAGTCAGACTACTCCTCGAGGCTAGTCCAGCCAGCGCTAACCTAAGGGATATTAACGATCGAACACCACTGTCATATGCTATCGAGAATAAGCATGAGGCTGTCATCAAGTTATTGCAGTCTGTTGGCAATCTCTAGTCAGCTAACGTTTTACCTAATACCGCATGCGAGTTTCATTGTATATATGTTGTTGTTTCATTTCTTTAACTAATATTTGTCCCTGACTGGTGGTATCGTGCTTTTGGACATTGGCCGTCCTAGGTAAAACAAAGAAAGAGACTAATAGACAAAGTCAGTACAGTTGAACTTTAAGCGCGATGTCTTTTGGCGCTATGAAAACTGCACGTCCTTGTTTCTGGTTGGTGAATCATCGAGGAAGCCTCCAGGTAATTTTGGAAAGTATCAAGTTGGAGTAGGGTTGAGCCTATCCTAGCCGTGATTATCAGTCTTTTCTTCTGAGTCTTCGCAACCCTCAGATACGACACGCGCAGAAGATTATGTTATTATTGAATCACTGTAGTTACAGCCATACGGAGACCAGCAAGCCTATTGATAGTAGATGGTGCCCAGCAACAGTCTAATCTGTTTTATGTACGCTATGCAGGAAGCTACAGGCAATCAGAAGATTACACTAGTCCCTATTCGGACGAGATGAAGACTAATCACGTGCTTTCGTGGTTCCCATGACGAGGACGCGTCGCACTAACCCCACCTAGTCCTGCAACATCAACCGCTGCAGGTGACGATTAGGACACTTCCATTCGCCTGTTACACGAAAAGATCGGCATGCCGACACTTTCCTGCTGTGTCGCCACCTTGTCCCTGGATTTGCCACTCAGATCCCGTGAACGCGCGATCGAGTATCGGCGCCGGCCTGCCAGGGGCGGCACATCGCCGTTCACTCTCGTCTACGGTCTTTGTTGTACCTTAATTCCCTCATCCTCTCATCCAAGCCTGTCTTCCTTCATTTCATTTCGTCAAACATTCGCGCCTCGCGCACCTTCCAATCTTTCATAGTCGCTGCTGCCTTGCTTGCCGCAATCGCATTCACCATGGCGCCGCGACGATCCACTCGCAAGTCAGCCACCAACGTGGCCAACGATGCTGCCTCCACACTTTCACCAGTACCAGCAAACAGTATGTGTTGGCCACTTTGGGACTTCGTTTGCGATTTCCTTGCTTAACTAACATAATTGACCTTGCCGCAGACATGAAAGATTCCCCGCTACCGGATAATCGCCACAAACAGAAGCACACTCGTTTGTCTCGCGCCATCGTCCCCAACTCTTCCGATAACGACAGTGATACAATCGAAGTCGACGATCTCAAGCAACCTGCTCAGGCTCGTCGAATTCTTGAAAAAGTCTCGATCCCTGTCTCCAAATCTCAGGAGACGCCTGCCACTCGCGGTCGGCTCTCTAGAATCAGCACCCGTCGAACAGAGCAGGAGAGCTCAACCGATTCACTGTCCCTGGATAACTCGGACTACGAAACGCCCGGTACAAGCACATCAACTACACCAGCTGCCTCAGTGGATCACGGAAAGATGTCCACTCGCCGTGGGCTTCGCAAGGCTACAACGCCGTCACAAAACACCTCGTCCACCTCCAAACGACCTCGTGATGTTGTGTCAGACTCTGATTCTGACAGCATGGCACTTGACATTGACGCAGAGATCGCCATGCAAATGCAGCTTGAGGACGAAATGCATGCGCAGCGAAACAAACGGCAGAAGACAGATGAAGATGAAGATGACGATATGCTCTCTGATCCTGATCCCGAGCCAGTAATATCTGCATCCCGGAGAAGGATGCCTACATATACCGGCAAAGGCAAAGCTAAAGTTGAAGAATCTGTCAACGATAGCGACAAGGATCAATCGTCGGATGAGCTGAGCTCGCCACCTCCTTATGTCGGCAAAGGAAAAGCGAAGGCCCAGAACATGTCAAACAAGCATGGTCGCTTTGCCCACTTGAGTGCAAAGAAAAAAGGTCGATCCACAGAGGACGACTTTGATGAAGAATCTGATGGCGGAGAGTTTCGACCTGACGAACATGACGACCTCGACTCCCTGCTCGATCTTGAGGAGATTACGGAACCAAGCGACATGGATGAAGAGCCATTGATGACGACTTCTGCACGTCTCAAGAAGCGAGCAGCATTGAGGCAAGCGAAAGCAGCTGGCAAAGCAGCTCGGGGCCACAAGAAACAGCTCACCTACAATGATAAGGTAGAAGCACACGAACGGCGAGCTAGATTTGCGCATATTGAGGATAAATGGGAGCGGAAGCGCGCCATGAACCGTGAACGAGCAGAGCAGCAGCATCCAAAGCTGCGGACTATGTGGGATGACTTGAAGAAAGTCCTTGTTCTCGAGACGCAGAAGGCAGAGCAACCGCAGTCAATCACACGGCGACTGAAGCCGTTTCAGCTTGAAGGCCTTAGCTGGATGATTCGCCAGGAACAGACTCATTACAAAGGTGGCCTGCTTGGCGATGAAATGGGCATGGGCAAGACCATCCAAGCTGTCTCCTTGATAATGTCTGATTATCCTGCGAAACATCCCACACTTGTCTGCGTCCCGCCAGTTGCTCTTATGCAGTGGACGAATGAGATACGCGAGTATACGGACAACAAGCTCAAGGTTCTCGTGTATCATGGTACAAATGCCAAGTGCAAGAAGATGTCAGTCAAGGAGCTGAAGTCTTACGACGTCATCATGGTCTCCTATAACTCTTTGGAATCGCTACATCGCAAGGAAGTTAAAGGATGGACACGAGGCGAAGATATCATCAAGGAAGCCTCGCCACTCCACGCTATTTACTACCATCGCCTCATCTTGGACGAAGCGCACAGTATCAAGTCACGCAACACAGGTGTGGCTAAAGCTTGCTTCGCGCTGAAGAGTGATTACAAGTGGTGCTTGTCTGGGACGCCAGTCCAGAACCGTATTGGAGAGTTTTTCTCACTCCTTCGCTTCTTAGAGGTTCGTCCATTCGCAGATTACTTCTGTCGATCATGTGACTGTGAGAAGCTGCACTGGGCTACGGACGACGACCATATGTGTGTCGCTTGCGGCCACGGAGCGTCCGAGCACATTTCGGTGTTCAATCAGGAATTGCTGAATCCCATCACTGGGGATGACCCTGAGCTTCGAGAGGAGGCCCTTGCCAAGCTCCACCTCATCACTGCCCGCATCATGTTGCGACGCATGAAGCGTGACCATACCAACTCTATGGAGTTACCGATGAAAGATATTATCATCCACAACGAATTCTTCAGTGAAGTGGAGCGCGACTTTTCGACCTCAATCATGTCGAACTCGTCCCGCAAGTTCGACACGTATGTCGCGCAGGGTGTCATGCTCAACAACTACGCCAACATTTTCGGTCTGATTATGCAGATGCGTCAGGTGGCCAACCACCCTGATCTCTTGCTGAAAAAGTCGGCTGTCGAAGGCGCTGGAAACGTCTACGTGTGCAACATCTGCGATGAGCCCGCTGAGGATGCTGTTCGCTCTCACTGCCGTCACGAGTTCTGTCGAGCGTGTATCAAGGACTTCATGGACACTTGCGAGGCTTCGGGAACTGAGGCAGACTGTCCCCGTTGTCACATAGCTCTATCCATCGACTTTGAACAGCCCGAGCTTGAGCAAGATGAGGACTCTGTCAAGAAAACCTCCATCATCAACCGCATCAAAATGGAGAACTGGACTTCTTCCACGAAAATCGAAATGCTGGTTTACGATCTGTATAAGCTCAGAAGCAAGAAGCAGACGCTCAAGTCGATTGTCTTTAGTCAGTTCACCTCGATGCTGCAGCTCATTGAGTGGCGCCTTCGTCGTGCTGGTTTCAACACTGTCATGTTGGATGGCAGCATGACACCTGCTCAACGCCAAAAGAGCATTGACCACTTCATGACGAATCCGGATGTCGAGGTCTTCCTCGTATCTTTGAAGGCTGGTGGTGTTGCACTTAACTTGACCGAGGCTTCTAGAGTGTTTATTGTTGACCCGTGAGTTTTTGTTACCCCTTCTTGCCAATCAGCATCCTAACATATTTGCAGATGGTGGAACCCTGCTGCTGAATGGCAGTCGGCAGACCGTTGTCATCGTATTGGCCAACGTCGTCCTTGTGTCATTACCCGTCTCTGCATTGAGGACAGTGTAGAGTCGCGTATGGTTGCGCTGCAGGAGAAGAAGGCTGCCATGATTGCCGGAACAGTCAACAACGACAAAGTTGCTATGGATCGTCTCAGCCCCGAGGACTTGCAGTTCCTGTTCCGCGGCACCTAATTTGTTCGATGCGTTATGTGTGTGTTATTCCATGTATGGGCAGGGAGTTAGGGAGCGAGGTACAAGTCAGCAAGTGTTGCGTTGTGTCAGCGCAGTTCCCGCGAGACATGATGCAAGGCGGATTTTCACTGTATCAAACTTCTAGACATGCTATACCCACTTTGTTTTCTCATAGCAGGCTCTCTCCACACCGATGTAGCAAACAACAGATATTGACTTCCATGTCCATAGTGTGGTGGCAACCGAATGAGACGTTGATCGTCGGCCTCGACCACAGCCTAGTGTCCTCAGCACGCGCTAAGCTTGAGGTACAACAGAACTCTGCGTCGCATCTCCGTGCATTACTCAGATAGTACCCTTTTCGTCTACTCATTAACAAAAAGACCTTGAATACCACAGAGTTATCGTTGGGCCTGGTATTAAAGTAATGACTATGCTGCTTTCCGCCACCATCCACGCATCGCTACCACCGTCACCGCTACAAAAACTCCATGGCTCCAGTTACACGGTGACACAATGCTGGAAAAAGGCACGCTCGAACTCACTCACTGTATATGCTAGACTAGACGTATCCGCGGGACCGAGGAGATGCTGTATTGTGATAGGTTTGTGGTACGTAATGTTACGTAACTCGACTACCCCGTGTAGTGGGTGAGCCTCATTGCATTACCCTCTTTGTGATCGCGGCGCCTGTGCACCGTCACAACGTCAGCGGGATCTGTAACTTTATTTAACAATTCGCGCATGCCCTTGTCAGAAAAGGGCTGTCTGAGCAGCAAGCAAAGTAGATGTAGTTTCAAACAAAGGCAGACTAAACCCGGGTACCCGGCCACGAAGGTTGTCGGAAGGAGGGGAGTAAAGAGGGGCCCTTTCCGATTTACTTAGTCTTGCGGCCTGCTGTCTTTCCAAAACAATCCCTCCCTTGTTTTGAGTCCTTGGAAAGACAGTTGCTAGGCGATCCTCTGATTGCTCTATTGTTTTTCGCCGTTTCCATCGTGTGTAAGGGTTCTCGAGGGTTACGCGCGATCGAGGATGGTGACGAGCATGTTTGCTGGTGCCAGGGATTGGGATCTGGATATCGACCGCTACCTCAACCGCATTGTGCCTCCGTCGCCTTTACACCGACTTCCAGCTCCTGTATCAAGATTCCTGGGGTACAGGAAAGAAACGCGACAGGATGTTGGCAATATACTCGGCGCGTGCTGGTCGTTCTTGGGAGCGTTTTGTGGGCTTGCTGTTGTGGCGGCTGTATTCAACAATACGAGCAGTATACAATGGCACCATTCGCCTGCCATGATCGCTTCTTTTGTAAGTACTTGAATATTTGAGGCACAGTGGCGGCAGCTGCTGATGTGTGAAACATAGGGTGCCTCTGCTATTCTGGAATACAACGCAATCAAATCACCGCTTGGTCAACCACGTAACGCTCTATTGGGCCATGGGCTCTCAGCACTCATTGGCGTCAGTATATCAAAGCTCTTTCAGTACCATTCTGATTACGATTCAATAAAATGGATTGCCGGTGCCGTAGCTTGTGGCTGCGCATCAGCCGTGATGCTGTTGACCAATACCGTGCATCCACCCGGCGGCGCATCCGCCGTATTGGCAGCAACTGAGCCTATTATCACAGCCATGGGTTACTACTTCGTAGGATTGGTCGTGTGGGGTACCACATTGATGCTGATAGTCGGGCTGTTTATTAACAACATCCAGCGACAGTTTCCAGTGTATTGGTGGACACCGTTGGACGTACGCAAGGCAAGGGTCAAGGACGAAGAGGTCGTACCGGACGCGAGGGGTGGTATAGAACGGAAGAAGACCACAGAAGAGCAGCGTTACGATCAGGAAGGGGAGCGCATTGAAATCAACGGCGCAGAAGTTTTGTTGCCAGACAACATGAGCTTAAACAGGGAGGAAGCAGAGGTACTAGCGAGACTGCGAGAGCGGCTTAAAAAAAGAATCGATGCAGAGGTAAAAGGAGAAGAGTCGGAGAAAGCAGATTCAGATAGCGAGAGCGGAAGTAGTCGTTTAGATAGATAATATTTGGGCTTATCGTCGACGTGGAGCGTCTATAGATAAGAACCACCAGGATTTCCGCAATTCCGAGGAGTCCCACGCACAACGTTCGACTACCCTGAAAACTTACCCTGTGATATGTCTAATTGCCAACAAATGCTGGGCTGATTCTGCGCCTCAAGAACTGCTTGCAAAGACGCGAAGTCATTATAATTCATTACAGTCTTAATTGTTAGTATGGTATTGGTATTACAAGCTCCACTTTTGCTAAGCGGGAGTGCTTTGAGATTATCAGCTACAGAGGCGCTTATGCAACTGTCGACAACCATTCTCATTCCTCTTTGTTGCAGTAGGCTACTGCTCAGTCAACTTTACATCTCACTATCACTACCACTTAGAGAATGATGCTTCGTGTGCCATAGTGCCGACACATTGGTCTGATGCTCCGCCCTAATTTGAGGCAAAAGGATGAGTAGAAATGAGCTACGATTTGCAAGGAGCAACAGGTGAGAACTCGGTACGATGATGTGTCAATGAAATGGCCCAAACCCTTACGTAAGGGAGTCAAGATCAGACTTGAGAAAATTGTAGAGTCGGCCATTGAAAGGGTGTCATGGGGCAACCGACAATAAAAAGATGCACGCGACATCATCTGTATTACTCCCCATCTGTTTATGAAGTATGTATAATTTCACCAAGAAGCAGCTTGATAGTTCTCTGCTGCTCCTTGAGGAATTCTCGGATGGTATCGATATCAAAGTCCAGTCCTTGACGCTGACGCTCAAGGATCTTGCGCCGCTGTTCTTGAAATCTGGCCTCCATGTTCTCGAAACGATAGTCACAGAACCAGTAGTAAAGCGAATTCTCCTCTGTGATGCCGCGGACACCAGCAAGCACCGTCTGATCTGAGATAAACGGCGACTTTGGTCGCCACGATGTCACCATAGCCAAGCGTTCTTTGCCACCAAAAGCTTTCAGCGCTTGGTGTTCGATATATCGTCCTTGCATAATCACAGCAGTTCCCTGTCAGAGAAAATTTAGCCGCAATTATTGGCCGAGCTTCAATAAGGACGAGAAACTCACCATTGTCGGCCCTCGCACCTTGATAATCTCACCCGAAGCTGTCTTGATTGCAGTTTCCCCTCCAACCATTTGGGTGCAGTCGGAAAGCATGGTGACGCAGACGAACGGAGTGCTGTCGAAGTGCCACCCAAATGCAGATGTCTCGTCAGCGCCTGGCTGCGGCTTGTCATCCAAGCCAAATGACACATTGATGTGGCCAACGTCGCAAGGGAGACTGGGTACCAGCTCTACACCAGCAATATCAGAGACAATCGCCTGCACTTTCTCATTGTGCCACGCTTCCCATGCAAATGTCGCGTACTTCGGCGCATACGCTCGAATCATGTGTTTCGCGAAACTAGATGAGACTAGGCAGTTATCCAAAACTTCTGGGTTGAAAGCTTCCGCGCGCATCTGATTGATAGCACACTCTGTGAAGAGCGGAAACGGCTCTGATATGGCTACTGGGGAGATCCCATAGCCATCATATCCTATGTCCTTCATTGTCATCACTCTGGGAGTGGTCTTGTAGTTAAGATGTATAGCTGGATCGAATGAAATGCGCTCCTTCAGGATGTTTTTCTCTGTAAGGCTTTTTGGCAACGGAACACTCGGCCTGGTGACCGTCTTCTCAAGTGGCGCGACTGGCGTAGGGGGGCTGAGAACGGATGTACTCATATTGAAAGGGGCTGAGTTTAGATATATTGCAAGAATATCTCTTAATGAATCACTTTATAGAAGATCGTTGTTGTCTTCTCGTTTCTTTGAAGAGTGCATCTTCTGCATATATATATATATATATATATGTACAACTTGGGCTACCCTTACGATGGTAATTCACGTGGCCGAAACAATCTTTCGAGAACGTCAAAGAAAGTCATGTCTACCCCGCCTCCCCAAACCTGCGGACCAGTCTACTCTAGGATAAATTTTGCAGAAGACTTGTCGAGATCGCGCCTTATCGATGATGATGATGATGATGCAAGGGTAGAAGGTTCGTATGATGCGTCTCATCTTTTTGACCGTTTTGGGCTAGCGTGAGCATGATGCTTAACAACAGTCTCGACTTTATCGATGTTCAAAAGGGATCGTACTTGACAACAAAAGCTGGAAAGGTTTATCTCACATACATCCAAGTTCTAGTTTCACGAAAGCATCCGTAGTCTACATCATGTTCGACGTCGTAGTTATTGGAGCAGGTCCAAGTGGACTGCAAGCTGCATTGAGCGCGCAACAGGCGGGCTTGTCAGTAGCAGTGATTGAAGCCAGAGATCGTGTTGGAGGTAAGGTATGGAGCGTGCCTCTGGCCTCAGGTCGTGGGAATGTTGATTTGGGTGCCGCTTGGATCAACGACACTTTACAACCAAGGATATGGTCTTACGTCCAGAAATTTGACATGTCCGTTGTCAAACAAAGGATGGAAGGTCTCGCTGTGGTTCAATACGCGGTTGGTAGAGACCGATTGGTATTCGAAAATGGGCATACCCCAAGAGTATGTCACCAGTCACGCTATACCGAATGCTGCTTCTTACCTACCTCCACTACAGTTCCCTAAAGAAGAGTTACAAAATCTGGAAGCTATCCGCGATCACATTCAGGAAAAATCTCTCAAAAGATTGCCCAACCTACCCGAAGACGATTCTGTGACACTGGACCAATACGTTCGCAATCTGGGCGCGACAGAAAACACTTGTCGTTTGGTGAACGTATGGGCCAAGGTCATGCATGGTGTTGAATCCACCGAGCAGCCGGCTTCCTTCTTCATAGATTACTGCCGGCGGAATAAAGGTCTGCTTGCTATCCGAGCAGATGATCACACGGGTGGCCAGTATCTCCGTTTACCTGCAGGTACGAAAGAACATCATATTCGCACATGTCTTATCGTGAAGCTGACCGAGGCAAAGGTGCACAAGCTATCATGAAAAGCATGGCGGAGCTTCTGGGTCATGGCAACATCCATCTTTCTTCTCCAGTGGCTGCAATTGAGAACGGGAAGCACAAAGTCACAGTCGTAACGACAACTGGACGAAAGTTCATGGCACGGAAGTGCATCTTGTCTATTCCAAGCACCCTATATCGCGACATTAATATCCAGCCACAACTTCCACAACCGCTCCAGGAGCTTTCCAGATCGACGAAACTGGGCGACTATAACAAGTCCATCGTATGCTACGACACTCCTTGGTGGCGAAAAGAGAACTACAATGGTCTCTTCATGAGTTACGACGGCTATATTGCTGTTGCGCGTGACACGAGTGTCGACGAAAAACGACTCTACTGCTTGACATGTTTCATGAATGGGAAGCGCGGGTTCGAATGGAGCCAGATGGCGCCTCATGATCAAAGACGTGTTGTCCTTGAACAAATCGCCGATGCGTTCTGCCAGGGCAAAGACTCGGAAGCTTACCGACCCATTGAGATCTTCAATCAGATCTGGAAGCATGAAGAATATAGCAAGGGTGCATTAGTGCCCATTCCTGCTCTGGGGCATATGACAAAGTTCGCCCATGTCAATGGCAAAGCAGTGGGTAACCTTCATTTTGCGGGTACTGAATATGCTAGTGAGTGGAAGGGATATATGGAAGGTGCGTTAGATTCCGGCGAGGCGGCAGCTGCTGAGGTTGCGAGGATCCTCTCGACGCAGCCCGTCGAGGCGCGTCTTTGAGCATGAGCAGTGACATAACAAAGAGTCGATTTAGGGATACAAGTATTTGAACCTCAAGACTTGAAGTGTATTTAACACAGCAGTCAGATCATTCTAACCATCCTTCTAGCTCACATAAAAATAGTTTTATTTGCTGGTAATCATGCTTCGATGGATTGCACCTTGAGCTACGTGGTTTGATTTCTCTAGCAATGCGTGAATAACGATGGGTCAACCATCACACAAGATCATATTTCTCGCTCTACCCCGAAAAGTCTCACTACCAGATCTGAAAGTGTTCGAAGCCCGAGATGAGAATCTTATAGCATGGCTACGCTTGTCACAATGCTTTTAATCATAAGGTAATCGTCCAGTCCATATTTGCTGCCCTCTCGGCCATATCCAGACTGTTTGACCCCGCCAAATCTGAACTAAGTATTAACACAACCATTGAAAGCAGTAGGAAAACAGAAAGCAACTTACGGGACAGACGAGTCGGAGATAACAGGCGTGTTGATTGCCACCATACCAGTCTCGAGAGATTCGGACACTCTCGTTGAGCGCCCTAAGTCCTTTGTCATAACATACGACGCCAAGCCGACCTTACAGGAATTTGCCCGCAGAATGACTTCTTCTTCGGTCGAGAACTTTGATATTGCGGCGATGGGGCCAAATATCTCTTCTTGCATGCACAGCATTTCATCTGTTGCATTCGCAAGCACAGTGAGCTCATGGAAATTGCTGCCCAGAGACGGAAGCGGATGACCTCCATGCAGCAGAGTCGCACCTTTTGCTATAGCATCAGCGATATGTGCCTCGACTTTGGAAATACCCATTGTGAGAGGGCCGTGGGTACTCAAGGGATCCTTGCCGTGACCCACGCGGAAACGCTTGACTTCTTCTACCAACCGTTGACTGAACCGGTCGTAGATACCATCCTGGATGAAAAACCGGTTGGCGCAGACGCATGTCTGACCGGATACTTTGAACTTGCTGATCAAAGCGCTTGAAATGGCAGTCTCGATATCAGCGTCATCGAAGACGATGAATGCAGCATTGCCACCCAATTCAAGACTGAGCTTCTTTAGTGTTCCACTGGATTGCTGCATTAATAGTTTTCCCACTGTTGTAGAACCCGTAAATGAGATTTTCTTGATAACGGGCGACTCGCACATGGAAAGGCCAATGCTAGGCGTGTTGGCAGCGGCAGTAAGCACATTGACCACACCTCGAGGCACTCCAGCTCGTTCCAGGATAACAGCGAGCGCATTAGACGAGAAGGGTGTGACGCCATCTGATTTGAGCACAACTGTACAGCCGGCTGCCAATGCTGCAGCAATTTTTCGCGCGCCCATTGCAAGAGGAAAGTTCCATGGTGTGATGAGCCCACACACCCCCACTGGCATCTTCACAATGCGTGTGCGCAGAGATGGATTCGTGTGCTCGACAACGTCGCCATATATTCTTACTGCCTCTTCCGAGAACCATTCGAAGTAGCTGGCGGCCATTTGCACTTCGCCCCGAGCATCGGCAGCAGCTTTGCCATTTTCCGCTGTGATGATTACAGCTAGATCTTGTTGATGTTCTATTAAGAGGTCGAATACTTTGCGTAGGATCCGGCTTCTTTGTCGTCCAGAAAAAGCTTTCCACAGTTGAAAAGCGCGAGAGGCGGATTGTATGGCAACATGTAGATCTGCCACAGTGCATTCAGGACATACACCAATCACCTCGTTGTTGGCTGGATTCCGGATCTCAAAAATAGAATGATCCTCTGCTACCGAGATCCATTTATCATTGATATATGCGCCCTGAACAAAGAGATGGGCGTCTTGCAATACTGTTGTCAGACTATGCACCATATCACCCGGTAAGTGATATATGCAAAAGATTACGAAAGAAGCACGAAAAGTCCTGCACCAGATTTCACAACATAGTAATGGCAATTATAGCCTCTTGTTCGGAAAGATAGAGGATACATGACTCAGTGACCTCTATAGGTTGCATCCGTATCGGGACAAAAAAGTGAGACGAACTGCTCCTAGGCTTTGGAAAGTGGGGTTAGGCATGCATGTCTTGGCATTCCTCTATTCACGCAACTGAGGATCGAATTACCCTTTTCGGCAGAAAGCAATATTACGGAAAGCTGTGCAACTCAGCTGAGCACGTCCATCGTTGTCATCATCTCACTATTGTTGCCCAGAACCGACAAGAAGGAGGCAGTACAGCTAGTTTTCCAGCTCTGCAAGCGCAAGCAGCAATGAGACGATGAGGCTCGACGTCTCCACTGCCCATGGCTACCCGCAGCTCCGGTCGTGCACCCAAAGTCAAAGGTGGCCACCCCGCAGTTTATCAATAGTCGTGTAGTTCTGGACTCCTTGCTGACATTGCACCAGGGTGCTACGAATGCTCGCAACGACGAATTGACTGCGACAGAGTCAAACCACAATGTGGGAAGTGCGTCGCTAAGGGCTTACAGTGCAGTGGGCTTGGTGTCCGCTATCGTTTTCGCGCAGATGTCACTAAACAGAGAAAGAAAGGCCATCAGAAATACCGGTGTAATTCATCGCCTCAAAACACTGGCGAGGCAGTTGTCTCTCAAAATGCCGTTGTCCTGGATCTGGAACCACCCAACGACATTGACGTTGATGGTATTATTGCTATGCCTCATACTCAAGCAACGGACTTATACGCAACCACTCAGTTGCCTGTACTCTGTACGCTTGACCTTGGCTTACAGACCGAAGATGACTACGTCTCCAAACCGGAATGGCGAGATTTGATACATTCGCCAATGACAGCGCTGCAGTCACTTCCACTCATCACCGCTTTCATGTTACAGTACTTCTCAGATATCGTGGCTGTTGAACTCGTAACCATTGACGATGAAAGGAATGGCTGGCGGTCAATTGTCCTGCCGCTGGCTCATGAGTATGATCTCATAGGCGACTCTGTTCAAGCAGCCGCCGACTTTCATTTCTCAGGAAATTTGTCCAGACACTTAGGACGTCCGAGAGATTTCTATCATCGCGCAATTGACGGGTTGCGCCAAAATCAGGACCTTGCCTCTTATGACACGCGTCGGAAACACGTCATTCTCATCTCTCTCCTAGTTCTTCTTGTGGTAACTATGGTAAACGGATCTTCCGACTTTCGTTCAATATTTCGCCTCCTGGAGACAGCTTGGGATGCTGGTGGCGGTGACGAAGAGCTCGGTCAGGGAGAACTTGGGTTGTTCGTAACTCGTCAATATCTTAAATTCCGAGGATACGCTGCACCATCACTAAGCCGGTCTCAAGGTGTCGAGGTCCTTAGCCATACAGCTTTCAAAAGATCTCTCGACTCCCGCGGCTGGGATGACTTCCGCTCATACCTGCCACTTTATCCTGAACACCAAGAGACTATGTCGTTGATCTGTGACCTCATGGAACAAGCTTGCGCGCTGTACATAGAACGCGTCGCGCTTGGTTGCGACGCGAGTCCATTGACCGAACGAGTTCAGCGGCTCAAGATTACCATGGAGGCTTTCCCCATGGGGTCGCCGTTGGAGCATGTTCTGGTATGGGTATGTTTCTTTGGTGCCGCAGAGAGTGGTACAGAGGAACAGCACGAGTATTTTGTGCAAAAACTCATACTTCATCATCGTCGCAATGGATTCGCAAACATTACCAGTGCCATCAGATACTTGCTGCAGCGCCGAAGCGAAGAACGAAGGTCACAGGACTGGCATGAAGACTTTCCCAATCTTCCATTTTTTGTCGTTTAACTCTAAGTACATAGTGAGCTTGTGGGCCTTGCTCGATAGTTTTGCCATATGTAACCAGCAACGGACACTTATTTACATATCTGTCATCACTGGAGACCCGACGGTCTGGGCATTCTGCTGAGAAATCAGTTATCAAGGGGAGTATTTGAGGTTGATTCTTTGACAGCGATTGCATAATAGCCATTACGGTGCTTCGAAGGAGTGCAGGCCCGTAGTCACGTAGTCGGATCTTGGTTGTCATTGTTGGTAGGAGTAATGGGTATGTCGATTCAGTGTCACTGCATATGATGGTATCCACTCTGTATTCAACTCGCTGAGCGGTCTCGATTTCACACTACACTTTTCCTTAATAAACTTAGGGCTGCCAAATCTGTATACCACTGAACTGGCGCTCAGAGACCAAACATATCGGCGCTAGTCTCACGCAGCAAGTCCTACGCACAGACCACCAAGCGGAAGCATGCGCGGCGCGGCGGCAAGGCCATGACGACGAGCTCCAGAACCTCCATCCACAACACGACACCGCCGTCATCGCAACTCCTCAAACCGTCCCATCTCCCTCTTCGCCGTATACTCCCATATCGCGAATCTCCTTCCGATCCAAATAGCCAAAACTCGGCCTCGCGCCCGGACTCGCCCGCCACCAAGCTCTATCCACCCTCCGAGCTCCCCCCAACCCGACCGCCCACCATGGTGAAGCCCGTAGTTTCCGCGATGAACGCATGGACATGGTATGCGCTTGAAAGCCCCGCGCGCAGGATGCCATCAGAAACCGGAGAAGGCTAATACAGTTGCAGCGTCGTCGTCTCCCTGTTCGCCATCGTTATTCTCTCCACGATAGGAGCGCTGTTTAGAGTACGTCTTTTACTTCTGCCGTGGATACGTGGGCGTCACATACGGCGTTGAAACGTGGATGATTTTTCTATCCGTCAAGGAAATTTGGCTAACGCGCGGAACTTGTAGGGACACAGCAACACAGTTATGGGTGGAGAGGAAGATCCCAAGGACGGTGCTGCTGTTGCAGGCGCCGTATTTGGTGCTGTCTTCATTTACATTGTATGTTGCTTCTATTTATCGGCAGACATGGTGCGGTTTTTGCTAACTGTATGGGCAGGGTTTCTTCGTTTTCTGCGGATTGCAGGCTCTTCTTCACATGCGCGAAAGCCGTCGCGGCGCGATAAGCCTATCATGATTTGGAACAACTACGCGACACATGATTTGTAAGATGGCGCGGCTCGTGGGGATCCCAGGGGCTTTGCTGAAATAGAAGCAAGAGCGCAGGGCTGGTCGAAACCAGCGTTTACTCTGTTGAGGAAAGAAGGAGCATCTGTATCTTGTAACATGGCATATGGCGTTTAGTGGGTAATAGGCGGTTTCTGCGGGCTTTTCAAGAACAAAGATGTTTGGTTTAATGCAATACATGCCATCTTTACAGGTGCATTTTGGCCCTGTGCATCGCGTTCCTTGAATCCGAAATCGAACAAAACCATGATCCAACGCCAATAATGCACACTCAATCCATCATCATCATCAAAACCGTAGCTTTATCACATAGTCTACCACTCCCTCTCCCACGATGGCTCCAGCGTCTTGCTCATGTATGGCCCATCGAGCCAGTATCCAAGTTTAGCGTAGTAGCTGCGGACACCTACACCCGAAATGACGCTAATCTTGGTGCTTCCATGCTCCTCTCTGGCTATCCGCTCCGCCTCCTCCATCAACAGAGTACCGTAGCCCTGATGCTGGAATCTCTTGGGGTCCCTAGCATGGATGGGGACCGCCGAGCCGTAGACATGCAGCTCACGCACGAGCGACGAAGGCTGGCCCGTAAGCTCAGGGCGGAATGTATGTTCCTTTGAACATTGGCGCAGGCGCAGCAGGGCAATGAGGATATCTTGTTTGGGGTCTTCGTAGGCAAGGAAGGTTTCCCATCCGCCGTTGGCAGTATAGTCTCTGCGTACAAGTTCGACCTGGTCGGGTCGAATCTTGTTCTTCACTTCGTTGATACCGACTTCTCTCGTACGAACATCGCGACATGTGGTACCAAAGTCCTTCATACGCGCCAGTGCTAGTTCGCGCAGGTTGCCGTTCTCAACGCCCGAAGTGACAAGCGGCATGGGGATGTCGCGCTGGACACGGTAGATGCGGGTCCATGGCGGAACGAGAGCGAGGATGCGGGCAACAATGTCGATAAGGGCGTTTGGTGTGTAGTTCTTGTATCGGCCTGTTCGCCACAGCTCGTACAATCCTGTGCCTCGGATGACGAGTGTGGGGTAAATCTTGAGTCCGTCGGTGCGGAAATCGGGGTTAGAAAAGTACTCGACGAACTGGTCGAGGTCGCGCTCCATGCCCACGTTGGGCAAATCGGGCATCATGTGCGATACCACCTTGAAACCGGCGTCTTTGGCCAGACAAAAGGTTTTCGCTACCGCCGCGACAGTGTGGCCTCTGTTTGTGTCACGGGCTACGTCTTCGTAGAGAGACTGCACACCAATCTCCAGACGTGTGCATCCGTAGCGTAGCATAGATGAGAGATGCTGGTCCAGACAGTAATCTGGTCGTGTTTCAATCGTGATACCAACGCACTTGATGTTACTCATTTCACCGGCTGCAACTGCTTCGTCCACGTCCTTGGTTTGGTACCCTGATAGGGCGTTATGTAGCTGTGAGATGAATTCATCTCGGTAGGACTCTGGCAGAGACATGAATGTGCCTCCCATGATGATATACTCAACTTTGTCTACGCTGTGACCCAGTGACTTGATTTGGTCAACACGGCCACGAGCTTGCTCATATGGGTCATATCGCGCTCGGATGGCACGCATAGACGTTGGCTCATAGCCCGTGTATGACTGGGTTGAGTATTCAAAATCCGAGTCTGGACCTCCTGGGCAATATACACAAATATTTCCCGTGTAGGAAATGTGTGGGCAGCGGTGCGGTTTGCACATGACTGCTACTACTGCGATACCTGACGATGTACCTTTTCCAAGAGGTTAGCCTCCGCTTTTGCTTGTTTTTTGTTCTTCTTGATTCATGCAACGTACGGATTGGCTTTGCAATGAGTTTTGGTAGAATATATTTCTTGTAGTGTTCTGGGACTGCTGCGATGATCGCAGTGAGCGGGGGCTGACTCTTCAGAAAATGCTTCTTTGCAATTTGACCTCGCAAAGAGTTCAAGTTTAGGTCTTTCTTTGGTTTTGTTCCATCTGCCTGGGACTCGTAATCTTGGATGAGCGCCGATGCAATATCTGCGCATGCCCGCATGTAGCGTTCATTCTCGGGTGGCAACTTGACATTTTTCGGCAGCCTCCTCTTGTTTTGCGTTTCTGTTACTGTCATTGTCGCCATGATGGGCAGGGCCTGTGAGGTTTGCGGTTTGCAAGTTCGGATGGCGAATCTTCGAGGTTGAGCCTCTGTTAGTGGAGTCACGGGTGGGGTGAATTTCGGTAACTGCTAGGCTGCATTGGGCCTAGCGCGGTCGCTTCTTCACTGAGTCTATGATCGAGACTATGTCATAAAGTCACCTTCCTTAGATCGACATTACTTGACGTTTCAATTCAGGCCTTACTTTTTATATGCTTCATATGCCCCATAAATTCGTCTTAAGTACTGGCAGTGTATCTTGATTGTCACCTTTGCAGAATCACGGCAGCAAAGATCAATTGTCACTCAACAGCACACCATTGACTGTGAGGAAGCTAACTTGACTCTGGATCCCAGTGAGAGCTATCCAGATGCATATTAAAATTTTATTACAATTTGTTTTCTTCAAAAAGGAGTGCTACATGTTATATATCCAGTTGGTAAAGCAGATATGAATACCCTGAAATCAAGGCTTTTCGCAAGGATTGAATTCGTCGCTATTTTCATCACACAAAGCTAGACGAATTCCTTTCCGTTCTCTGTATAGGTTTTGGATCTCGTACCGCTTCGCCCAGAACAACATCTGGGCCAGTTTCCAGAGGAGCGTAGAGGTCCTCATTTGTAGCCATCCTAGGACTATGCAGCGTGGTCTCTGGTCTGAGCGTAGGACCCTGCGCCCCGGTACGAGGAACTGCGCCCCGACTGCCAAGGTAGGTGAATTTCCCAGGCTGTTCGGTAGCAGGTCTGGCAGTAGAAAGCGGTTGTTTTACGAACGTGCCATCAGAGCTAACTGAGCCCCGCATCTCCTTTACGGTGAGATCGGGGCTGTACTTTGAACCATGCTTAGTAGACGTAGGACTCGGTAGTTGGCTGGGAGATACGTGACCAGTAGTGGTAGTATCAATATTCAAGCCAGCAATAGGAACTGGAACCGTATTCTGAGTCAATTCGGTGGCGACGTGGTGAGCATCGTATTCATTAATACCAGCAGCAATGAGTAACTTCTTCTTTTCCTTGATCATCTGCTCAATATCATGCTCATTCACTTTAGGATGGTCCATGTCCTGGCCTGGGTTCGCAGTCTCGTATTCGAGAATCTTGATGAACTTGTAGAACCCAGCTGCGATTAGGGACCCAAGGAATGGCCCAAGCCAATAGATCCAATCGTATGAAGTAAAGGTGCGAGTGACAACTGAAGGGCCGAATGAACGGGCTGGATTCAAAGATCCGCCAGTAAAGCATACTCCCGATAGCTCTGCTATGAACAGAGCTAGACCGATACCTGGATAGGGTAATTAGTTTTTAGCTTCGCATCCGGCCTGAACCATACGACTTACCGATGGGAGCAATGAAAGTACCCTTGTGCTTCTCCGCTGCAAGCATGCAGATGGTGAAAACAAGTTGAGCGGTTAAGAACATCTCGATAAAGAGACCTTGGGTGGTAGAAGTGCCTCCTCCAAGTACAGTTCGGACACTGAGGGGCCCAGGAAACATGCATTCCACCAAGGCTGCAGCAACCATACCGCCGAGAATCTGAGTGAAGAACAACAGAATACCGCGAACCAAGGGTAGTGCTCCGATTAAGCACATGCCGAAAGTCACCTGTTCCAATGTGAGCGATTCCATATAACAAGCAGCAAAGTAGTCTGGAGTGACTTACAGCAGGGTTGAACAACCCTCCGCTTATCCTGAAGAATACCCATGCGTTTACCGCAAGCGAGAACCCAAAGCAAAGAGCTATGTATACTAGCTGCTCAGGGTTGGTCTCATTGTCTGGTACCTTTTGCCCGCTTGACGACGGCACGTTTTTCGCGACATGTGTGCCCGATAGAGCAAAGAACAGGAAGAGAAATGTGCCCACGAACTCTCCACACATTGCGATGAAGTGGTTCCGAATGTGGTCGGGTATACGTCTGATGAGAGGGAGGTGCGGTTTATCGTTGACATGTTCGGCATGGGGATTCATTGCCTTGCCGAAGAGGTGAGCACAAGCTCTAGGCGGCACAGGCTACGTTCATACACATGTCAGTGATTTGTTTCAAGGAACATGATGCATTACTTTGGAATAAGGGTTCTAGCTGCAGTGCAGTGAGGGACGTGCAAGTCTGACTTACGTTGATATTCATGACAAGTACAGCTCCTGTCTTGTATCAGAAAGGGTGAAAATAACCCACTGAAGGGAAGAAGATTAAGGTCCTAGAAAATCTCTAGGTCAATTTCTTGATGAGATGTTGGCCCCAGATCATCATCAGCAAAAGGTATATATATTCGTGAAATCTTTCTCCACCGTCATGTTGCAGACGTTGATCCAGTTATGCACATCCTATGTCTCCAATCATTCTCACATGTTTGGTACGCGTGAATCTGGTCGACCCAGCGTAGAGAGATGAATAGACTGCGACTCAATGCGGCGATAATGTACATAGTGGAGTACAGAACGCGCAACTCAAGCCTTAGGCCACAGCATCGTGTGGTTGATGTTGGAAACCCGACCACTCAGTGTATGGTAGGTACTCTAGTCTACGGCCAAGATACTCTGGTCTACGGCCAAGGCTCAAGACTATCTCGATCCAAACGACAATTGCGGGGGAGCCAACAAAGTGACAGCGACAAGCGTATCCCCTAATCTGTTTATGAATTGACGACACTTTGGCTCTGCAGTAGCTCAGTCTGGTGTCTAACGTATAGAGGTAGCTACTAGGCCTCTCCGAAGCTGACGTGAGCTCACACTATGCTCTCTCTCTTCTAGTCTTCTACCGGTAAGTTCTCCTACTTGTAGAGACTCTTACTCAGCAATTAAGCTTGCAGTAGCTGCGGGAGTTGCGGAAACAGGCAAAAGAAAGCATGCATACTTAGCTCAATACTAGATTGCGGAGTGGATATGCTTATGCAATAGGGAAGAGACGACGGTGCAATGTTTGGTAATGAGGCTATTTCCGCTAGGATGCTTTTTCCTATGCTCAAGGATGGGAGTATTCAGAAGAACCAGTTCATGATAGGTACATGGGCACACTTCGGAAGACTGGCGTGAAACAAGAGTGCTGCGCAGTTAGTGTCCCAAGGAAAAAAGGGTCTAAGGGTCAGCTCAACTCTCGCAACAGTTTTTTATCGCGCAGATGCCAAAAAAAGCAAATTATAGTGGAAGTAACCTTTGGGATTTTCTTTTGACGGAACAGGATGTTGTATTCGCTACACCATCTCTTGCACCTTAACCAAGCCAGAGCAGAGAGTAGTATGCAAATAAGAAGAGGGGTATCAAAGTGATCTACATACAAATGTGCTGCGCTCCAAAGAATCATAATACCAATGAAAACAACGAAAATAACCAAGCCGAGCCTTCTTTATCGTTTAGCAACACGTCTAATCCAAGGAATCACCCTTCTACTTCTACCAATATCCGTCTCAGGACTTTATCCCCACTAGCTTCATTACGATGTTATAAATCTTGACAAATACGTTGACGATGAGTGCGATAGCAGCAGTTGGAACAAAGATCTGCAGCCATTCATACCACTTGACTGGCCGAACGTCTGTCTCAATCCACCCTGCGCCCTTTATTGGCAGTCCACCGTTGACGTTGGGGGTGATGCCGTCGTCTGCAGGAAAGCGGTTGTGTTGGACAAAATGCTCGAGAAGATCATCTTTTTCGCGCCAACGAGCAAGGAGCCAGTCAGAAAATTCCTTGTCGTCATGCACCGGGATATCGGTAATGGCGAAGCGGCGCCAGTGCATGTTCACAGATTTTGGAGGGCGGCCTTGAAAATAGGTACCACGAAGGGTGAAGAGATCTTGGCCGTATTGGCCGACGCTGGTCGAGGTCAGTTGTCATGCTTACCAGAGTAGGACATGAAATGTACTTACGGGACACCTTCGTAGGCCACTGTGCAATCATAAACATAGTCAACCGAACCCTTGAGCTCGTGCAAGCAGTACAACAAGCCGGTACTTCTTGGCAACAACGCGTGCCGTAAATCGGCAATCTGGTTCTTTTCTGCCCACCTTTTGCTCGCCGCACGGCCGTTCTTGCTGAGATTTGTGCCTTCAGGGAATATGAGCAGCCACATGGGGTCAAATCCCTTGGAACCCGACAGTGGGCCGCTATGGCTGGTGGTCAGCTTTCTCAGGCGGTGTTGAAAACGGTCCTTATCTGTGGCCCATTTGCGCGAGAGAAAGATGAATCCATAGAACATCATGCCCCAGCCTATGATGGGTATGTTTCTCAAAGACTCTTTGAGGATGATATAGATGTGGCCATGCATCGAGGCTGTGTACGCGATCCACCAAAGATAGACCCAATCTGTGTAAATCTGGGACGAGTCAGCTGCCGCTTTTGGAAACTGATGGTTGATGCGGGGAGACGGACTTGGTGATTGGCGATGAGGACTAGGCGCTCAGGAAAGTCGCATTCAAGCCGTCCATCCGCTGTCTTCCGCAGCTGCCCCCTCACGCTCTCGTCCCCACTAACGCGCATGGTAACGGGGGCCCACCAGTATGTCATGGTGGTGAGGACGATGCCAAAGTACTGCTTGGACATGGCCATCCATGCATAGAACAGGTTCTTGCTGTAGAAATACAGGGGGGCGCCGATGTATTGCGTGATAGAGATGCTGAGACAGGGAGTCAGTAGACTGAGGACAGGCAGCAGCCGTGCGTGAGTACTGACGCAAGAATGCTTCCAGTAAAGTAGGCCGCGAACAAAAACATGCGGAGAGCCTGCGCGAAGACGCCATGCTTGACCTCTCCGGCAGGGTGTTGAGTCGGCTCAGGGTGTTTGGGATAGGCTTGTGGTTTGGTACGCTGTGCCTTTAGCTTCTCGATGACGGGCGGGACGACCGGCGGCTGCCGCTGTCTGAGGCCGTCGTCCGTCATGGTGGTGATGGAGGGGAGCATGTGTAGGCAGCTGGGAGGGTGTCTGCTAAGGAGTCTGCTAAGAATACTGCTGGAGCAGCGAGTGTGCGCGTGCACCGAGTGGAAGTAGCCGGATCGCTCAGGTGGGCGCGTGGATCTCGTCCGAGCATGCGGCGGGGAGAGGAAGACGGAGAGGGAGTGGGGGCGGAGCACGCAGCGGCGTGCATCTAGAGACCCAGGCGGTGGAGAGATAGAGAAACCAGGCGACGAGGCAGAGAGAAGGTAAGCAGGCGGCAGCTTGCACCCATCGTGTGTCGGGCGCACTGCGACAAGCTGATGCCGATCCACCTCAGTCCATCTGAGATGATGACAGGCGGACAAGCCATGCCCCGCCTGCGACAGGGATCTTGACGCAAGGGCCCTTCACATGCTGCTCCTCCCTTCACGACCACACACGCTCTCATCCCAACTCGAGCGCTGTCACGTGAGCATCCGCACAGTGAATTGCACGCTGCCATGCCCGCATCCTGAGCAGCACCGCCTGGCCTCCTGCTCACTGCCGGCATCGCGACCACGTCCCTCCCCTCGACTCGACTCGTCATCGCCCGGTCATATGGCGCCCACTCGCCGATCCCAGTTCTGCGCATCGCATCGCACACAGCAACGGCCCTAGCCTCTTCCCCCACGCACAGCGCCCCCAAGATGCGCATGCAGCAGAAACACGCGCTGCCATGGCGGCTCTTCATCGTGCCGGGACAGGCTCGCAGCTTCTCTTCAACAGCTAGACGCCGCGAGATCAAGCCCATCTCCCAGCTGCCTCTTCGCACCAGACCGTCGTACATACAGTCGCCCGCGACCACGCTCCTCAGTCTGCAGTGGCCCTCGCCGCCGCGGAATATACTTGTCACTAAGAAGAAGCGCACGCCCAACATCACCGAGTCCGTCATTGAGTTCACCTCGCACATACGCTCCACCTACCCCGCCATAAACATCATCTTCGAGCCTGAAACTGCAGAGGAACTGCATGAAAAGCTCCCATTTCCCGTGTACACATACGAACGAAGCCACGGCGTGCCGAAGCACCTCTCGGATAAAACCGACTTGGTCTGCACGCTAGGAGGCGATGGCACCCTCTTGAGGGCCAGCAGTCTTTTCAGTCATTCGGGAAACGTGCCCCCCGTTTTAAGCTTCGCCATGGGGACGATTGGCTTTCTCGGCGAGTTCAAATTCAAAGAGTACAAGCGGGCATTCCGAGAAGTCTACATGAGCGGTGCGCCAGACACGTACGCTACGCTGTCCGACTCACTGGGTAAATCTCCACCAAGCCTGCCTACTTCACCCGACGATCCTCTGGATAAGCCAATGAGCTACGCCGACATACGCGGCAAGGCAATGGGGACCAACAGAACAGCACGCATTCTCCTCCGTAACAGGCTAAAGGTTGGCGTTTTCGGGCCGGATGGAAAGAGGATTGGCGGCGCGGATGACGATGGCGATACCTATGCGCTGAACGAAGTCACACTCCATCGAGGCTCGAGTCCACACCTCAAAATCATCGACGTCTACATTAACAACCGGTTCTTAACAGAGGCCGTCGCCGATGGCATGATCATCAGTTCGCCCACCGGTTCAACTGCATACTCGCTGTCGTCTGGCGGAAGTATTGTACATCCTCTTGTCCCATCGATATGTCTCACACCCATCTGCCCTCGCTCCCTGTCTTTCAGGCCTCTTGTCCTTCCCGCTGAGACACCCATCACGCTAAAGCTAGGCGAGAAGAACAGAGGTCGAGAAGTCGAAGTCAGCATCGACGGAAGTACCATTACCGAAAAGCTGGGCACGGGCATGGAGGTCCGCATAAGCGGGGAAGAAGTAAAGCGAGATGCAAGAGGCTGGGAAGGCGGCGTGCCTAGCATCGTCAGAGGTACGAGTGGCAAGGAGGATATAGCTGAGGACCATTGGGTTGGAGGACTCAATGCGTTGCTGAAGTTCAACTACCCATTTGGCGATCAAGATCCCTGATCTGTCCAGCACCTAATGGCTGAGACTCGAGCATCTAGAATAGCGAAATACCTTGCGCTGCAAGATCACCTTGTGGACGCTATATAAACAACTTGTACATAAACCCCCTACTCTAAATACACACTTTCATCAACCAAACACCTGCTTTTCAAACGCGCGTATACCGCGTCGTACTCGTGTAATCTTTCTGTGGTCCTTTGACATTGTACTTCACCTCCCACCACACATCTGCCTCATTCATTTCCTCCCCAGCAGAACCCAGCATCCCCCTTCCGAATCTCCACTCAGCAGCGTACAAATCCGCCCCACAAAGATGCGTCTCCTTATTCTTCGCCTTAACAACCCCTTTCTCCTCTCCCTCATGCTCCTCCAACTCTCCCATCTCCACAAACAGGCCGCCTATTCCCTGTCCCATTCTCCCAACACCCGCCTCTTCACCTCCTGCCCGCATGCTTTCGTCGTCGAAGAACCGCACCGTGATGAACTCGCCATCTGTAGGCGTGGCGGAACAAAGCTGGTACACGTATTTTCTACGTGCCGTGAATTGCAGGCCCGTGTTCGTGACGAAGGTGCCTTGTTCGGAGTAGAGTAGAGTAGGTGTTGGTGAAGAGGAGGAAGAGGAGGAAGGAGTGAATGTACAAGGCGTGAAGGTCGCGGTGCCGGTGACCTGGCCGGAGGGGTGCGTGGGAAGCGTGGAGGAAAGGTCGCGGGTGAAGTTCCACGTGGAGGTCTGGAGGTTGGTGAAGATGGTTGTGGGTATCGATGTGGGCGGTGGTGTTGGGTCTTGAGACGTTGGGTTCTCGGGTTCGGAGGGGAGGGGTCGCGATTCCAGGAGCGGCAGCTTTTCTGGTGTGGCATTAACTCTGTCGGCTGATCGCGTGTGCAGAGTGGCTTTTGGATCATGGCTGGAAAGCAGCATGGCGTTGACGCTTTGCAATGTCGCTCGGCTTGGATTGAGTGCCGCGTTGCTTGTGGTGATCCAGCTTAATCTCTGCTTGATGAACGATTTGCCCATTTCTTTTCCTTCTTTTGCTTTCTCCGGGTTGATGGCTCCGCCTTCGTCTGTATAAAGACATAATATCGCGAGGGCGACTCCCACCGAGAGGTCTTTTCCCGTTGGACAACAGACTAGTATCTTTCCTTGTGTCTCCGAGGCCGACAGCGAAGAAAAGAAGGGCAGGAGACGGGGAAGTTGATTGCGGAGATCGCGTGAGCCGAGTTTTCCAGTCTGACATTTCAAATGAAGATACTTTTTTACTCCGGCATCTTTGAGTGTGGAGACTGCAAAAGGTTCGGATGTACAGCCCACTACGATGTCGAACCCTTGGAGTCCTGCGTCTTCGCTGGATGAGATATGCAGCTGCGATGTGGGCTGGATTAAACTTGCAATCGTATTACTTCCCTCTTGCTCCTGGATGAGCTTTGCAATAACATCCGGAGCATCCTCTTCACTCGTGTTCATCAATAGATCCTTGTTTTTCCAGAACACCGGGGGCGTGAGTCCATGCGACCATGCTTCGTGGTCATCCGCAGCGCCCTGAATATACCCGCTTTCTGATGCTTCGGCACCGCGGACACGCCGCGACGCTGTGCAAAGCACTATGGGATGAAAATCTGGAGATGGAGGGGCAGAATCCGGAAGAGTAGATTGTTGTGTTACCCAGATTGGACGCAGGGGCTTTTTTAATTTGCCACGAAGAAGTGGAATATTGGGCTTGCAGATATCCTTTCCATTGCTATCAGTCACCACACACAATATCAGTTATGTTGAAACGTACCAGAAATTGCTGAACAAACCCGCCAATTCTCTTTTCCATCTGCGCATGTTCACTCTCACCCACAGCCTGGGGCGGCGTGAAAAGGTCCATCTCCTCTTTTCCTTTCTCCCCTCCAAATACCGCTCGGTTCATGACGCAGCACCATATCGGGATCGTCTTGCTCAGTGCATCGGGCATACTTTTCCCCCTCCTTGTGCTATCCACAACCACTGCACCGCCCCATTTTTCCACCACATCAAGCAGTTGCAGATTCAGCCTCCGCAGACTAAAACTCCACTCGCCCATGTGACCGTCGGTACTTTTGAAATAGACAGATCCAGACTTGAGTGACGGCGGAATGTACCAACTGCCACAGCGCTCGTTTGCTACGAGAGGAAGCTCATAAGCCGATGCAACTGATTCAACAAAGGCGCTATCGGCTATTATTGAAGCTAGACGGTTGTGTGTTGAGAGGGTTGAGCGGCGCAATGATGAGAGAGTGCTGGATAGGTTTGGTGTGTTAGAGAGGTGTGGGAATATTATGTCCGCCTCTGTCAATGGCTTGGACATGGTCGTTCCAGTGTATCTCGGTATTTTAACTGCGTCCAGTCGGGTCAATCGTTAGGTTTTATGAATGCTGTCTACCCCGCCTCATGTTGAACCTTTATAGGAAAACGTCGTGCTTAGTCGTGACACTAAGACATGGGAAGCTGAATTGAGTTTAATATTGTTGAATCAGTCCTCCATGCCTAGCGTGTTAGTAGTAGCTATGCGAAAAAGGCTTGAGCAGATAGAGAAGTTTGGATCAAAAGCAGTGGATGCTAAGCCTATTGTAGTTAGCGTACAATCTGCGTTCATGGATGTTGGAATCTGATCACAATGCTAAGGTAAACTCGATATACAGAAATAGTCGGAATAAAACTACCGCCTTTTAACGCTAAGAGACGCGAGGTAAATACGAATATGTCTGGGAAGTAAAAATTTTGATTGTACAACTCTCAAATAACGTTTATATTGTTTTCGCGATTTGATCCGTCAGTCAGACGGCTTGAATGGAGGGTTTTGACTCTTTCGGTACACTGAGAGATGGAATGTTCTTGTTAAGAAGAATACATCCAACGCTCAATTTCATCGACCCAACACACCCATGATGTGACCTCATGAGTATATTTAAGTTGCAATACGTTGACGTAAGCGTCGAAACTGCAAAATGTCACTTGTGCATATCAACGAAGCGATGAAACACTGCCATAATGGTTACTAGATTGAATATACTTGGCGGCCAGGCGACTTCGCAGTACGAGGACTGAGCGAGTATAAGAATGAAAGGAACGAGGTAAAAGGGATAACGTATTTGCCCCGTTAGGGAGGGATGATGTGATTGGCCGCAAACGTTTGGTAGAATCAATATAAAAAGTCTATGGATACGTGGCGAGCATGCGGAGGCGGCATCCAGGGGGCCTACCGCAGGTAGTACCTGAATACAGACTCCAGAGAGTGTGAAAAGACGGTATCGGAAGGAATGCAGCGCTCATCCGACCCTGGATGCTTGTCCCCTACCAAAGTTTGGAGAGTTTCAAACCTTCTGGAAGTCTACATAAGCATAAGGATTCGCTCAAGTATGAGGCTTGCGGGGCCAAAATGCGGAGCTTGGACGAACCAAGAATACGTTTATATTGGCGCTAGGGCAAGATAGGACTAAACGCGGTGCTAGCGTCAGCTGCCTCCAATTACCCGCCATCCGGATGTTGTTGCTAAATATCTCACCCACCGATGTCTCGCCTTCGGAAAATTGCTCCCATCCCCTTATGCAGGCAAGACTCTTGTGGTTGGTTGCGAGGCTTTCCAACGCGTCGCGGTCCGCATACGTTACTAACCGCGCAATCAATAACGAGACATCCCAGTAATAGTCCATCGTCGTCCAGTCCAAGTGGTTTCAGAAATGCTGCGGAGCTTACCGGCTGACCGTAGGGAAATGATGGCAACCGCAATTTTTTCAACGTAGAGAAACGCTGGACTGAATGGTATGCCAGTTAGGAAATATCTGCCAAAACCAAGCGCCGAAGATTCAAGACTGGTCTGCGCAGAAACTTGTCACGGCGCATCCACATGTGCTTTGTCGTCGATCAGGTTAAATGCAAAATTAAAGAGCCTTTCAGATCTACCTTGGTCAAATCCAGCTGTCATGTGCACAGTAGAACATTTCGAGAAGCCATTCAGCCAAACATTCTGGGTCGACCCCTGCACTTACTTCCAGTGCGCCAAACAACGTGCTCACTCGATCAACACCTGATACACTTATAACATGGGGGTGTATATTGTCGACACGTTGTATGCAGGTTCATCACTGCCGCATCCACGGGCGATTCGGGACTGTGTACCGTACGAGACAAGTACCTCCGCTGGTAAAACGGAGGCTCAGTGCCCGACATTCGAGGGTCTGTAGTAACGGTGTGCAAACAAGCATCGCAAATTGGCAAATGTGGGTTTCGAAACATGTCTTGCTGCTTGGTTTGCTTGATTCTTGTCGCCATGGTCACGGTCAACTTAATGTAGTGCCCATGAGTGATACTGAGAGCTTGAAGTCCGCATCGCGGGGTAGGTGACATGGACGGCAAACATCCCCACAGTTTCAACGTCTCTCGTAAGATGTTCATCTACCGACCCTGCTAGTTGCTTGGCCCTGGTGAAGATGCATACGCAGAAACAGATCCGGCATCACTTGCATGTGAGATCCAACTCTCAGAGAGGCACTTAGTTTCTGAGCAGGGCAGTACTAGACACTGTCCACGAAATCCCAAGGCACCATACCTTCGGAGTATAGCACACCTTATTAAAGTTACAGACATGCAGAAATGGCGACGCCATTCCGGGAGTGGCGCTTTCGCCTTCCACTCAATTTAAAATGTTTACAGCTGAGGCTAATACAGCCTCATGCCGCACATGATATACGTTCATCTAAACCTCATTTCTCGAACGCTGATCGCACGAGCCTAACTGCTACACCCTTGCTGATCACCTCCGGGCCTGCTTCCCGACGAACAGTACCTCAATTTCAGGTTCCCAGGCCTCAGCTGTATAAGAAGGTTGTGGTCCTGTCAAGTCCTTCAGCATCTCAGTCACCACACGCTCTCTTCTAGTCACCACCATGAAAGGTCTATTGTCCGCCACTGTGGCCTCGGCCGTCACCGGTGCTTTCGCGCTTCCTTCTCCTCTCGAGAAGGAGTCCATCGCTGCCCGCCAATCTGCACCATGCACTTCTGCAGTAACACTCTCTGGAAACCCCTTCTCCACCCGCACTCTCCACCCCAACAAGTATTACGGTGCCGAGGTCAAGGCTGCTGTTAGCAAGATCAGTGACTCGACTCTTGCAGCAAAGGCGGCCAAGGTTGCTGATGTTGGAACTTTCCTCTGGATGTAAGACACTCGTATCTTAGCTGGATTTTTTCCAGTTTGCGAGGAGAAGAATGCTAATACGCATTTTAGTGACACCCGTGACAAGATCAAGATCATCGAAGAGAACATCAAGGATGTCCCGTGCAACCACATTGCCGGACTCGTCATCTACGATCTTCCTGGCCGTGACTGCGCCGCCAAGGCATCCAACGGTGAACTTGCTGTTGGCGAAATTGACGTCTACAAGACGCAGTACATTGACCGTCAGTTTCCACCTCCGGACGTTCTTTTCCAGTTTTACTTTACTAACTAGCAACTCCGCTCCATAGCCATTGTCGCCATCCTCAAGAAGTACCCCAATGTGGCCTTTGCTCTTGTCATTGAGCCCGACTCTCTTCCCAACTTGGTGACCAACAACAACCTGCAGACCTGCCAGGCCTCCGCCTCTGGATACCGCGAGGGTGTTGCATACGCGCTCAAGCAGCTCAACCTTCCCAATGTAGCCATGTACATTGATGCTGGTCACGGAGGCTGGCTTGGCTGGGACGACAACCTGAGTACGTGACCCGCTGTATTCAAAAACATAAAGATAAAAAAAAGACGCTAATTGTCAAAAACAGAGCCCGGTGCGCAGGAACTCGCCTCGGTGTACAAGAACGCCGGCAGCCCCAAGGCCGTCCGTGGTGTCGCCACTAACGTCTCTGGCTGGAACTCGTTCGACCAGTCGCCCGGCGAATTCGCCAACTCCTCCGACGGCCAGTACAACAAGGCACAGAACGAGAAGAAGTACGTCGAGCTCTTCTCGCCCCAGCTCACCGCCGCTGGCATGCCCGGCCAGGCCATCGTCGACACTGGCCGCAACGCCGTCACTGGTCTCCGCAAGGAGTGGGGTGACTGGTGCAACGTCAACGGCGCTGGTTTTGGTGCTCGCCCAACCTCCAGCACGGGCTCTTCCCTCGTCGACGCCTTTGTGTGGGTCAAGCCCGGTGGTGAGAGCGACGGCACCAGCGACTCAAGCGCAAAGCGCTACGACAGCTTCTGCGGCAAGGACGACGCTTACAAGCCCAGTCCCGAGGCTGGTCAGTGGAACCAGGCTTACTTTGAGATGCTGGTTAAGAACGCTAAGCCTTCTTTTTAAATGACGAAGTGTTTGGATTGGAGTTCTTGTATATAAATTGATAGCGGAGGGGCAGGAGATCAAACGAGATATCTGCGTGGTACATAGAAAGCAAACAACAATGAATGTCAGTCTCTCGTTCTATCTAATATCCCATGCAACTGTGACTGTCGGCGCGGGAGTGAAGAATATCTAGAAGTTTATCTAATTTTGGTTACAAATGAGAAGGATATCGTACGACCAGCAACGTTTCTAGAAAACTGTCTATCACGTAAATGTGAAAAGTAAACCCGAATCCTTCAGCACAGGATCCAATCAAATCTACTTTTTACAAACGTTTAATTCAACGCCAAATCCTTCCATCTATACTAATTCACGCCTAACCAACAATCAAAGAAAGAAAAATCTTACGGAGAAAAGAGAGTGTGTGGTATCATTTTCGTTGCCTGTGAACACCCCAATCCCGTTCACATTTCCAATGTGTTTCCTCCTTGAACTCCTAGCATGCGTTTCACAAAAAAAAAGAATCCTTCAATCAATCAACCACAACGCCAGTTCGCTTTCCAAGATGCCCATTAAGCAAACGCCTTCGCTTCGAAACTCACAGGATGCATCACAATCTAAATCAGAAACTCCAGAATCGGATGAGACCGGGCATGGACCGCGAGGCCACGTGTATAGTGTAGCGTGGGTTGGTTTGTACCGTCAATCCATCCTTTGTCTTTCTTCCTCACCTTGGTAGGAATCTAAGCTCATCCACGTCTCTTAGCTTGAGGCTTTGTCGGTTAAATGACTGCACCAACTCTTGTCTAAGATGTGATAAAGAGAGATAATCAGAGTCGTCCTAAGACATCCGCCTCCTTCTAAAGGGTTCCTCAGACTCGATATCCTCCTTCTCTTCGTTGACTTGCAGTGTCAGCCACGCAGCTATGAGAGCGCAGACACCACCAAAGCGCAGCACCCAGGCTACACTGTTGTCACCTGCTGTGCCTCTGGGCTTCTGCAGGATCTTGAACATGACGGCGCTAACCAGTGTGGCAATGACTTGGGGTGCTGCAATGGCGACGTTGTGGATTCCAAGAACGACACCGGCCGAGTCAGCACCTGATCCCTCATCTTCACCCTCTGCAATGAGTTGGGCCTCGCGGTCACGCGGTTTGATAATACCACGACGAATGGCGTCTCGCTTGGAGATTTCTGAAGAGATGATGGCAAATGGCGCCCAGTTTGTGATACACCAAGGAATTCCAATGGCGCCGACAAGAGCAGTAGCGCCCCAGGTACTCCGGACAAGGAAGGTCAAAGACATAAGTACGGCGAATACGATGTGGGAGAGGAACCACGAGCGACGGAGGGTTAGTGACTTGATTTGCAGCATTTCCATTGATTTGGAGACCTTGTCCATGTACGTCTTTGAAGTTCCTTTGGGCTGGTGGTTGAGTGCAAAGTAGCCCGAACCACCCATAGAATGCGGGGTTGTTGGCGTCATGGGAGTCGCAGGTGTAACAGGGCGCTCGGGCTCTGGGGCTTGGAACGTCGGTGGAATGACAAACGGTAAAACGACAGACGAGATGAACGTAGTAACGGCGAAGATCAACAAGGCTCTCGTGCCGATTCTGGTACCATCTTCGAGAATAGCATCGATGCGACCATCTGAGAGGTGGGGGTCCTCTTCGAAAAAGGGATCCGCGTAGATCTCACCGACATAGGTGGTTATGTAGAAGAGAAATGGAAACCATCCGATCCAAGCAAAGAACTGCACAATGCAGACCTTCTTGATCTGAGGAGGCAGTTTCTTGACTGAGCGTGCAAGGCCCTTGAAAAAGGCAACAACACCATCCTGCTGATCCGCGGGAGCAGTATCGAACTGTGGGTCGCGCTCGGAGCATGTCGAGCAACTGACGCCGACAGTGAGAGCCATGACAAAGGACGCAATGGCGCAAAGAACCTTGAACTGAGAATTTCCGAGCCAGGGAAGGTAGTCTGGTAGGTTGATGTAGCCGGCCAGATAGCCCAAAATGTTGCCAATGCCCGACGACCTCATGAGCCACGCATTGGCAGACTCCTGCTGGTGTGTAGGCGCAACGTCGACAATGTACGCTCGCACACCGGCTTGGATGACATTGATGGCAAAGTCCAGCACGTATACGAACAGGACAGCAAAGAGCATGACGCTTGTCTTCACGAAAGTCGACTCTGAGTTGGCGCCAAAGAGGCCTAGAAAACCGCCGATGATTTCTTTCGCCCAAGCGAGGACCATGAGAGACACAATGGTTGCTGCTGCACCACCAATAATAAAAGGCCTCCTCTTACCCCATCGTAGACGGCAGTTGTCACTCTTGAGACCGACGTAAGGTTGGACGAGGACGCCAGAGAGAGGGCCAGCAATCCATACGAGGGCAAGCATGGACTTGCTCAGACCGAGCGAGAGGAGATATGGCTGTGCCAAAGGTTAGCGGCAATGCCGGCATGCCGGATGTGTGATTCTGGGGTAGCGATCTGGATCCAGGGTCCATGGCGGCGGTCCGCGAGAATTTCGCAGAGGCAGGGAAAAAAAAGCACTTACCGATCCGTTTGAAGTTTCGACAGACCACCCAATTTGCAGGCCGAGGCCGCAAAAAGTGAGAAGGAACAGAAACCAGCTGGACTTTGTCTCTTCGACTTGAGACTCGCCCATCCAGCCGTCGTCCTCGGAATCGGGCGACATGGCCTCCTTAAGGAGCGGGTCGACTTCGGAAGACATGCGGGGCGGGTGGTCGGCTTGGTGGATGATTTCGATCTGGGCGTCTCCGTCTATGTCTGGCCGGCCGCCGGAGAGCGAGTCGCGGGCAAAAGAGACGAGTTTTGGACGGGGTTTTGGGCGAGGAGAGGAGGTTTCGAGTCGGGACAGTGGCGGGGAAAAGGGCGAGGAGGCGGACTCATCGCGCCCACGGGACGGCGGCGAGGACATGATGTGGCAGCGGGCGTGTGGAGGGCACGCGATGGGCTTGAGTGCAGGCGGCGACGTGGTCAGGCCTTGGGAGCTTACCGTGGTCAGGGTCGGCGAGACTGTGATTGGCAGGCACGAGGCCGGGGTCGGTGGGCAGCAGACAGCAGACGAGGGCGCAGGTGGAATTATGTGGTGAGAGCACGGCTGGGCTGGAACAAGAGCGTCACGGCGATGGGGCGGGTGGGGGAACTAGTAAGATATGCACCACGGTGAAAGAGCCGCTAGTGGTGCCGCTCGAGGGGCGTACAACGGCGGCGATGGGCAGAGTTGCGAATTCGACGGTCGTAACGATGACGAGCCGCAGCGCACTCCGGAGCGGCAGCGGACCAGGACAGGCGGCACGGGAGCGTCAGGCTGTGGCCGGGCGAGGCGGTGTAGGTCATGTGCATGCGCAGGTGCATGTGCAGTGTGGCAGTCTGGCGATGGCGAAGTGAATTCGATGTCATGCAGGCGTCGTGGTGTGGGTGCGACTGGGCGTGCGATGACGTTGCGCGATCAGCCGTTCCTCAGACCCTGGTCAGCCGCGCTAGGCCCGATGCGGCCGGGGTGGGGGCCGACTGCGACGGGCCTGGGACCGGACAGGACAGCTTGCCTGGGCGTGCGAGAGAGCGAGGCACCACTGTAACGCATCGCAGCCATCGCAGGCAGCATCGCATCGCAACGCGCCCGCGCTCCAGCCAGACTGCTCTATCAGCCTGCACCACTCGCTCCGCCAGCTGCCACAGCGCCTCTGCACCCGCCCTCGCTTCGCCGTCATCTGGCGCGCCCGTCTGCCCGTCTGCCCATCTGCCCATCTGCCCATCATCCAAGACCTCCCTTGCATCCCAGCTGCCCTCCACCGCCCAGCAGCCACCGGTCCCATCTCACGCGCCCAGCCCCGACATCCATACCCTCTGGCGACCCTGAACGCGACGCGGCTGTCCATGACAGCGAGGCCTTGAGCCCAGCATGGCTTCCATAATGGGGTGGTGGGCCGTTGGCCAGCTTCTGAGTATGCGCCCTCGAGAGCTTGGGGCCTGGCGCCCAAGACATGTCCACACGAGCTGAGCTGGCTGACCATCTGTTGCAGAGAGAGACACAACCGACGCAGACCCGGACGGTCAGTTCCCCATGGCCGCATCCCAACTCCCATACCTGTGCCTTGTCTAATCCCCCGATGCAGACGAACCCGAGGCTGGCCAGAAGGAGATATTCACATCATGGGCTCTGTCCATCTTGATCATCCTCCTCATTATAGCCCTCTTCACGAGCTACATCCTGCATACTCGCAAAATCCAGGCTGTCCATGAGACGGTCCTCTCCATCTTTGCCGGTATGTCGATCCCACGCCCGTCCACACTGCTGCCGCTCCTGCGCAATCGTCGTGACAAGCTCCGCGTAGTGTGCATAGTGGGTTGCAGGCCATAGCCTTGCTCGCTTGTAGCCAAAACCTCGATCCGCAGTGTAATTGTGGGGTAAATCTGCACACGTTCTGCCCACAACAATGACGCCTTGGCCCATCGCGTAACCGCATCGCGCTACACGATCCCCGCTAACCGCTTCCAGGTATGGTAGTTGGCCTCGTCCTCCGCCTGACAGCAGTCGCATCCGTGCGCGATGCCGTCAGTTTCGACTACCAGATGTTTTTTAACCTGCTGCTACCGCCCATTATTCTGTCGGCTGGTTACGAATTGCACCAAGTGGGTTCTGCACACCCTCTTACGTACTCGTCTCCTAACTCGCCCTAGGGGAATTTCTTTCGGCACATTGGCACCATCCTCACCTTTGCCTTTGCCGGAACCTTCATTTCCGCTCTGGTCCTAGGTCTCATCCTGTTCCTCTGGACCAGGATTCCGCTCGATGGCTTCAAGATCAACTTTGTCGAAGCCATGTCGGTTGGCGCCACTCTTTCTGCCACCGACCCCGTGACTATTCTCGCCATCTTTGATACGTACAAAGTAGAGCCCAAGCTGTACACGCTCATTTTCGGCGAGTCCATTCTCAACGATGCCGTCGCCATTGTCTTGTTCGAAACTGCACAAAAGTACAAGGATGGTGCGGAATCGCTCGGCATTCTCAGCCTGTTCGAGGCGTTCGGCATCTTCTTTGGCGTCTTCTTTGGCAGTCTGTTCATTGGAGTCACGGTCGGCATTGCTGTCTCTCTGATGCTCAAGTTTACCTATGTTCGGCGCTTCCCCAAGACGGAGAGTTGTCTGATCATTCTCACGGCATACTTGACATACTTTATGTCCAACGCCATCCACATGTCGGGTAAGTGTTGCCGTTTTCCTGATGAATGTTGGCACTGACCAGGAAAATAGGTATCGTCTCACTGCTATTCTGCGGCATATGCATGAAGCACTACGCTTACCATAACATGTCCAGGCGGACACAACTCACGACCAAATTCGTGTTCCAGGTCACTTCCCAAATTTCAGAGAACTTCATCTTCATCTACCTGGGACTCTCCCTCTTTACTGATGACAAGCTGGACTACAAGCCGCTCTTCATTCTCATCACTGTTGCTGGTATCTGCGCGGCTCGATGGTGTGCCGTGTTCCCACTTTCTAGGATCATCAACTCTGTCACCCGATACCGCCAACGCCGACGTGGGGATGAGCTCGTGGAAGAAATTCCATGGTCTCACCAGGTGATGATTTACTGGGCAGGCCTTCGCGGTGCTGTCGGCGTTGCCCTTGCGGCAGGTCTTACGGGTAACAATGGCGACACCCTACGAGCAACTGTCCTTGTCGTTGTCGTCTTGACAGTTATTATCTTTGGAGGTACCACTGCGCGCATGCTGGAAATTCTCGGCATCCGCACTGGTGTGGTAGAGGAGATTGACAGCGACGATGAGTTTGACATCGAGGTAGTAGGTGGTGGCACATACAGCCGCAAGCAGGGCCAAGGCTATGGCCACACGCCCCGGCCCAGCCAAGGTGCATTTACTCTCAACGACGTCAACGGACAGAACGGCTCTTACTCGAGTGGATCACGAAACCGCGATCCACGCTCACGCCCTAATGGTGCCATGCGACGCAACTCGAGTCACGTCCGAGCCCGAGACGGCGCCGATCAGGGTCTTCTCAGTCCCGCCGATAGTGGCTCCAACGACGAAGATGATATTGACCTAGACCTCCCTCCCAGTGCTCGCCGCTCACCAAACCGCGTCCCATCGCCGTTGGGAGGCAGCGCATCATCCACTACTCCCTACCCTACTTCTGGAAACAGGCCTCCCGAGGGCCCAGGCAGAGTAGCCACTGCCACTGGCGCAGTAAAGCAGCTGATTAGCGAAATCAGTCACGATCCTGCAAACGCTTTCAAGCAGATTGACGACGGTTTCCTCAAGCCGCATTTGCTGCTCGACCCGAAAGGACCAGGTGGTCCGAGTAATGTCTGATTTTTTTGTTTTCTTTTTTTACTGGGTTAATTATCTATCATGATAAAAAGGGACAGATGCGCACACTGTGCTAGTCTAGAGCATTTGTGGCGTTTTTTTGCTTTGAAAATGGAAATTGCTATATTTTATATCCACGAGCTGCTGAGCTGAACACGCATGTTCTGCTGAATTCAGCTATTGCTTGTGTTGTATTTTAGTGTATTGTAGAACATGGGTGTGATGCCGTCATGTGACGAGTAAGGCATGACTGTGACCTTGGCTCCTTGCTTGGTAGAGCAAAAGCGTGTGGATTGACGATCTTGTACAAGGATGCTGTTGTATCTTACGTAGATCTATGTACACACATATATATACAGATACTTGACATTAACAATCCCCATTCTTGCTTAAAACCAAGCCACAAGGGAACACATATCAGTCGTTCCCCCCACATACATACCACACCCAGAACGCCACGTAAATGCCGCTGAACAAAAAAAAAGCTGATATCATTTCTCTTCCCACTCAATCACAAACATCAACTCTTCGCCCCTATCGTCCTAATCTGGAACGTCGCCCCAGGCAGCGCCGCACTCTCCGCCGTAACACTAGCCTGAATGCCCAAACTAGCCAGACAGCCTCTTATAAGTCCTGCTGGAAAGTACAAAAACGGCTGGACTCTGGCCTGACTATTTGCGTCTCTTCCGAGGGCCGGATCCCCCGTTTGCGCAACAAGGGCGGCTTGCATAGCAGCGTCGTATTTTTTCGTGTCAAAGGACATGCGGGTGAGGGGCTTGAAGGTGTTGTCGGTCAGGACGTAGATGCCGCGGTGGTTGGTTTTGAGGTTGTCGATTTGTTTGCGGAAGAGGAGGGTCCAGAGGTCTTTGCAGAGGAATTTGATGCAGTCGAGAGGCGTCGTGGGGCGGGGTGCGTCGCGGGAGAACCTGAGAGAGAGTTGGTTAGTCAATTGGGTCGTTGGAGGGGCGAGAGTCGTGTTCTGCTCGGTGCACAAGGTAAAGGGGAGAAAACATACCGTTCTACAACTCCCAGGCCGACTCTGTATCCTAGCGCTTCCAGCCGGTGAAATACCGCTTCTCTGCTTTCCTCTTCGTCCACCGTCGCGGCGCCGCCTATGTGTCCTCCAGCCTCCGTTGTGCCTCTTGCCGTGCCGGCCACCGTGCTCGCCGCGTCGTTGCTCGTCGAGCCGGACAGGCGCTTTGGTCTCGCAGCTGGCGATGCTGAGCCATGTATCCACTCTTCCTCTCGTGCCGCGAGGTCGGCGGTTATGCGGTAGGCCATGGGTACGAGTTCAATGAGGAGTAGGTCCAGGCATGATATGTTGACTAGTGAGAAGGTGGGGTCGACATAGGGTGTTGAGGTTTCGTTAGGCGCAGCGGGATTGGCCTGCGCCATTTTGATAGTTGTTGGCTTTGTGTTCTTTGGGTCGTATTGCTTTAACTGCTAAAAAGGTAGCTTGTTGGCGGGTTTGCGATGTGCGATCTGAGGGGCGCGCGTGCGTTGTTTGAGGGGATCGGAGTACGAAAGGTCGGAGATGGGGTTGAGAGCACAATGATAATGGTATCCAACTCTTTGCGTCTGGGTAGGTCGGCCTGTGGCACCAGCGGGTGGTAATATATGGCTGCAGGCGTGGAATCACAGTTGCAAGGCGTAATGCGCGGTACGTCGGCGTTGGAGCTCCATGTGGGCTGTCCAGAATCGCCGTCGATCATCCGGCAAGGGTCCATAGTGTCATGGCTCGGCGCGCCTTGCAAACAAACTACACGCTCTTCAAACCCGCCTCCCACTCTGCATTGCCAGGCTCTTTTACATTTTCATGGCCATTACAACATATAGAGTCCTTTCAAGTGACTATCGGCTTACAGTGTGTCCTGGCAACATGTCCTTGACTATTGAGCTCTCTGCCGGGGTAGGCAGAGAATATGAGCCACACCTCAAGAAGAAATTAGAATCATTTCTGCAGAGGCGTTGGTTTCTGGATAGTTCCTGTTTCCATTTCATGCACAAACAGATTGTTTCTTTGTCGTAAACCTCTATTAGGTATACTCATCTGTTGTAGAGTGGAATGATTCATCTAGTTTTTTTTTTTCTGATTCAACAACAGAAAGCGCTATATCAAACAAATATTGTCCCCTATGCGAGCGTACTCTCTTTCGGAACCACACTATGTTCATAACGAGGTCATCACGAGGTCATCACGCTATAACCAAAGATGCAAGCTGGTTGTTGGGACGGAAATGAATTTGTTCATTCTTCGTCTCTCAATGGCATATATTCATGAGTATTCCATACGTGTTTTCATCTTCAGCCTTCTCTCATCATCCTCAGGTAGTTATATCATTATCCTACGCAATTGTGTCAGCTCTTGGCTCATCCATGCCTCCCTCGGTCTATACTCACTACTGAGGAGGGTTGAGGACGAACTCAACACCCTTGCTGATGTTGCCTGACAGGCCGCTGTAGCAGGCCTGGAGAAGCTTCTTCTCGTGTTCGTTTGCGCTACTGACAACGTCGATAGCCTTCTCGGCACCACTGGGCTGTTGCGAGAATCAGTACGGGTACAACACGTATCAAGGCATCAGCCTCATCCTAGGTCACTTACGCCAAGCTCGATGGGGACAGAGAAGAACTCGGTTCCAGTGGCCTTGGAAATCGCATCGCCGCCCTGGACACCTGGAAGGTAGACAAAGCTGGGTTCGACAATACCCTTCTCGCCCTTGGCAGCCTTGATGACCTTCTCGGCGAATCTGTCTATGGTCAGTTGTGTCATTCTCAAGCACAGCCATACGAAACCTACCGGTATCCGGCATAGGCCATGGACAGGGTGGCTGAACCAGCACCATCCTTTGCCTTTACAACCTCATCACCACCAAACTGAACACGGTTGACAAGTGCATCCATCTTCTCAGCTGGAATCTGTACGCTAGGCTTGGCCTGGCTGAATAGTGGGACAATGGTCTCGCCAGAGTGGCCACCAATGACGGGAATGGTAAGGTTGCCGGGGTTCTTCTCGCCGACAATCTCAGCGACGAAGGTCTCAGCACGGACGACGTCTAGGGTTGTGACACCAAAGAGCTTCTTAGGGTCGAAGACGTTAGCCTTCTTGAGGACCTCGGCGGCGATAGGAACAGTCGAGTTGACGGGGTTAGAGATGATGAGAAGGAAAGCCTTGGGGCAGTGCTTGGCGACACCCTCGACGAGACCCTTGACAATGCCAGCATTGATTTTGAAAAGATCGTCGCGGGTCATTCCAGGCTTGCCTGTGTCCTTGTTAGTTTCCCTCGATAAGCCGTGGAGTATATCAACTTACGGGGAATGCCAGCGGGGATGACGACAATGTCGGCGCCAGTGAAGGCCTTCTCCATGCCATTGTCCGCGGGCAGGAAGCCTTTTACGACCTAAAACTACTTTAGTGTCGTCAGGTGCATACATGGCGAGACATCATACCGCGGGGGTTGAAATGTGGGACAGGTCAGCAGCGACACCTGGGGTGTTTACGACATCGTAGAGTGAGAGCTCGGTGACGTGCTGGCAGGACTTGAGGAGCAGAGAGAGGGGCTATTGCAGGTCAGTCGTCAGGCTCTTCCATGGTTGTTTAGCAGCCTTTGCGGGCTCGTACCTGTCCAATGCCTCCAGAAGCTCCAGCAACGACGGCCTTGACCATTTTGGATGTGATTTGATGAGAGAAGGTGTTTTGAGAAGATGGAAAGTCTGAGAGAAAGTAATTGAAGAGTCGGTGAGAGAAGAAGAGACAGAATGGGAGCTTGATGTAGGGTGAGAGCTGCACCATGCACCTGTTCTGTTGGCCCTGGGCAGGTGGGGTTGGAGCACGGGCCAGTAGCGGCGGGGTACCGGGCGGAGTCTGGGACGCGCCTCACTTGGAGAAGGTGATGCTAGTGCTTTCCCGGGTAGTCGGACAAACTCCGCGACCGTCCTGGTTTCGTGCGTGGAGATTCAGTTCTTGGTAAAGAGACTCTCAGTCGACGCGTGGATCAGTTATGCAGAATGAAACACTTTGTATGGCCAGTGCCAAGTGATGTACACAACGCTTCTGCTTGCTTGCTCTCACCTTGCAACCAGGCATGTGACGGGCCTCGGTGCTCAAGTCTTCGGGATGGGACGGAGGCCACTAGAAAATGCAGGTACAAAAACATTAGATCCGCGCATCGTTGTAGTAGTCGTGCACCAGCAACGACCTCGGTCCTGTCCAGTCTGCTGTCGTCGCCGGAACGGACCGGGGCCTTGCTGCTAACGTCATACCCTGCTGGATCATCACGCTGGGAGAGCGAGCCTCACTGGCCATGCTGTTACGGGACAAGCATCACATGTTGACAACAAAGCTAATTGCCGCTCCATTAAGTGCTACCGTCTGATGACGCCTTTCATGATACCTAGCCATTCCGCGGCCGTGTGCCCAAAACACCGTACCTAAAACGCCATATCCAAGATCAATTTAACAGCAGGGCACAAATTGTCGTACCGACATTGGCGCTACATGACCGCTTCGGTCAGACTTGCGGTTAACAACTAGTTGTCCGCGTCCACTCGCTCGCCCTGGGCATCGTCGTCAGCGTCAGTTTCGCCATAGCGACCGAAGCCCTGAGGGTCACCTGCGTTTGGATCTGGTCCGCGCTGGCCAACAGCGTACATCTGAGGCTGCTGTCCCATGGCGCCGTATGGACCGTAGGCATTGGGATCGAACATGCCCTGTTGGGCATACACATTGGGATCGCCCTGTACCGCTCCGGGGTACATGGACGGCTGTCGGTAATCTTCCTGTTGGGCGAGGTGCTGGTTCATACCATAGTCGGGAGGAGCCATGGGGTGCTGTGCGTGCACAGGCTGAGGCATGCCACCGGGGGGCACGACTGCTGCCGACGACTGTACAGCCGCGTTCTGGCCCGCGCTCCTTTTGTGTGGATGCGCCTCTTCGCGAGGAACAATATCGATAAGAAAGTCAAACATGTCCGACTTGGACAGTGCGGACGCAATGTCGGAGCGCTGTAGGGTGCGACGCTTGTTCTCCTCGGCGTGGATCCACGCGCGCATTGTCAGCTCAGTAATGAAGATGTCACATCCTTTTGCAAACAGAATGGGTGCTTCGGCAGAAATCATCTTGACCTCAGGATCGGCCTTCATGACCTTCTTGATGCGGGCGAGGGGAAGCTGGTGGAGCTTGTAGTCGTGCTCGTCAGTTTCGAGCTTGGTTACCTGCTGCTGCCAGTACGTGTTGAGAATGTCGCGGTAGTTACCCGTGAGGCCTTGGTTTACCTGCCAGTGTCAGCTTGTGGCAGCTGTAGAGGCTGCAGATGCGAGCGCGTACATTCTGCCAGGACCCAGTGAAGAGCTGCGGGTCGGGGGCTTGATTCTGTGCGGCAATCTGGACCAAATATCAGCGGCGGGAAGCTGGAGACAGCCATGGAGGCGCAGAAAATACATACAGCGGCGGATGCGCCTGGAAGATTGCGTTAGCAGGAGCATCGACGGAGCATGCGACAGCAAGAGGTGCGGTCGGACAGCAGTGGAAACGTACCGTAGTGGCCGCCATTGGCGGGGTCGTAGAGCGGATTGCCCTGCTGGCCGTCGTATTTGCGAGGAGCGGCCGTGGCCTGGCGCATCTTCTGCTGGCCGTGGCTCTGGAGGTTGACCTGATCCATGGCGTGGTTGCGCAAGTGCGACGGGGAGCACGCGTGTCTGGGGCGTGAGCGGGCGAGACGGGGTAGGCAAGTCAGTCGTCGAGGGCGGGTGTGTGCAGAGGAGATGTGCGCAGGGCGCAATGAGTGGTTGCTGGAGGGAGTGTAGGCGCGTTGTGGAAGGAGAGCGCGGTCGTGATTGCGTCAAAGGTGCGGTCTGAGTGGCCGGCAGAGGTGCAGAGCGACGGCGCGGGGAAGACGCGAATGCCTGTTTTTTGGGGCGAGAGGCGCTGCTGCGGGCGGCCTGGCATCGTGTATGAGCATCTTTCCATTGCACAAAATCATCTCGACTCGAGACGTTGAACAGGAAACGCGACCGACCTGTGCTTGGGCCTGGCGAATCAAGTCCCAGCCCGAGTATATCGTCGCGGACTTGATGCTTGGTTGGTTGGTGGGCTTCCAACGGGTCGACGAACCACGGCTAAGCAAGGGCCCCGACGTTACCCAGGGACAGGACGGGACTCGAGCGCAAATGGCGAGGAGAGGGGGAATTGGATACAGTGTTGCAATCCAAGACGTTTTGTTCTCTGAGGCGACACACGTAACAATCAATCGCGCGGCCGGGGCGACTCTTCACAACGCGATGCGCTCCAAGCATGCTTATATGCGGACTATCCATGTCGTACCACGCCCGCCCGCGGCGCCCAGAGCAGTGACAGCACAGTAGCGACGCCGTGCTGCTGCTGCCGCCTCCATCACATTGTGTGCCTTGTAGAGGCGCAATGCTGGGCCACATTGTGACCGTGGCTGGGCCGGACACCGCAGCCATTGGCCGCCGTGCGAGCATCCAGCCATGCCGGCGATGAGTTGTTCATCCTCACCCTTCGCGATGGATGCAGGCACGCGTCATAGGCCAATGTGCCAGACGGCGACCGCGCGCCAGAACGGAGCTGATCAGAGCAGACAAGGTGGTGCGCGACTTGACGTGGCCGAGGCGCCAGGGGCAGACATTTGCGCTTGCAGAAGCAGCTGGATGCATATTGGCAATGCCATACCGTCCACACCTGCATGGGCACTTGCAGTCAAGCCTTGGCATGGTTCGTCGGTGTCGGTTTTGCCGACATGGCTCGTGCGCTCGGCTTCTCAAAAAGTGCTCCTCCAAATTTTCCATCTTCTTTCCGCCATCGCCAGCATGGAGCTGCCAACGCACCAGCCGCTTGTCGAGGATTCCGACGAGGACCTCTCCGACGAGCAGATCCGGGAGCTGCTCAATGAGGCTGCTGAGCGCATGCGCGCAAACGCTGCGCAGCCTGCAGCTAGAACCGAAGCTCCATTCAAGCTTCCCAAACTGGCCTCTGGCCGCATCGCCGATACTTACGAAAAGACTCAAGGCAACATCACACGTCTAGATCACTCGAAGCTTGTCGACAAGAACCAGAAGGCTCTGGCCAACGGCATCAAGAAGATCGAGGATCCACTGCAGGTCAAGAAACAAAAGCAAGAGGTACGCCCACCCCCGTCGCATCTGCACGCCTGTGATGATATCTATCCCAAATGTTTTTGCTGAGCAGATTCGGGCGCCGTCTTGGTTGCCTTCCTGCGCTACTGAGGCTCCATTAGTTCATAGTTACACTGAGGCATTTTTTTACTTGACACTTTTCTAAGCTTGTCAGCGACAACATGCTAACGGCTTGTTTCAGGAGAAAAAGGCAACCGCTGGATCGCAATGGTTCAACATGCCCAAGACCGACTTGACTCCAGAGTTGCGCCGCGATCTGCAGCTCCTCAAGATGCGTAGCGTACTCGACCCCAAGCGCCATTACAAGAAGGACAACTCCAAGAGCGATGTTCCTGCCTTCTCCCAGGTTGGCACCATCATCGAAGGCGCCACCGAGTTCTACAGTAGCCGTATCAAGAACAAGGATCGTAAGCAGACTATGTTGGAAGAAGTCATCGCTCAGGAGCAAGACAGCGGTCGCTTCAACCGCAAATACCAGGACATCCAGACAACCAAGTCCAGCGGCAAGAAAGCCTACTACAAGGCTCTCAAAGCAAAGCGAAACAAGGGAAAGATTGCCAAGCCTTGAGCATGGTAACTGTCAAGTTCGGTTACATTTCTTATTTCTTTTTGACATTTCAAGGCTAGTTTTGCCTGCCTTGATGCTATGCTAGTCCAGACCTTGCCATCGCGACAGGATTTTCCTTGTCAACAGCTGAGTCTTCTATTGCTCGTCCAAGTCGGACAGGATTTGCTTCACCAGGGCCTGCATATCTTTGGCCGCCTCCCGTCCGGCCTCTAGCACCTCTTCATGGTTTGCCTTGCCTTGGCTGAGATGGTCGGTCAGTTGCGCCCTGCTCATGGCCTGAATCTCGGCATCGTTTCCACGAGAGCCGGCTTCAAGGACAGCAACGTTTGTGACCAGACTGAATGCAAGGACGCGCATCGATGCGTGTCTGGCTACGATGATCTCTGGGACAGTCGACATGCCAACCACATCAGCGCCCAGCATGCTCAACATGCGGCATTCTGCGCGAGTCTCGTAACTTGGACGTGTTAGCCTATGTCTGCGACCATGCTGATGTATCAACTGAGAAAACTCGAAAACGTACGTTGGTCCTGCAACGAATGCGTAAACGCCTTCATGTAGGCGTCTCTGCTGCTTATCAAGGCCTAGCTTGACCCAAGCCTTATGCGTTCGTCTCCTCAAATCAAGGTCATACGCATCTGATAGTGGCGGGAAACGCACACCAAATTCATCAATGTTGGGGCCACGCAGAGGGTGAAAACCAACGAGCCCAGCCATGTTGAGGTGCTAGACAGTGTTAGGGTGAGTCTCAAAGCCTACAGAGGACTTACGCACGTCATTCAGACACACAATGTCTCCTACACGGTAGTTCTGGTTTAGACCGCCAGCTGCGTTCGTGACTACGCTCCGTCAGCCAAACAGTCCGGCTTTTCGCCTGGCATATTACAGTACCAATCATGGTTTCTACGCCAAGCACTTTGCAAACTCGGGTAGCGAATGTGACCAAGTCCATCGAGTGTCCTTCATAGAAACTACAAAAATTCAATATCAAGTTTGCTCATAAATAATGTTCTTTCTCATGCGGTATTGACTTACTGCGCCCGTCCAACAAGTAGTGCCACGGGAGTTTTTTGGGGACCAATATGGCCAAACACAAACTTTCCAGCATGGCCCTGAACTGTATGACTTGTCAATACCCCGCATCCATCAATCTTGAGGCTCGCTTCTGGTACGCACCTGTGCTCTTGGGGAAGTTGGGAATAGTGCCATAAGCCAACTCAACCTTTGGCTCCGGCTCGATGGTGTCGGCAAGTCCGCCTAGGCCAGAACCGCACACAATGGCTACTTTTGGGTTTTGGAGGGCCTCGGGCAATTGGGAGCGAACGTATTTGGCCGTCTCGGTGGCACGGACATAGGCGTTTGGTGCGGCGGCAGCATCTTGAGTGGCCTCCATTTTGGGTGGTCGAGGGTGAAGAAAAGGAGAACAAGAGTCAAATCACAAAAGACAGACGACAACTAGCAAGATAGTCTACATGGTACATGTGACATTATCAGACGGTCGACGACTAGGGTGCAGAGGGAAGGCGGCGGGCAATTCCGACACCGCGCCAAGACTGTTCAGCACTAGCGCCGTGGTCCGTTGGACGAAGAAGTTCCATGCTGAAGTTGGATTGAATTGCGACGACAGCGAATATGTCCGCGCCACGATGTATGCGCTCCTTTTTGGGGCCAGTGAGGAGGGCACAGGTATGCATTGGATCCCTTTCGACTGTGTTTGTGGCAGAATTGGCTGCTGACCGCATAGAAATAGATTTCACAAGCCCCACGACCATATACCCAGACGTTTACGCGGACAAAGAGCTCAAAAGCAGACGAGGACAATGAGAGGGACTCGAGAGATGACAGAGACTCCAGGCTCATTGAGCAGTTGAGGATGGACCTGGAGAGCGGCGATATGCCACTTGAGGCGCGGTTAGAGGATATGGGCATTGATCCTCAGGAATACAAGGCGTATGTTTTTGGGCCTTCGAATGGGAAGAGCATATGAGTTCAAAGACGATTCTAACAACAATCGCAGCCTGTATGCCAGCCAACAAAAAGTCAACAAGCGCCAGCAACAATGGGAGCCCAAGACGCGCGAGGAAGCCCAGCGGCAATGGAAGGAACTACAAAATACACCCGACCACCTCGGACTCCTCAAGGTGTACAAGCGCGCTGGTGTAGAGCCCATCAAACTCGCAAAGTATGTGGTGGTCTATATATCTCCCCATCCCCAGTTACAACATCTAACAAAACACAATTAGAGAAAAAGACATCACCCTCCCCACCGACAAACCCCCTCTCGACGCCAAAACCGCTGAAGCCCTCGAAGCGCTGCGCACTCCCATCAACGTCCGCGCCGTGCACCTCCGGCCTCTCCGCCGCACCCCAGAATACGGCGTGCCCACGTGCGACCTCCAGCTGCGCACTTACAACATCCGCAACCTCCTTCTCTTCGCCGATTTTGCCGTACGCGCCGCCTACTACATGGGCCTATGTGCGCGGGGCCCGATCCCCCTCCCACGCATCACCGAGCGCTGGGTCGTGCCGCGCTCTAACTTCATCTTCAAAAAGTCGCAGGAGAACTTTGAACGCATCACCATGCGTCGTCTGATCCAGATCCAAGACGGACACCCAGACGTCGTCAAAGCGTGGTTGGCATTCCTGCAGAAACACCAGTATCATGGCGTCGGTATGAAGGCGAATATCTGGGAGTATGAGAGCCTCGAGGATGCGACAAGGGCCGGATACGAAGTCAAGGAAGGCGATTACAGTCGTAGGAGAGAGGGCAAGGTCATGGACAAGGTCAAGGAGATACTCGAGGGAGAGGGGTTCAAGGAGGCGATGAAAGGACATAAGAGTGAGGTTGAAATGAGGCCATAAAGGCAAAAAAAAAGTACCTCAGTGGCATGTATGATATTGGGATGAAAAGTAGAGACGTTTGAGAACCCTCTTTCCTTCAAGAAGAAAGCGGAGGGGGAAACGTACAATCACAAAGACACACATGACTTTTTGAGCTTTCATGGTCGAGATCAGATTTTCATCTACATACTTTCATGTCCAAAAGTCATGTTCATATCATATATCATTTCTTGCAATCAAAACTCCCATCCATCCAGAACTCCAATGATTCAATCAAATCTCCATGACATCAGCCCCCTCACCCGCATACCTCTCATCCGCCAACAGTAGCTCTAAAATGGCATCCAGCAACTCCTTGGGCAGACCCCTCCCTTGCAGCGCCCTGACCTTGTTAAGCACGGGCTCACTATTATTAACACAGTTCCAAATATCCCACTTGCGATCAAGCTCGATCCACGCCTTGTCGATGACGTCCCAGATGCGGGGGTTGGGGTCGATGACGTCGAGTTGGGGGCTGCTGCTTGCAGTACCGCTGGTGGCGGAGCAGAGCTCAATGTGGATCTTGTGGGAGGTGGGGACTGGTTCGCTGAGAGAGATGAGGGTGCCGTTGTGGACGCGCTGGATCTTGTGGGTGAGGGATTTTGCGGTTTTGCTTCTGGTGGAAGGGGCGGTGGTGATGCAGCGGATGGTAGCGTCGTGGCCGAGGGTGTGAGCGAGGAGACGGATAGTCCACGAGCGGGATTTGGGGATGGCGGCGTCCGAGGGGCTCGTGGGGCCAATGGTTAAAACGCCCGTGGATTGCTTGTATGTGATGGGTGTGTGGATGAAGCGGACCGTGTCCTCTGGGTTTTCTTCATCGCCAGATTCAGAAATCATGGAGAAGCCGCCGTCGTCGACGAGATGGCCTTTGCCGTCATCTTCGATCAGCGTGAAGGAGCCGTCTGCGCCTACAACAACTAGAATTTCTAGACTTTCGGGATTTGGAGAACCGGTCTTCGGGCGGTAGGCTGCGTCGAGGGGGACGATGGAGCCTTCCTTTGCGAGGACGGGAACAGATTGAAGAGGGCGTTGAATAGTGAGTTCACCGGCACGGTTGTACACAACGCCCGTGAAGATGTCTACAAAGCGGCCCTCTGGCAGCCAGATCTTGGCTGCACCTAGATGCGTGGTCTGGTCCCGGGGCTGCGTGATAGGTGCCACAATGAGTTCGGATCCGAAGCGGAACTGATTGGGCACATTGTACGCCTCTTCATGCTCTGGGTAGTCCCAGTACATCGGCTGCACGAGCGGCTCGTCGTCACTAGCACTTCGCGCATTCATCGTGTACAAGTAAGGGATCAGACGGTGTCGGAATCGCAGCGTGTCTTCAACGATTCCACAAGCTTCGTCATTGTAACGCCAGGGCTCGCGGGTATTAAATGGATTGTTGTCGCAGTGCAGGCGCAGGATGGGGGACCAGCAGCCAAGCTGGACCCAGCGCGTGTACAGCTCATCGTTCTTGTAACCGTGTGTGTGCCCGCCAATGTCGTTGCTCCACCATCCGTAGCCAATGTTGGACGCGGTAGCCGTAAACTCGGGCTGGAAGTGCAGACTTTCCCAAGTGATGATTGCGTCACCCGAGAAACCGACCTGGTAGCGCTGGGCTCCTGGACCGCCAAACCGAGAGAGGATCAACGGACGCTGGGAGCCACGGCCGCTGTCAAGGAAGTGGTAATGGTTGAGCACCCAAAGCGGGTCGACACCGGGTATCTTGGAGGTATTGCCTTGCTGCCAGTCAACCCACCAAAAGTCCACACCTCGTTCTTCATGCTCATGGTGCACGACATCAAAGTAGGCATCCATGAACTTCTTGTCTGTGCAGTCGAACGGAATTGTCTGCTTGGATGCTGGGTCGATTCCAAGGTATTTGGCAACCTTTTCGTATTGCTCCTCAAATGGTCGGAACCCGTCGGCGGGATGCAAGTTGAGCGTCAGTTTCATGCCACGGTCGTGGAGGTTCTTCATGAAAGCATCAGGGTCAGGGAAAAGCTTCTTGTTCCACGTGTATCCGGTCCAGCCGTTGTAACCGTTGGGCAGATCCCACACCAGGTGCCAATCCATGTCTACCACCGCTACGTTCATGGGAACATCGTCTCTGTTAAAGTGATCGTGCAGATCAAGGTACTCCTTGGCTGTGTATGCATGGTATCGACTCCACCAGTTGCCCAAGGCATACCGTGGTAGCAAAGGTTGGCTACCTGACACAGCATAGTATGCACGCATAGCTTCCCGATAGTCGCGACCGTACATGAAGATATACTGGTCGGTCCTATCGCCACTCCTGCGGCCTGCAATCCAGCCGTTGTCTTCAAAGAGCATGGACTTGGTGTCATCCAATGGTGCCATGCCCTCTCTTGACAACACACCAGGACCAAGCCTTGCGCGCCCATTGACACCATCCAGTGTGCGTGTAGTTCCGCCCAGATTGGAAACGGGCTGGCCGTATGTCCACGTGCCTGTGACGGCGCCCTTGAGGTGTATCTTGAAGCCTTCGGGGCTGAATTTCTTTTTATCATATACGACGTGGAAACGCTTGGTTACGATTTCGATTCCGTGGCCCCTGTCCCAGACATAATAGTCTGGCACGGCCAGTTTGCGGTTGATGGCAAAGGTACTTGCGCGGTCCTCGAAGCGCCCGTCCTCGGCCCACTCGAAGCGAAGCAGGCCATCGGTGAGGATGGTAAAGCGGTACTTGTCGCCGGCGACAATGGCGTCAGGGTGCGCGACCGGACGCGTCTTAAAGTCGTAGCGCGCTTTGGTCATGGTCGTGGCTTGTTGAAAGCAAACAAGGCAGTGTCGAGCAGGCCGACAGCAGGCGGATCAGCCATCTTAAGCAGAATCCGGGGAACTGAGAGCTCGGACGGTACGGGCTGGTCAAGGGGAGCGCCCATGCGCATGACCTCGGGTTAGTGACGAGGCGAAACGGCGGCACCCCCTGCTAGGCAAGTCAGGCGACGACGCAGAGTCGGTCCTCCTGCTCTTGGGCTGCACACAGCTCTCATGGCGAACGCCTGGGGAAAGGCGGTGAAATCGTATCGGATTACGAGCGACCTCTCGAGACGCCACGCGCCACCTGGTGTTTTGACAACCGATCAGGGCATCGGGTCACGTCAGTATGTAGGGCTCCTGCAGGGCTGCTGCAGCGAATCGCGCCAGAACAGCGGGACCATTGCACTACACACCAAGACGCACATCTGAACCATGGTACTTTCTAGTGACACGCGATCGACTTGGACGGGCGAGTGTCATGTCAAAGTATCCCGACTAAAGTGGGGGTACCCGTGTTTCGAAATCTTGGCTTCCACAAAGGGGAAAGGCCACAAGTGAGTATTGCTACAATCTCAAACCCTGCACGGGGAGATATACATCTCCGCACGTTTTGGTTAAAATCTACTATGTATATCGGCCCTGACACAGGATGGCCCAGAACGAAGAAAGTTCAAACATGATAACCTTCCGTCCTCTCCCGCTTACCAACCGTCATCATAACTCAATTCCCCTAGCTCTCATTACGCGTCAGGTCTACATCTCTGACCAGCTTGTCCTCGTCTTCCCGGTACGGGATACCAGCCTTCTGCCTGGCCATGTCATTGATCCACCGGCCATTAGGTTTGACAACCTCGCCTTTGGCCAGCTCATCGGCCAGATACAGCCATGCCATTGCATTGCCTACCGTGCTGACTTCATCGCTGACGTGATGGCTGGCATACATGGACATCGCTGAGTGTAGCTTGTCGTCAGTGAATAGATCGTAGAGATGCTTTGCAACTGCATCGTGATCGCCAGGCTCCACAAGGAAGCCAGATTTGCCGTGCTGGACTTGCAGCGGAATACCGCCGGCACGCGTTGCGATAATGGGAGTTCCCTTGTGAAGCGCTTCGCTGACCTTGACTTCGAAGCCCTCGCGCGTCGACAGCTGTAAAGCAACATGGGCACAAGACATAAGAGTGTTGAGCATCTGGTCGGATGGGCCGATGCGCATGACAATGACGTCCTGCTTGAACTCCTGGTACTCGTTTGCCAGTGCATCTTCTGTCTCTTTGAAGATTCTCGTAGCATCAGGATCGTCGACTGCTCCGTGGCCAGCAATGACCAGCTGCGGAATATTTTCCAGGGGCTCGTTCTTCATGTATACCTTGCGGAAGAGGGCATAAGAGGCAAGGGCATCTGGAATCCCCTTTGCAGGGTCGAAACGAGCGACTTGAGTAATGTATTTGCGATCCGGAAGCGACAACAGGCGCATTCCAGATGCGAAGCATTGGACCCGGAACTCGTGCATGTAATACTGCTCGTCCCAATGGTGCATGTGCTTGTTCAGCCCATCCAGCCAGTCAGTCGTGGCAGGAAGGTATCCTACTTTCTCTGGAGTCACAATCTTGGGAACAAATGCGCGAACTGGGTGGCTGACAAAGACATCGCAGTCTTTGATGTTGTTCCAGATCCAGTTCCACACCTTGGATGCAGCTGTCCCTTCTTTGTCAGTGAGGTCGGCTCGCACCTGGATATGGCTGCGGAAGATGACGGGACGAGTGGGATCCTTTTGTTTGGCGATCTTGACTAGGCTAGGCATCTGAGGATCGTCAACGATAATGACGTCGGCACCGCCTTTCTCGCGTGACGACAGCGGACCACCAAACTCCGACCAGTGACACTTTTCCGTCTCTTCCAGGACCCATTCATCGAGTTTCGCCATCTTTTCTTCGGTCAGGCGCTCGCCATTGGTAGCTACACCCTGAAGGATGTTGTGGTTGTCTTTGGTGATTCTGAAAATCTCACTCTTTCCATATGGGACATACCTAGGAGCATTTTAGCGGGAACCAATGCTAGCCATGGTAAAACGTAACCTACCATTTGCAATCGACTCCAACAAGGCGCAGATATCGAATCAGCGCGTGTCTCATCAAGGCTACTCCTCCACCTTGTGGCGTGCTGGCGGGCGTCAGTCTCACATACTCGGTACGCCTTAGCTAGCGTCTTGTTGCATCCTTACCTGTTGAAAAAAGCAATCTTGACCTTATTCTTCTTCAGAGAGTTGACGTAGTGCATGGTAGCAGCTCCCGTGGTATCCGCTCGAACCGTGTCTTTGTAACTGTCCAGGTCGGCGATTTTGACACACGCGTCGAGATCGACCAGGACCTGGCGCCGATGACCCATCCGGACAGGAAGTTCTCCCTTTACATTGAAGCGCTTGACCGTCTTCCTGGCCATGTACTCGGCTTGTTGATCTAGAGGCAGTGGTGTCTGTTCGTCTTTGCTGTTTGGCTCCAGCGGGAAAACAAAAGGCAGAATGTCTAGCTCTGCCCACAAACGCACAGGCAGATGCGGGCTCAAGCGATGAAGGGAGGCAGTCATACCGGCACCCATGGGCTTTGAAAGATGCTCCTCTCGATAGCTTTTGAGGAAACCGACGAATGCAGTGACCAGAGCGTCCGATACGTCTTCCTCGGATGTAGGTGTGGATACATCCGATACGGTTTTGTTGGATTCATTTGAGGAGTTGGATGCACTTGTCGAGGTAAATAGATGTTTGGTTTCGCAGTTGATTGTGTAGGTTCCGTCATGAAGCGCGACTGAATACATGAATTCGCCGTCTTCCGGCTGGCTGACGGCCAGGCCGGCGTACAAGGGCTGTCGAATCCACATGTTAGTAGTGTGTTTGGGGTGGGGAAGGGAGAAAGTGGCAGACTTCGACGGCAGCCTCCAGGGTCCCTCGCTGCTCTTTTAACTTCTGGAGAGAAGCCGACGACTTGAACGCGGTGACGCTCCGCTGACGTCGTTCCAGGGTGGTCCGACGGTGGAACGTTGGCCGCCACTTGGCGATGTTGTCAGCCGATTTGTGCAGTGACATTGCGAGCATACGGCGTGGGGGTTATGCGCGAATTGTATTGATATAATAGTAGAGAATTGGCTAGGGCAGTCGACGGGACAATATGTATGTGGCTCGCGGTGATTTATGGCTGGCTTGGATAGTGCAGAGCAATGTTTTGTATGCATTTTGACTCAGAGGCACAGGCAGCTTTTATAGACGACTCGAGGCATTCACGGGCAGCGGGCGTTGGCTGTTACAGACACTGAGGCTGCCTTTGCGATTGTACACACGCTGGGCGCCGAAACAATGTGACGTGGAGCCGTGGCGACGGACGGCAGCTGATAGGCCCAGGGGACAGGGCGGATGGAATGCACATCCATTGAAGAAAAGGCGTGTTGCCTACCGGAAGCAGTGAATGGAGCAAGCAGGAGTCACCGGGTGCAGCAACCGTGACTAGAGGCAGCGGAAGACGCAAGTCATGTTAGAATAGGGTGACACGACGATGGCTGTGGCCGGACGAAGTTGTGGTAAGGTATGCGGGTCAGCTTGAGCCTCTGGACTGGGGAATGCCTAGGCGAAGGGCGCTAGTCCGGCTCCGGACGGGCTACGGCAAGCGAGCGAGCGAGCGAGCAAGGCCAGGTCGCTGCGCTGCTGGCTTTGATACCGACGACTTTTTGCTGGCTGGCCGACTGGGGCAGAGCAAAAAAAGATGGGACTGGGAGCTGCGGGGGCGGTTGGGGAGCTCCACAGTCGGCTGTCGAGGGTGCGCTGTGTAGCCATCGTGATAGTGGGTACAACGGCGATTATGTGTAGGGCCTGCGGGCGACAATATCATGGTACGATACGCAGTGCCTCGTCCCATCCCACAGCACGCAGGCCCGTCCCGCCCAACCCAGACAGGTGCCTTGTGCCAGAAGTATATAAAGTGCCAGGGAGATGTGTACGTCTGATGGCCCTCGGGAAGACGTATGGTTCAGGGCCTGGGTCCGGTCCGCATGCGCGCCGTGGAACCAGGCAACCTGCGTCGCCCGCGGTAAGGGAGACGGCACTGGCGAGTCTGGAGAGCAGCGTCAAGATGGCTACGGGCGCCGGAATGGCGTTGGCAACTGCAAAGGCGCATTGTGTCTGGAACTGGACCGACACACGTGCAAGATGCAGCGCTGCCGAATGGGGCCTAGCGCCGCGGGACGGGCAGACTTAGCGCGGGCAAGGGCATATGGAGCGGCAGGCCGGGCACGATTGGGCGCAGACAACATGCATACATACTTCCATAGTCGCAGTCTGTACGCACACGGCCGGCACGCCCCCAGAGGCCGCCTGGTGCCGGTGTGGCCGCGATGCTGGCAGAAAAAAAAATAAAGTTGACCTCGGGCCTGGCGGCTGTGGAGCTGGTGGGTGCCGGGGCCCATGTCTGTTCGCTGGCCTCTCCCGCCTGCCGTGCTCGAAGCGATTCTTCCTCCGGGCAGCCAAGCATTGCACTAGGCGGCGACCCACGTCCGCTCAAACCTCAGCCATCTTACTGACACAACACCAAACTGCACCCGCCTGCAAATTGGTCTCCAGCCTTGACACCGCCCATCCATTTCATCCCATCTAAGGCGCGCCCACCACAGGGCCCATCACACCGCCCCTTGCCCTGCCTGCCTAGCTCCTGCTAGCTGTGCGACTCCCGCCTTGCGACTGTCGGCCCTCTACGCGACCGTCGCATACCGCGATTTGCTCTTCGCGTCTCAACCGCGCCCAACGCCACCCATCCCGATCCTCCATCGTCGCTCCCCCCTCGTTGCGACCCCTTGGACATTGTCGCCATGAATCATTATCCTCCCCGCGTCATGGGAGGCCCCCAGGGCCCTGCCCAGCGCCTCAACGAGCTCCTCGACAGCATCAAGACCGAGTTCGAGACCGAGTCTCAGCGCAGCGTCGACTACGAAGGCCAGAGTGAGTGTTTGCCCTGCCATGAGAGCGCCGCACTCGAGGCGGCGTGTTTTGCCCTCGAAGCTCACACTGAGGCAAACATCTGCCCTGGGTTTCCACTCCCTCGAGCTCAACAGCGTCCAGCCGAGTCCATGCTAACCAGCCCCCGCAGTTACCCGTCACATTCAAGAAATTGAGTTGATCCGCAGCAAGGTCTACTCGCTTGAGCAGTCACACAACCAGATGAAAGCAAAGTAAGTAGCTTGTGGAGCTTGTTTAGACTACCATGGTCGCGCGTACCTTTCCTTCCCCTAGATCGCTCTTTTTCGTTGATCGCCGAGACTGATGCCCGCCGCAGATATGAAGAGCGAATTGCCCAGCTGGAGCGTGAAGTCGAAGCTCGCGGCGGCCCCAGCCAGAACTCGCAGCATCACGGCCCCTCGCAGCCTCAGCCGCCCCAGATCGGTCATGGACCCAGCAACCTCTTTGGCGGAATCATGGCAGGCAGCGCTGCCCAGGGCGGCCCAGGACTAGCACCCCCTCCACAAGAGCCGCCCCAGGGCCATGGCATGCCACCGCAGCTGGGCGGACCTCAGGGACCACCAGGATTGAACCCTGCCCCAGGCCCACCACAACACTTTGGTGGCTACCAGCCTGGCCCATCAGTCAATGGTGAGCTTGAAAAGACCAAGCAGGATTGAATGTGATGACTGACGCGCCCAGGCTACGGCCAACCTCCACAGCCCACCGCCTCTCCTGGTGCTAAACGTCCAGGTCCTGCTGCCCGCGGACCTCCCAACCCGGCCACTCCCCAGCAGAACAACCCCGCTCCTTACCCTGGATCACCCCAGGTCCCACGACCAACTCCCCCTCCCCACCACCAGCCCAACGCGTTGATGGCACCCAACCACATTCCTCTCAGCCAGAGCAACGTCCTCGCTGATCTAGACATTGAGCAGCTGCCCGAGAACTTGAAGAAGGAGGGTAGCGACTGGTTTGCCGTCTTCAACCCCCGCTCAAGGCGAGTTCTTGACGTTGACCTCATTCACAACCTTCCCCATCAGAGTGTGGTTTGCTGTGTCCGCTTCAGTTTGGACGGTAGGTGGGTTGCCACTGGTTGCAACCGCTCCGCACAGATTTTCGATGTCGAGACCGGTAACCCAGTCGCCCATCTCCAGGATGGCAGCTTGCCCGAAGATGGAGATCTCTACATCAGAAGCGTCTGCTTCAGTCCCAACGGACAATATCTTGCTACTGGTGCTGAGGACAAGGTCATCAGGGTGTGGGACATTGCCAGCCGCACCATCAAGCACCAGTTCACCGGTCACGAGCAAGACATTTACTCGCTTGACTTTGCCAGGAACGGAAAGATTATCGCGTCCGGTAGCGGTGATAGGAGTGTCCGCCTCTGGGATCTCGAGTCTAACATGCAAGTCTCCAATTTCTCCATTGAGGACGGCGTCACTACCGTTGCCATATCCCCAGACAACCTCTACGTCGCTGCCGGATCCCTTGACAAGAGTGTCCGTGTATGGGATATCCAGACTGGCCAGCTTGTTGTCCGACTCGAGGGCGAGCATGGCCACAAGGACAGTGTCTACAGTGTGGCATTTGCTCCTTCTGGCAACCGTTTGGTCAGTGGCAGTCTGGACAAGACTATCAAAATGTGGGAGCTGTCAACCCAGAACCGCTTCGTGCCGGGTGGAAATCACCCCAGCGGCAAGTGCATTCGCACGTTTGAGGGACACAAGGACTTTGTTCTCAGTGTTGCGCTTACCCCGCATGGTGATTGGGTACTGAGTGGTTCCAAGGACCGTGGTGTTCAGTTCTGGGACCCCCATACCGGTGTTGCACAACTCATGTTGCAGGGACACAAGAACTCTGGTATGTTTAGATTGCATGACTTAATTGCACGACTTGTTTACTAACTACTGGATTTAGTCATTTCCGTCGCACCCAGCCCTACCGGAGGTGTCTTTGCTACTGGCAGTGGTGATATGCGTGCACGAATCTGGAGGTACGTCTTTTTCTAGATTCAACATAACACATTCTGCCGCAAACACCATACTAACTTTCAAATCAGGTTCGACAGGTACCCTGGACCTTAGACGGGTCACGAGACTGCACAAACGGCTTCACAGCGGACATCCCCACCTCCTTCATCACAACCGCCTCCATCATCATCGCCGCCGCCGCCACCAGCACAACTACAGCCGTCGTCGTCGTCATCATCCTCGTCATGGGGACTTTCTCTGTTAGTCTTCTGATGGAAGCATGTTGTGATGACTTTTTTGAGTTATTTCGGTGTTTTCTTTTGGTTTTGTTACCGAAAGGGGTCCTTATCAATCCTTATTCCTTGATATGGCGGGGAGAAGTAAATGGACAGGTTTTGGTATTTACTCATGTTTTGATTCCCAGGCTTTTATCTCTCTCGTATTCATAGCTGAAGTATCGGTGTTTTTATTCTTGAGTGTATTCGATTGTGCACGTGATTACTGAAAGTTCGACATGGGTGAACCATCGAGTGATGTTATCCTATTGCTACATCAGCCACAGAAATATCAGAAGCCAATGACTTGAGGTACTGGCTAGTTTGTTAATGGTTTTTTGTCCTACGTCTGCTGTAGATTGTTTTTTTTTCAAGTCTTACGTGTTCATCTTGTCATGGATTTACTTCTTCCAGTGCTTGCAACTGCAGGGTCAACCTGGTCTACGATATATAGAATTTTGTGCGAAAGTGAGTGACGTTGACAAAAGAAAATGTAGACAACTCTAGCATCCTAGTAGCTCGAAAGAGCGTACTAATAGTCAACATTGTTTTTTTTTCTCAAGCACATCACAAGTGTATTCAGGTGCGAGTATTTAGGCGTGCTCATTATCGTTGTAAACAAATTCTCGCATTGCAAGACATACTTGATACTTAGTCCAAAAATTGGTTGACTGGTGCTACGATAGCAACCTCTATCAATGAGGAACGCCCTTCTAGGTTCAACATGGTACGCTAGAAGAGAACTAATCGACATTCAACTCAATTCTATCCATGTATAGACAACAGATGCATGAATTCAGGATGCTCACCACCTTAGCGTCGTGCTAGCGTCGATGACGTAGGTACCTCATTACGCGACTTCCCTTTGACCGCGCAGCTACAGAATAACGCGTACCTTGCAATAAAAACAACTGACACAATGCCCCCGAGAAAACTCAACAAAAATGGCGAGCAGACGCCAAATGACGGACAAGCCAACAAACCTGCTGTTTCCGAGCAGGAAGTCCGTCAAGAATCAGGAAAAGCCGCCAATGCTGCTCTTGCAGCTCAAAAGAAGGCCAAAGAGTTAAGAGATGCAGCAGCTGCTGCAGGTGACGCCGACGAGCGAGAGAGGTTGACAGAAGAAGCTACCAATGCCGAGATTGAAGCCGAGTCATTTGGAAAAACAGCAAAGTACATGCGCTCAGGCACCTTTCAAGGCATGGCTATGGGCACAGGTCTTGGTGTTGCGCCAGGAGCAACTTTAGGGGCAATCACTGGAACTCTGGTTGGAGGCGTTTCATCGACACTTCTAGGCGGGCTAGGGGCTGGTATAGGCGGTGTTACGGGAGCGCTTCACGGACCGTTCGTGAATATGGGCAAAGTAGCAGGAAAGGGGATGAAAAAGCTAACGAGCTTCCTTCCAGATTGGGCTGCGAGCGAGGAGCAGAAGCGGACATTAGAGAAGATGGTCGGACAAGCTAACGAGGAAGAGATGCCCGGTACGGAAGAGCTCGAGAAACTAAAGAATGAGGGCGGCGGAGGCCAGCTGGATGAAGGCTGGCTGCAGAATGCAAAAGGCATGATTCCGAGCCAGAAAGACGTCTCAGATGCAGCCAAAGCGGGTGCACAGGCAACCGGTAGTAAATCAGGGCCGGGTTCTGGGGAAGATCCGTCCGATCAGCAATCGCCTCCAGCCTCGACCCACACGGGCAATGGCCAGGGCCGCAAAAAGCCACGAAAACTCAACGTGCAGCCGAAGGAAGACGGCAAAGGAGCACCGAATACATCTGCCAAACCCAATGCAGATGTTGAGCTAACTCGAGGTGGAGAGGAGTTGACTTCGCGTACTGTAGAAGCAGACAAGCGAATAAAGGAGCTTGACCAGCGGGAAGACGAACTGAATCGCAGAGAAGCCGAATTGGAAAGAAGAGAAAAGGAGTTGGAAAAACGTGAGAGGGAGTTGGAGTCTAGATCATCTGGCCATGATTAGAAATCTGCAACGCCGAGAACTCGAATGCAGGCTTCGAAAATGTCTCAGGCCTCAACCTAAGCGGCATCTAGGGGCTAAATGATACAGCAAGATGGAAAGTTGGATTTCACAGCAGGTACATGCATCAAGTTTTTGGGCAGCGACATGCAATGCAAAACTCTTCACACACTTCACGATGAACGGTTCCTGACTAACTCAAGCATACGCGTCCAATTTGCCATCTTGTCCGGAACACTATTCGGAATACTGCCCGGAACAACTGCCTCCAGACTGCTCGCAAAAGCTCACCTCCAAGAGACAATCTCCCATGCGCAACTCCACACAACGTACGATAAAATCGGTTGTTTACCATAAGCAACAGAGCGGCTCCGGGGTTCCCCTCCTCGGACCGATTACCTCTTTCGTCAGCGCGTGAAGCAGATCCAGTCCCGTCCAGCGGTACTGAAAATACCTCTCGAGAGATTAACACCAGGGACTCATGCAGCTCAGTCCCTGCCCAACTCACCGCTACGATTTTTTCATGCGTACCAGATAATGGGGACCACGCGAGGCTGTGGAAGCTCGTCGTATGTCACTGAGGCACCTAGTCCGGCACATAGGATAACGAAGGGGGATATTAACCCGAAGCCCTCTACCCTACAAGTCTATCCACACTAGCTATACCGCGTTGGTGGTGGCTCAGGAAGGGAATGGGCAAGGTTAGTGCGGGTGTGGAAGGCGGCTAGCGAGTCAGCCCTGTCAGACCCAGGCCGCTCGCTTGTAGCGAAAGGGCCGTCATAACGCCGGCTACCGAGACATTCCGGCGCAACCGTTGATCGTATCGTCTGAATCCGCCTGAGATATAATCCTTGCAGAAATGATTTCTTCCATCGAACAAGCAGCAGCGAATCAGCTGCTTCTTCACCACCTGGGCTTGTGGTTTAGTGGTATAATACTCCCTTAGCATGGGAGTGGTCCGGGGTTCGATTCCCCGCGAGTCCATCTTTTTGCATCTTTCGATGCTCATCTGTGCTTGCATGTCATCGTGTGCGGGGGCCAGGGGGAGGAGATCGCTTTTTGAAAGTGAGCCTGGGCTGTGTAAGGTCTATGCGTGCGACTCGTGGCTGCCACATGGACCGTCAGCATTTTTTTTGTGCAAAGGCATATGTGTGCTGTTATGATCGATCGGAAAATTGTGGATGCTGTTCGGCGAGACAGGGAAGCTGTATGGATCGTAATTGATCGATGTGATGTAACACGTGACCTGGCATGTTCCTATGGTTACGCCCACCTGCTTGCAGCCATATCCGCTCACTTGGAATATTCCACCACTTCTTCTGTTTGTGCTATTCACCAGTCCAACAATCTCTTTTGCGACCGCAGACGCACGCATTGCGCACGTGCGTTCAAGTATCACAGCATTCGCGCAAATCTACGTTTCACATGCTTGCTCGTTACCTCTCTGTTCATATTATTCCATTTGCATAACCCAAGACAAACCACAGCCAAACCCTTGCGGTATTCGTTGCGGAGAGTGTTAGAGAACTGTGAATGTGATGTCGAGCGAAGAATTATCATCTTTTTTTTGTCTAGAACATTATACGTACAATATGGGAACGTCCATAGACTTGAATGAATACGCGTAGCGTTTGTGATTGGGCACATGTCGGTGCGGTATGTGGCCCGTTAGCCTAGCTAATTGGTACAAGAGGAAAGTCAGCCTCCCCTCAAGGCGAGCACCAGACTCATGCCACTTGGTAGCAGCACCGGGTGGCTGTAGAAAGGGACCGGACCGGTGTTGGTGTCAAGTACAATACAATACTAGGTTAGCTTTCCGCCTCCTGCCTGTTCAAGTGCTAGCGGGCCGAATCAAAAACGACGGGCTACCGGCTACTCCAGAGCCTCCGACCTTGCCTTCCCTCTTTTTCTTTCCTCCTCCGAGAAACGCTGGGGAGCAGCCTATTGGCTCGCCGTTGCGGAAATTTGGGGAGAGAGGGGGAACAGGGAAGCCTCCGTGTCGTCGTCGTCTTCTTATTATCAACACAAACTTGCTTTCTTTCTCTCTCTCTCTTATCATCTGCCAGAAATCAAAATGGTGTGGAGGGGAAACAACCCCGGTTTTATCCTGACCTCTCACAGCTTTCCTATGCAAATTGTCGAAGAGTACAGATGGATGATTCGTTGGCATTTTTACTCCAGAATAGGCATGCACTGTGCAGATCTTATCATATAGCCTAACCCCCACCCCTTGAAAAATTTACCTTCCGACAAGGAACATAAGAGGGGGTGTGTGTGAAATGAAAACGGTTTTAGATCGTTTGCGATTGGGCGCTTGGGGACGTGGGAGATGCCGTCGAAGGATTTCCTTTAGCGCCGCTCATCTAAACCAAAAGCGTAATGTACTAGAATTGGGCGAGTTTGCGAAATACGGTCGCGTATGCAAGACTGCAGTTTTGAAAGACGAGCGATTCGTGCCGTGTGTTGAAATGGGTAATTTGTCTCAGGCACTTGCGTGGTCGATGCTGTCGGACTTTTTTTTTACTGGAGTTTCATTATTGCTCGTAAAACTTGGGAGAGAGAAATTCAAGATTTCCCAGCCGTATATGCAGGGATTGGTATTGTTACAATTAAATTGGGGCTTTGGTTCCCGCCTTCCGCGGTATGGCTGCGCCCCCACGAAGTACGTAGGGTATGTGTGTCTTTGGGCACCATTCTTGGTCTATTGTCTCCACGACCCTACACTGCTCCGTCACACCGGCGAGACGACACTGTGACTTCGGTTTTCATGGTAATGGCGCCTTGGCGTTGCAGAATGGATTCCTCACTGCCTCGGTCGAAAGAGCCGCGATTGTTCGTCGCTGTGCCGTGGACGCCGCTTCCAAGGGGGATGGAGGCTTGTCTTGTGCTGCGCTTGGATCGGAGTGCGTAGAGGGCTCGCCCCTTAGAATTTCCAGATGAGCTCCTTTGTGTCTTGTCGACGAAGAAAGTGAAAAGGGGCGCGAGGGTGGGGATTGAAGCGACAATGACACCAAGATTGTTTTCGACAGTTGACCACATGATGACGCCCCGCGAGTCGAGGTAGTTGGTTAGGTTGCTGATGGTCTGAATGCGAATCACTTGGATGATGGTGATGAACGTGCCGAGGGCGAGGAGACCGAGGAGAACCGCCTTCTTTCTCTTTTGGATGCTGCTCTTGAGCAGAACAGGGAAGGGCAGAAACATGCTTTTTGGTGTGAGCTTCTTGATCTGTCAGTTATAGTATATGTACTTACACTGTGACGTCAAGGAGAATTGTTATGGACGATGTCGTGGTGTAGACAGGCACGGCAGGTAGACAGGTTCCTGTGAGTTTTCGGTCCCATTGCATAGCGATCTACATGTGGTGAGCAAAATCGTTCTAGATTGCCAGGGATTGCGACTTACTGGAGTGCAAAGGTTGATCTGAATGATGAGGAAGGTGACGTGAAAGAGTATACAAAATACTATGACCCCGATGGTCACCATCCGTGCTAGGCCCTTGGGCATGAACCGGAGGTAGGTCAACATCAGACTGATCTTGAAGCCCATGATACTCGTGATATAGCTGACAGTGTTGTTAGCTAGGTGATACTGAGCAAAATGACAGTATTCTCAGGCTTACAATGGCGCGCCTATGTATTGCAACTGCTCTTGTTAGCCGCTGTTCTACAACACTCTGTAGCATTTACTTACCAGTCCAAAATTGAACAGGTTCTCGTCCGGCATATCCGTCACTCGGTTTAGTCCGAGACCCCATCTTGTTTCTGAAGGACTTGGTCAGTTACAGTATCTCAAACTACGTAGGTTGACATACGAAGGACGCTCACGACAGCAAAGCCGCAACATGCCACCTGTAACCCTCAGAGACGGTTCTCTAGCAGAAACTTGACGCAAGTGCTTACCCAAGTGAACCCCAACACCAGATCGTCTGTTAGTGAGCCAAAGTCAGCTATGATCGTCAAACATAAGTCTCCGGGATACACGTACCAGCTCCGATCGTCTTGATCATCCAACCTCGAACATAGAAACGGAGTGATAGTACCACAAACGATGCCACCGTGAAGACAATGGCAATCGCTGCTATGTGTGGACCTTCGGTAGGGACATTGTCAGCAGCGTTGTAGGTCCAGCCCATGGTAGTGGAGTGCACGCTTCTTCGTGCCTTGTTGATCTGTAATGCACTGGGTGGGGATTCAAGTCTACATATGGACAGATGACATGATTTGACTAGTTTACTTCGATGACATTCTTACAGCCTCTAGTATGACCCGGGGAAGGGGTTCACACTGCAACCGACTGTAACGGGTGGTTGAATTGCCGCAGGAGGGCATGCACTGACTTTGTCGAGCGACCTTGCAGAGGGGCAGACCACTTCGCTTGCTGTTCTAACGAAAATATCACCGAGACCAGTTCGTGGAGCTCAGACTAAACGCTCACATGAGACTAGTTTCGATACTTGCTGGCACTCGAGTGTGCGATATCGTACCATGCGCACAGTGAAGCCTTCGACACTTGGTGACATGGGGTTGTCGCGGCTGCTAGTGTGTGTACCAACGTCCGAAACTCTGGCTCGGCCGCTGTGCGCTATACTGAATGCCACCAGAATTCGTAACGACTAAATGATAACTAGTATACGTGTGTGAGAATGCAGAGCGCATGGACTCTGCCTTGTGTTGCTCGGATGAGCGCCCAATGCGGTCGTCTCTCCTAAAGCCGATGCGGCCTAGAACGACAAGCTGCAGGTTTTACAAGCCGCGTCCAAGAGGCGCCGACCCGTCCCTTGTAGCAAACGGGGTGGGCGAGTTGCTTGGTCACGGTATGTAGCCGCTAGACCGGGGAAGGGTCCCTGATGCTTTACTCGGCGTAATTATCTCCCACGGCTGCCGAATCAATAACGCCTCATGGCCAGGGATGTTGTCACGCTCAGAAAACGCGGACTTGACGCAGAATCCGGACGTCGGATCCGGCTTATTCCTTTGGCTGGCAGAATGCTGTGGTCTTTGAAATACCATGCATAGAACAGCTCTTCCAGAAGATGTAATGCGTGGTGGGACTCCAAGCCACAAGCCGGCACTTGCCATGGCTAGGTATGTAGTACGAAGTAGTATGCCGCACACGTGCGTGGCTGTAGCCGCAAGGGCCCACGCCACCGGACACTACTAACCTCTCCCGTGCCATAACCATCTTAGTCGAGGGCCTCGCCAGGGTCCAAGGCTTCCAGGGCTTCCAGTGTGCTTCTTATAACATGCAGGCCGCTGTTCAAGACGAGTCTTGCTCTGTCCGCGGCATCTTCTGTTCGACAGACTCCCACCATGCGGTCTCTAAGTCTTGTACTTGCGCTCAACGGCCTTGCGTCTGCAAGCAGCATCTTCGACGGCTGCAAGACCTTCCCCGGAGACTGGTTCTGGCCGTCGCAGTTTGAATGGAGTCTGTTCAACAAGACCGTGGGTGGACGTCTGGTGGCAACCGTACCACTTGGTGCACCATGCCACGGTGCGTCGTTTAACAATGCCACGTGCGAGAGCCTCAAAAGCCAATGGCAAACAGAGAAGATTCAGTAGGTGATCTGACGCTCGTGTTTCGAAGAAAGTTCCGCTTACACTGGACCAGTTACGATTCATCATCATCGGTTATGGCGCCCTTCTTCGCCAACCAGAGCTGCGATCCCTTCCAGCCTCGGGAGCGCCCGTGCGAGCTTGGAAACTATGTTCGCTATGCTGTGAATGCCACAGGACCCCAGGATATCCAACGGGCTATCGAGTATGCTACTCTCAGGAACATCCGCCTGGTCATCCGCAACACTGGTCACGACTACCTTGGTCGCTCCACTGGCGCTGGCTCACTAGCAGTGTGGACCCACTACCTGAAGGATATTACACATATCCCATCGTACCAGGGCACTGGATACAACGGCCCCGCCTTTAAGATTGGTGCTGGTGTGCAAGGATTCGAGTTAATGGCCGCTGCCAGAGACCGCGGATTGGTCACTGTTGGAGGCGAATGTCCTACCGTCGGCGTTGCTGGTGGTTATACCCAAGGTGGTGGTCACTCGGCCGTCAGTACCAGCTTTGGTCTTGCTGCCGACAACGCTCTCGAATTCCAAGTCGTCACAGCTTGCGGCAGCCTTGTCAACGCAAGCGCGAAGGAAAATTCCGACCTCTACTGGGCCCTCAGGGGCGGTGGCGGTGGCACGTACGGTGTTGTTGTGTCCATGACAGTCAAAGCCTACCCAGAAGCTGTGTTTGGAGGCGCCACTGTAAACTTTCTCGCCAAGGACAACAACAAGGAAGTTTTCTATGATGCCATCCAAGCCTTCCACGAGGAGCTGCCTGGCATGGTCGATGCTGGAGCCATGGTGGTTCACTACTTTACCACCGATTTCTTCTCCATTGCCCCACTCAGCGCATATAACAGGACTCAAGAACAGGTCAAGACTATTCTCTCACCCTTTCTTACCAGACTGAGCTCAATGGGTGTCAATTTTACCTCCAGCTACAGTGAGTTCAACACCTATTACGAGCACTATGACAAGTACTTTGGCCCGCTGCCTCTCGGAAACATCCAAGTAGGCATCGCGCAGTACGGCGGACGCCTCATTCCTCGTGACGTCGTAGGCGACATCAGCGACACCTGGAAGGCCGTGATTGAGAAGGGCGTTACGTGGATTGGCGTGGGAACCGACGTATCGAAATTCGGTTCTCAAGACACGACCTCTGTCCATCCCGCATGGCGCAAGACGATTGTGCACGCCACTCTGACACTTCCTTGGAACTTCACCGCACCATGGTCCGAAGCATTCCAGACCCAGGACAAGATGACCAACCAGATCATCCCTCTTGTCGAAGCCGCGACACCAGGCAGCGGTGCGTACGTCAATGAGGCTGATTTCCGTCAGCCAAACTTCCAGGACACCTTCTGGGGTGAAAACTACGACAAGCTGCTGGACATCAAGAGGAAATGGGATCCTCTGGGCTTGTTCTACACTACTGTTGGTGTAGGCAGCGAGGCTTGGAACGTCAAGTCCAACGGTCGCATGTGCCGTGTGTGGAGCTAGAATACATACCTTCAAACTCAATAGACGTATATATTTATTAATACTATTCGAATCCATTTTCTGTCTCCCAAATCAGTTGTGAGCGTAGTGTTTTGCGTAGATGAAATTATGAATTTGTTGTATATTGCATGTGTTGGGACATACAGTAGGATCGAGCTGACGATACCAGTCTTACCTCGGTCTTGCCACGGGCATACAGGTCTCAGCAAGGGCATACAAGTCTCAGCAGGGGCATGCAAGTCTCAGCAAGGGAGCAAACGTCTCAGCAGCGGCAGGCCTGCCTGCTACTGCTGAGTATATAGCTACGTCGATAGACTAGTGGCAGTGAATTAGTCAAGTCTTCATCCAGTGTTCTATGCAACTGCAGTTGTTTTGACTCAACCCCACCTTTATCGTACCAACAGCATGTAACTTTTATATCTGTATTGTCAGCTTAAATCAGGTCAATGCTACAGGGAGATATCAATTCATCAAGGCGTGCCAAGGAAAATACTGTGTTTGACAAAAAACTTTATGTATGCAAAGATTTTAGTGCTTGCTAGGGCCAGCTACAAGAGGCAGCTTCAGAGAAAAGCATTGAAAAGTTCCTCGGGCGACCAAAAATGGAATTCCAACATCAAGCCAGAATTGCCGAATATGTGAACAGTGAGTATCTGCGCGTATTGATACAATACTTGGATGTCGGCCACAAGAAAGCTTAGGTATATGAAAAGCGCGGAAGAAAGAAATGTAGTTCACAACGGCATAATCGGCGGTGTCACATATGGCACCACCATACCTTTGCCGACCGTAGAACCGTATCCCCTCGTGATCTGCTGGAACATCAGCCAATATTCAGCACATAGGCCAGAGAATTCCCGCCTACCGCATCAAAATGTGTGCTAGTCCTAAAAACACCACCACACGTTTCCGAGCCGTTGCTCCAGTACAGCCGCCTCAACCACGCATGTAGACGAGGATAGTCGCGACGAATCATCTTCATATTGCACCTGAAGAACGAGTAGTACGCCGTATCGAAGCGCACCAGCGTCGTAAAGAGATAGATATCCGACTCCGTGATGTACTGACCGAAGAGGTACGGATAATGCTTAGGTTGCGAGAGATGGCTTTCGAGTCGATCTAGGGACTGGAAGAGCTGCGTCATGTGGTGGTTGTACGACGACAAAGAAGTAGCAAAACCGACTTTGTAAACACCATTGTTTACTGTGTCGTAGACCCAGGCATTGAGAACGTCGATCTCGGCGGCTAGGTGAGGTGGTCGGAAAGCAGCAATGCCTTTGTTCGCCTCGCGCTGCTCGGGAGGCAAGAGAGAGTCAAAGCCAGTGAACAGCATGCGAACAATCTCTGTGCTTTCGTTATTGACAACTGTGCCTAAGCATACGTCAGACTAATGCCGCCCTCACTACTAATTATGCGTTGTTTGGATTTACCATGCTGCTTATCCCATAGCATGGGAATCGTCACTCTCCCCTTGTAATTGGCATCTACTTTCAAGTAAAGTTCTTTAAGGAACTTGAAGCCATACATAGGATCCCTGTCTGGACCGGTTCGGCCTGAAAAATACCAACCGTGGACAGCATCTCGCGCGTCTACTTCCACGAGCTCTATGACGTTCTCGAGTTGCTTCAACGCTCGCACAAGAATGGCTCGGTGCGCCCATGGACAGACATAATTGACATACAATACGTATCGGCCCTTGACAGCAGGAAACTGATTGGAGGGAATAGAATGACGGAAACTGGAAGCCATCTGGCTTCTAAAAAAACACAAGGAAGGTTGGCCGCGAGGGGCGTTGTTATCTCCTCTAGTGACTCAGAAAAAGTCCGATCATGTCGTGGGAGGACGACTAACGCGTTTCCTATGAGGTGTCCGTCATGTTTGCACCGGATTTATATTGTGATTACAAAACGGATAATCTTCGGCAAGGTTGGCAAGCTATGATTAGTATGAGCTACTGCGCGTGAGCGGGTGCACTCCGAGGTGAGGGGAACATGCTAAGAGCGTGCTAGAGCACCCCAGACGCAGCGGATAAGATACGCAGTAACCGCGACGTTTCAACATTGCTGACGGTCTCCATAAAACGATGGGGGTGATCTGCGATGGAACCATTACATGTTGAGGAAGTGGATTCACTGTCTCCGAACCACGTGGGCGAGGGGAAGTGACAGGGACGAGGTGGGCCAAGCCTCGCTTAAACTCGGGATCAGCTCTGACTTTGTCGTTCTTGCATCAGACAACACATCGCTCTCCTAACACGACTTGCATTGCATGACGAATGGTTGCAGCGCAGCGAACGAGCTCATCCAAAAAAGGCCAATTCTCGGAATGATTGATTGCCTCTGTTCGGTGACGTGTGAGATTACTCGTCCGACAGAAGCCTGGCGAATACTTCTCACGCCAATGATAGGGGCAAAGCCGCCTACGAACAAACAGGCTCGTAGTAAAAACTTTTCCGATGAATGATGCCGGCATCAGGCTGAAGGGCGCATGACTCTCTTACTTCTGCGCCTCCTAAACAGATGCCAATAGCAATTTTCATCCTTCACCTCCTATGTCAAGTTCGATATCGAGACAAGATAGCTGGATTCGTAGTCGAACAGGCCACGCAAATCTACGCGCACGATGACGGTGACGCCAGACGGTTCCACGATACCTCGCTGCCCCAATAATGGGACCGTTGGTTGTCTGAGCTCATACATGAAAAACCAAGATACCAGGGGGAGGTTTGTGCTGAACTTGTTCTCAGCCTCGCTTTTTGTCTAGTAATGCGAGCCGGCGCTGAGTGACATCCTAGCAAAAGGAGGGCCAGAATCTAGCCCCAATATCGACTGGCTCAGCACTACCAGTGCCCTGCAACGCCTTGAAATTGAAATTGAAATCTGCTCTGACTGACAATCATCATAGCACACGTGGACCGTCAGTACTGCCACTGCTACGCCCATTACTGAAGCCGATGTTACAATAATCGTGATCAGGGCTGGCGTGTGGCTGTGCGCGGACGCTGGCCAGCTGCGAAGCGGAACGCCCACTTATGGATAAGGCGCTTGTGGCGCATGCCAACAGGCGCACAAGGCATGGGATGGCACATGGCGCTGAGAGTTCAGATGAAGAAAAGCAAGGCAAGGTCAACCACGAACAGAACCGCGACCCAAACTGTCTTCGCATGAACACATGGTTGACAGCCGTCGTCATCGCGCATATCAGCTATACGGAAGCAGCAGCGTAGTCAGCCAGGAACGTCTTTTTTTTTATGTCCAGCTTCCCTCTATTAATAACTGGCTGTGGCGCTACTAAGTCTCGTTGCCGGGTTAGACACACAATCCCTGCATCGATAGCTGGGCAGACCGTCGCGGGGACACGCGACGGGCAACAATGTGGATCCACCAACCTGAGGCTGAGACTTTGCATGTGTCTGAGAATCGGAGCCTCGCAATCACTGCCTCTCGACACTGCCCCTCGCTCTACCAGACGACCACACACACACGCCAGTCGTTACATCCAGCGTTGTCTATCGTTTGCGCAGACAAAGCACCGAAAACAAGGTTACCTACAACGACTCTCGGTCCCACCGCCGGACTTCCCGAGCGCCGTATCCACGTATCACGCCGCCACAAGGCTGACCAGCTAGTTCTATTGTGTTGTGTTTACAGTCTACCTCTCCCGCCCTTTTTTCTCCGTCCTTTGTCCACCATCGAGGCGACGACGACGACAACGATAACGATAACGACCGCTGCAGCAACACGCATCCGTAGCTTCTCAGGAACGGCGCATAAAATACCAAACACAAGATGCGGATACCCCAGTCGTATATCCAGAAGTGCAAAGTAGTTGCCCACTGCTTCCAGGCCATATTCGTCTTCATCGCAGCATGTTTGACCATTACCGTCATGACCAAGGATGGAGAGATTGGTGGAGCAACTAGGTACTTTTTTGCCATGGTTCGTTGTACCCGGCTGTCTACGCAGATGTGATACCACATCCGAGTCTGAGACTGAGGCTGACAATGTTCGGTAGTGCTTCCTTTCCATACCAGCCATCATTTACCTCACAATGGTACCCATGTGGTCGCGCGCCAAACGATTCGCCTCGGCCTATGCTTTCCTCGCCGTCGATGTCTTGTACACAATCCTGTGGTTTGCGGCCTTTGTTGCCGTGGCGATGTGGAACTCTCACGGCATCATAGAAGGTGCGAAGAAGGCCAAGATTCCGGACGACGAGCGGAACTGCACAACATTCTTGTACGGCGACGAGGCTAAGTGCAGCGTCAGCAAGGCAGCTGTTGGCATAGGAGCCATGGTATTGTAAGTATCTCGCCTGTGCATGCACTCAATTGCTTCGACATGTTAACTAACACCGACCCCTCAGCCTCTTCTTCGCCATTACTACGGGAATATCCGGCTACTACATGCACAAATTCCTCCGTGAAGGCGTCATGCCATACCAATCTTCGTCCGAAAATCCCCACTACGCTTCCGGTGACTCCGCGTACAACAACCCCAAGGACGCAGCTTGGTCCACTGAGATTGAAACCGGAAACGGCCGCGACTCAACGGACTCCCTTGACCAGCGCACCGAACATGGCGGTAACCAGCAGGAAGACGAGTACGCCTTACTCCACTCGACAGAGACAGACGAGGGCAGGCATCCAGGACGTCCGCTAAGCTGGGGTGAGGGAAGAACTGTGCCCCCGTATGCCGATTATTCCAGCCACAGCAGAGTCAATAGTGCCGCTGGCATTGATGCGCTGAGTCCCGGTGGATATGAGGAGTATCGACGAGACGCTGGAACGGGATTCTCGTCGCTGAGTGCCGTAGACAGACAACCCAGCCATACTGGGAGTGGGTATAGTTTCAGCGGTGGACCAGAGCGGTTATAATGTTGGAGGATGGATACGAACAGCAAAATAAGCACTACGCCGCAGTCTTGTTTCAGCATTGCCGAGCGCCCTCTTTTCAGCCTTACTTTTGATTGCGGGCATTTAGGGAAAATGGCGAGGTGGCTGTTGTCGATTTACTCCTGTATGATTATGCTACCTGCGATTTAGCGACATTTTTTTTTCTTTTTTCCTCTAAGAATGGACACTCATTTCCTCCATATCATGTTTCTCACACGACGGGAATCCAGTGTTGCTGTGCCCTGGGAGTAGAGTGGCTTTTTTGTTACTGCGAAGTGTGACTCAGCATGTCCACGGCTTAGTACTACTTTCCCCACTGAGTAACTATCTCGCATCGCGACGACAAATATGCAGGATGAGTGATTGCGGGGTAAACGAACCACAGTATTGTCGACAAAGTATGGGGAAAACCTGCTTCGTCAGCAACGACTGATACTATACCACTGGATGGTTGCTGCAGTAATGGCCTGACCAACTCTAGTCGCAAAAAAAACGGAGAGCAAATAACATGGAATATAAAAACGAGACTCAGAAGACATAAAAGCAGTGAACTGCTTGATTTCGTCATTCCTTCTTGATTCCAAAAAAACCACACCTCCAACTCAATATTTTTACCACCTGGAAAAGAGGTGACCATGACGTCCCCAACCCACTACCATACCATCTCCATCGGCTCGGGTGAAGCCGGGAAATACATTTGCTGGACCCTCTCCTCGACGCTCAACGTACGCACCGCCGTAATCGAACACAAGTGGCTCGGTGGCTCCTGTCCCAACATTGCCTGTCTGCCATCCAAGAACTTTATTCACTCTGCTCAAATCGCGCACTCTTCACGACAGAATGTTAGCACTGGGTTGTTGAAGCTACGGCAGGGCGAGGCGGGAGATGTGCGTGTGGATATGCAAGCGGTGAGAGGGCGAAAGAGAGATATGGTGGATGGTCTGCTGGATATGCATAGGGGTGTGTTTGAGAAGTCGGGCGCGGAGGTGATGCTGGGCCATGCGCGGTTGGTGGCTGTCAATGACAGTGGAAGCAAGGTGGTTGAGGTTGAGTCTCAAGATGGATCAGGGAAGAAGGTGCTCATGGCGGATAATGTCATACTTTGTCTTGGATCCCGGGCCAAGTTTGACAGTGGGATTGAAGGGCTCGAGGCTGCGAAGCCACTGACGCATGTTGAGATTCTGGAACTGGATTGCGTTCCCAAGCACCTAGTTATTCTGGGTGGAGGGTATGTGGGAATGGAGTTTGCGCAGGCTTTTCGAAGGTTTGGGAGTAAGGTGTCGGTGGTCGAGAGGGGAGAGCAAATTTTAAAGACTGAAGATGAGGATGTTTCGGAAGCGTTGGTGGAGGTGCTGAAAGATGAGGGCGTGGAGTTTTTCACCAACACTCAGGTTCATGCTGTCAAAGGCGTCTCGGGCGAAGACGTGACGTTGAGTGCCTCTATCAAGGGCCAAGCGGTCGAGATCAATGGCAGTCACCTGCTGGTTGCCAGTGGTCGCCTGCCAAATACCGAAGACGCTGGATTACAAGACGTAGGCATCGAATTGACACCCACAGCCCATGTCAAGGTCGATGATTTTCTCCGGACGAACATCCCAGGTGTCTTTGCCGTAGGGGACTGCGCTGGCTCCCCTAACTTCACTCACATTGGCTTTGATGACTTCAGAATCGTACGCGACTTGCTTCTCAACAAAGGCTCTCAGAGATCGACAAAGGAACGTCAGGTGCCTTATACGCTTTACACGGATCCTGAACTAGCCCATGTGGGTATGAGTGAGAAGGCGGCCAAAAAAGCTGATGTTCAGTACCGTCTTGCCAAACTTCCCATGGCTGCTTTCTTGCGGACGCGGACAATGGGTGCTACGCGAGGTTTTGCAAAAGCGCTTGTGAGTGCGGCAGATGATACAATCCTGGGCTTCACTGCCCTCGGACCACGCGCTGGAGAGATGCTACCTGTGGTCCAGTTGGCGATGACTTCTGGCTTGCCGTATACAAGCATCGCAGATATGATTGTTACACATCCAACGATGAATGAGGGTCTGGTGTCACTGTTCAGCAGTGTGCAGCCACGCACCGCCTAAGAAGCAGTGGAGTTCAGCATTCGGGTTCAACATTATGAAAGAAGAATGAGGTGAGGAGTAGAAGACAACGGTTGTATAAGTGTAGTAGAACGTAAAACTGAATAAATACATGACCATGACTTATCGTAATTTCCATCGCTAGGAGACTCACAAGCGTGAACCAGAAATGGACGAAAGCAAGTTTGTAAGAAAAGTGTTCTCCGTTGAGAGAAAGCGCGGAAGTCTTCCAAAGCCCACACGACTGATATTCCACGTATGCGTAATCAAAACCCCTCCACTCCGAACGCCCTGCAATGCCTCTTCCCACAGCACTTGTGTGCTGCCACAGTAGTAGGCTAATTTATCTCCCACTAGTGACAAGTCCATCCCTCCCGACCGGGGTATATGTACGCGACAATCTCCTGTCATAGCACCCTACATGACACCCTTCTGTTTCTTTTCAATTTCGTCTTTCAGACTGACAAGGTCTTGCTCGGTTGCCTCAAACTCCAACCCCTGCTTTACCCATTGTTCCGCCTCTTCCAGCCTGCCCATCTCGAGCAAACACTTGCCGCGCCTCCACCAGGCCTTTGCATTGCCAACCTTCTTCATTTCCACTGAAGCCTCGGCATCTACGGAACCTTCTACCCACTTCTGTTGCGCCATGTTGGCCTGCGCGCGGTTGCTAAGTAGCCCTGAGAGCTCCTCTCTCACAAGACCTGAGGGTTCCCACGCTGGGCGTGCGAGCGCCATGTCGATGGCAAGTGTGTAGAATTTGGCAGCGCCATCGTGATTGCCTTTCCTGAACTCCGTATTGCCTTGTTCACGTAGTTTGCCAATTTGAGCGGAGCGCTTGGGGTTGACGGGAACTGGTGGTGGCGGCGTTGCCGTAGGGGTCTCGGCTTGGAGCAAATTTCTGTGTAGGTTGTTGAGAGCAGCGAGCTCTTTCTCGAGGACGTTGCTGGTGCTCTGGGGTGCGGTAATGGACTGGGTAGTGGGGTCCAGTTCGAGAGGGAGGAGAGTGAATGTATCCAGAGACTCCATGGCAAGTTTTGGTGTTTTCTGCAATCGCAAGGCGAGCGAGTGGATTTATATACTGTGTCGATTTGAAGCTGCGCAAGTCGTGGTGATGTGGAGTGCGAGGCGATGAGGACAGTTTGGCCCAGGGAACAATTCCTCTATCGATAAGTAAACGCGCTAACACGTGTCTTGAGCGGTCGCAGCCTTCACCTAGTTGCATGAATAGACATGACGCCATCCGGTGCTTATGGGTCTTTTTCCACTCGACATTCGCTATTTCTCTTGCATTTTTTTACGGGTTTTTCGACGTGTGAAGCAAAAAACTCACTGATATCTAATTGCATTCATGCACATGGAGGAGGAGGAGTCAAGAATATAACATGTAGACTGTTGGCCAAAGTCATGCATATAGGATTTAGTCTTCTTCATGAAACTGCTGCTCATCGTCCGCAAAGACCTTTGGCAGATATAGCTTTGTGTTCTCATAAACCAGGAACGTAACAATCGTAGTCGGGATGACGCGAAGCGTATTAGGAATAACGCCCTTGTAAAATGCCAAGAAACCTTCGTTCTGATATGTCTTCTTCAAGACATCGAGTAGCCCGTTGTACTGCTGCGCAGCATTATACTGTTGCAGTCTCGCCCTGATGGGCTGATACGGATACGTTATGGCGCCAGCAAGAAGTTTGCTCCCTCCGCTCATGTACACGTACTCCCAGTTGCTGAGTTTGTCTTGCCCGCCAATGTGGGTGGCTCTTCTCTTTTTCATGTTCTCGTAAATGCTGAATTGAACAGCACCATGTAGAACACCGAGGGAAGAGGGCAGAAAACCTGCCCAGAGTCCCTTGAGCCCACGCGTTTCATATACATGGCGGAGCCCAACGGCCATGGACTTGTATGCGGATGGGTGATTGGCGCCACGCTCAAGCATGCGCGTCTTCACCACCCAGATGGGGTTTGTACAAGCACCAGTAAGAAGACCTGGAACACAGAGTTAGCCAATCGCTCTTACAGTGGATGAGAGGATCGAACGCACCAGCAATTATACTCGCAGAAAAGAATTCCGCACTCCCAAGGTGCTCGCCCTTTTGTCGCCTCCTTTGGAAAAGATCTTTCAAGTTTCCATAGAAGAGGAAATAGAGGCCCCATCCAAGACTATTGCCTAACAGATTCGGCCACAGTCCCCTATATAGGGCTTTTGCACCACCCTCATCCTTGATTACATTGCGCAGTATCCTGAACGAGTCTCCAGGTCGCGATCTGCTGGTCGTGTTGAGCTGCAGACGATTTTTGAGAAGATCGAGTGGATGCGCAGCTAAACAGGAAACAACACCAGCACTGAATCCTGCTACGCTTTCGATAACGGAGGCCGAGAGAGCGCTTTGCGGCGCGCTTTGTCGTTTGGTCGTGACATCTTGTTCTACTGGTGGGAATGCGCGGGGCATTGCTGGTTTGAGGGATGGATAATCGATATCGCCCAGAACATTCTCGGGTATAGGACGCGACGCAGAAGGCGCTGGGTAACCAAGATAGGACAAAAAGGCTTCTTGGGTTATATCATTGCGTAGATCTGGGTATCGAACAGTCGCATCCGCGGACATGGAGGGGAAAAGATGGCGGCGGCCTCGGTGGAAGCTTGGACACAGCGTCGGGGCTAGTGAGTGCTGGCGTGGGGGACGTCATCGGCGCGTGGCTCCCAGGCTCCCATTCCACTCAATGTCAAGGTGTAGCGAGGTTACGTACAACACGCCAGCAAGACATAAGTATCACATACACTAGTACAGAACCGAGGTTGGGAGCCAGTGCGAATTGACGTGACGCTATAGCCCTGGTCACAGACGTAACATTAAGCTTATCTACACACTATTTCAAAAGTCACAGGGTAGTAGCTTGTTGCAAAGAAGCATCTTTTCATTAACGTAATCAAATTACAATTCCCACATATCTTCATTCTCTCTTATCGTATCAGTTTAGACGCCAGCGCCGAATTTCTGATCAGAGCAACATGTTGCCGGCGGCGCCTCCGTCTTCTTTTCTTCTCCAAATGCCATTCTGCTCAATTTGTCTACAAGCGTGTTGCCCTGTTTCACCCCGCTTGGTACGCTGCAGTAGCTGGGCGGGACGTCCAAGCATGGGTTACGGGTAAAGAAGTTGCGAGGTCGCAGTAGCAGTGTCATTGGCTCAGCAGGCATGACTGGGAAATCCTCTGGAGAGGGGAAATGTGTGATGCCGAAAGTGTGCCACAGCACTACGTCGGTGTTGTCGAGGTTCTCATTGGGGTTTGCTGCAATCCAAGCAGGAATTCCTTGGGAGGGCTCACCAGAAGTTTGGGGAACATGGCGGCCGGCTGGATGTATCTGGCTGTCATCATCTGGCGAATGTCAGTGTGCGTTGCGTGTTGCTAACAAATTATGAAGCCACTCACATTTGGTTACATGCACAGCGTGCCTTGCAAAACCTGCCCTCTTCCATACCAAGCTACCAGGCTTCGGCAGCAATTCTGGCACCTCTCTGCTGACCAGCTTGTAGGACACTGGCTTCTTGCTGTATGGATTCAGCTTGTTGGTATTAGCCATCTCCCACGTTCGGCTTGTTGCGCCATTGTAATCTGTCGCTGCTTGCTCAGGGGTACTAAGCTTTGTCTTCTTTGCATAAAAAGCGTTGCCGTACTTGTTCTCCACGCTCCCGACCTCTCCATCACCTCGTGCCGCGTCAACCATGAAGACAGTATTCTCCGGTCCGTCAATATTAGGGTCGATACGCATGCAGAATAGGTGCTGGTGGTTGTGCGCGTTAACACCTGGATACACCTCGGTGCCCCAGCCCTTGAGATCCTCGCCAGGAAGCATAGCATAGGTGTTCAAGATGCCCGTAAGTTTGATCTCCAGCTGTATAGTTCCGTCCAGATGGAATATCCAGTATACACAGTACTCATAGTTTGCAGCAGTAAAAATATGCGAGATGATCAGCTTGCGCGCGCGGGTTACAGTCACGCTGTCATCACGGAAATCAGTGTGCTTGAACAGAATACCAGCGTCTTCTTCGTGGATGCAGATCGCATTCTTGATCGTGGTTGGCTCGCCGGCGCGATTGACGAATGCTGCGTCCATGTAATGGATCGCTCCCTTGCAGTCGCAGCCAAGACTAAGTGAGTTGGTCATGTATCCTCCGCCGTATTCGCCAAGGTCAAAGGCGTGTTTGCGCTGGTGTGGATGCTCTGGGTTACCATAAGGTACAACCATCTCAGCGAGTGATAGACGCCAGAATGTATCGCGGATGGTGCCCTTGTCGTTGAACGTAATGTTTGACAGGACTATACCTTCACGATAGTTGAAGCCAATATGCAGCTTCCAGTTTGCCCAGCTGATATATCTTCCATCCATCTTGAACGAAACACCCTCGGGCTGTGTGATATTTATAGGCTTCAGATCAGTTTTGAATCCACCTTCTGCCTCGATAGCCGATGCATGGTAGTTGTTTGGTGGTGCTTGGTTGAGTGGCCTCCTGACGGGCGGTATGTCGATGTGAATGATTTCTTGGGTGTCAGAGTTGTAGATAGGACAGAAATCAAGAGGGTACGTGTACTGGCTGTCATCCGGGTGGGGACGATAGTACATGAGAGCTTGCTGGAGACGGACCTTGGTGCCAAAGCGCTCGTCGTAGCCGATGGTCCATGCTAATTTCTGTCAGAAAAAGCTAGATGACTTGGGGTCGGAAAGACTCACGGTCACAATACACTTTATGCATGTCTTCCGGCGGAATGCCGATGATACCGCATTGTTCAATGACCTTGGGGTCTTTTCTTACTATCGTCTCCACAATCTGGAGATCTTCCATTGTTATCTGAAGATACAGTTAACACACTGCTCACCATAGTCGAATTGAGTCGACACTCACCAGTGGTTGCACATCATCAGTCAACGCCCAACCAACAATCTTGCTCTCATTTAAGTCTACCTGTCCGTCGAATACCTTGCTACCGCGACCGATGCAGACAACATCTGCAACTCGATGCGGCCGAGGCGTGTGGTCGGGGTCCTTGAGCCACATCATCATCTCCGCTTTACGGGGTTCCCACAGTGTGATGGCATTGAAAAAGACATCGCTATGTTCCTTACGGATGACAGCGACTGCTTGTTTGATTTCTGCTTCGCTGAGGGGGTCAAAGGGATGGGGAGGAGACCCAATCCCAGTGATATGGGAGGCAGCCTGTTTCAATCGGTCAAGTGACATGATTCGATGCTTTGACGATGTCGCGAGAGTTGTGAACAGTTGGTGTTGCTCTCAGCATCTAGAGCTCCGACGGTCTTATAGCTTCCGGGTGGACGGGCTAAGAGGGGGCGACGTGCATAACCCAACTCCATGGTTCTTTTACCGAAGCCACTAATCTTTCACCAATGGCATTATCTCTCAATCAAACCAGAAGCATTTCCAACAGTCAAAGTTAACGTTCAAGGCCTTGTTATCGACGCGATAAGCAGACAACTCGGGACTATCGCACCGGTCTAGGTTAGGCTGCCCCACTTCTCCACGCACAACGATGTCAAGGTAGGCTGGGCTCGCTGCACCATGTGTATTGCAGCATCCGTCTTCGGCCACTACCCGACGATCGGAATCAAGTTGTCTGATGAGACTCTAACGATCATTGTCTACCGTCACAGCTCAATAAACAAGGCTTGCTCGGCGGAATTATGCCCGCAGAACAGCAGCTCTTGTTAGCTCTCTGAAGTTAGACTACCAGGCCAACGAGCACAAGATAAAGCTTCTTCAGCGAAACTATACCCGCAACATAGGAATAAGGCTTAATTTGTTTGCTAGATTTGGGCTGTAAGGCTGGCTTAGCAGAATCATGCTCGTAGTAGAGGAGATAGGTCCACTTTGGCTTTGTGAGTTCAGTCTGCAAGGCAAGCAAATACAAGATAGCAACGAAGTCGGCTTTTGACATAATCAAAATCGCTTTGATCTTTAGCAGACCATTTCTTATTCCTATTCCTCATTTTATCGTTGTTATGGTTCTGGGTGGAAGGCTATACCCAACTAACTGAACCAGTGCTAACGTGCTGACTTTGGCTATGTTCGAATGCAATAGCTCCGAACGGGTCAACAGCAGAGACAGCTGCCGAATTACTTCAAACAAAAAACTCTAGTTGGTAAAAGGGATATTAGATAATAGATAGTGTTACTCCTAGGTGGCTACCGACTGATCCAGGCCAAACATCTTTCCGATCGTAATATCAAAGAGAAGGGATGTTTTGCACACAAAAATACTCAGATCCGTGTTGTATGATCGATTGGAATAACACACAAAACAGTGACGCTGGCTCAGGTTCAGAGTATAACACACGGGAATAGGGCTCGTTTTCCATGAATTAGACTTCATCGTCAAATGTGAGGAACATCGCGATTGTGAAGCTCTTGTGGCGAACTGATAAATGGACCTTGTTACTGGCTCGCTAAGCGGCCGTATCGAGACATGCTAAACGATCAACATGCTACCCCACATTGGGCTGATACGCCGTCCAAATGGTGATACTAAAGTATTTAGTTCGAATGCCAAGGCGAAGCTTAGCACCACGAGACCGTCGTGCGCACACGAGACCAAAACGAAGCCTTTCAAACGACAACAGTCACAACGCTAATCAACGTTAAAAAGGCCAAAAAGTAAAACATACCTCCCGTATGACCATGATGAGCAAAGTAGGTGTGGGGCACTGCCTGGTAAGCCTTAGATTTCGAGAAGGCTACACTGGTGTAACCTCCCTGTATGGCGTTGAGGATAAACTCATCCAGGATATTCACAGACCTCAAGGGATGCAATAAAGCAAAAATTTAGTGTTAGCAGTCTGGTTGGTGACAAATAGAGCGATTTGAAGTATGCCCAATGTGTCGCTAGGCCAGACGCAAAAAGCATTTCAAAAAGAAAAGGCACCCCTTTATTGTTGCAAAACCAATTTACCACCCTGATTCTTGATTCCTAATCTCAAGGACTCTGTAGATGATCAAAAATAACACGTCATCTAGATGATTCTGATCACAGAGATCCTCACAACGGGCCGTAAGGTTTGAAGAATGTCTGAGGTGTCCAGGTTATTCCCGCCCCAGCCGCTCGGGCTACCGAATAATGACTGCTCATATATTTTCAAGCCTTTTTCAAGAGTCGAGACTCTAGAAGCATAGCGTGCATTATTCTCTCAACGAATCATAGCAAGAGCCTTTGATCAGCTCGACACTGGCGGTGCACGCCCAAGTCTTAGTTGCACCTGCCTCTCGCAGTTTAGGAAGTACGGGAACTAGAGAAAAGCCAGGATATCTTTTTGGTCTACTCTGCCTTATTTCAGAGGCTGTGAGTGTCAAGTGACGTGGGTGAACCACCCTCAAGTTCATCCTGCCAACCAAACGGATGTAGGCAACGGACGAGATTCTCAATGTAGCAGTCGAGCAACTAACGAGAGCTATGCAAGCAAGAAGAGTGTCAGCTGAATATGTGTCGCGTACGACTATGAAGTCCACACTTTTGGCTCAGCTCGATGGGTTGAAGTCCCTTCTATGGCGCTCGGTGCTAACACACTAAATACTAGCCAAATGAATACCACGTCCACGAGCTCAGTCACAGAGCCAACCACAGCTTTCTACAGATACACAAAATCGCCACCTGAAGTTCAGCTAAGAATAAACCAGCTGTGTGTTTCGTAGACTCGCTATGCTGACGCAGTCTGTTCACACCATCCTGATCACCATAGAGTTAGCCAGAGCAAAAGTTAAATATCCCCTCGACTCCCTTCGTATGACATGCGCATATTACAGCATTCTCCCGTCTCAAGTCTGGAGACGCTTCTCTTCCCATCCCGATTTGGGACACATTGTTTATCTTCTGATACATCATGGTGAGAGGATCTTCACTTCTCACTGCGCTGCTAGCGGCCAGTGCCCACGCTTGGATGCCGGAACATCGAGAACTTGCTGCGTTCAACCGAACAAGCAATTACCTCTCGAAACGCGCGTATAGCCTCCCCAGTTGGAAAATTCGGGGTGTCAACTTGGGTGGATGGCTGATTTCCGAGCCATGGATGATGAGTAAGGAGTGGTCAGACATGGGGTGCGGAAACGCATGTTCTGAGTTTGACTGTGTCGCTGCTCTAGGTCAGTCAAAGGCAGATATCGCATTTAATGACCACTATGCTCGCTGGATCACCCCCAGCATGATACAAGATATGTACAATGCGGGTCTGAACACGATTCGGATCCCGATCGGATACTGGAGTCTCGGAACCATTGTGGATAGCAGCGAGAAATTTCCCAGGATGGACTTGAAATACCTGGATGATGTTGTTCAGAAGGCTGCCGATTTGGGCATGTTTGTTGTAATGGATCTCCATGGCGCACCGGGATCTCAGAAGACTGAGGACGCTTTCACTGGCCAGGCATGTCATTTGAACACCCCATCATTCCATTTTCCTAGTGCTAACGTCGAATGCAGTGTCTGCCTACGGCATACCTGCCGGGCTTCTTCACACAATACAACTATGATCGCGCTGCCAGGTGGCTCAACTGGATGACACGCCGTATTCACTCGAAAGCCGCCTACAAGTCAGCTGTTGGCATCATTGGCGTGGTCAATGAGCCGCAAACCTCTCGTGATAAGGGGGGCATGCCTAAAGAAGAGATCGACACACTGACCCAAAAGTATTATCCACAAGCCCTTAAAGCAGTCCGCGATGCCGAGAAGGATCTGGGCATCCCCGAAAGTGAGCGCCTCCACGTACAGTTCATGGACACGTTATGGGGTGCAGGCACTCCCAAATCCAACCTTCCCTCAGATAGCCGCGTTATCTTTGACGATCATAACTACGTTGGCGGCGCTGTCACAGCAAAGAACCCAGACGCCAAACAAGCCGACTATATGTGGTACTCATGCTTCGAGGATGACCGGCTCTGCGATGGCGATACACCCAAGATAGTCCAGGAATGGAGTCTAACGGTGCGAAACCAAGATTCAAGCGAGTTTGACTGGAAGCAGACTCAGAACGAGGCGTTTTACAAGCAATGGTTCATCGCGCAACAGCGACTGTACGAAAAGACAAATGGATGGATCTTCTGGTCTTGGAGGACACAGCTGAACGATCCGAGATGGGATTATAGTTATCTTGTGTATAAAAAATGGGTGCCGACCACGGCGGCAGGACTGGAGGCCAGTGCGAAGCAAGACGTCTGTACCAAGTACTTTGGCAATCAAGGCATGATTGCAAAGACGAAGAAGATGAGATTTCGTGGTTAGGGTCATCTCTGTTGACTTTTGGTTAACCATTCTGGACAAAATTGTTGTTTTCGTGTTAGAATACCCCCTTTTCGTATCGTTGATAGTCAAAATGGAATTTGTATATACCCTTGTTCCTCCCAGAGTGGGATTATGCTCTTTCGCTGCAAACGCGTCTTGTTGCCTAATCAAGCTCTTCCCAGTTACACAAAAGCGTTTTTCGAACCAGAGTGTAAGAAGTAGTCTCTAGCTAAAACGCTGTGCGACTATGCAATATGTTCAACTTCTATGCGTAATTGATACCTTTACATATGCGTAAGCACTAGCATTCGAATCATGAGACCTACATATGCTAACGGGTAATCGCCCAAAAAGCGATTGTAGGCCGTTGCTGCAGGATTCGTTCAAGCAGTTTGTTGTCAAGGCAGGTCAGCCGACTCTGCACAGGGCCGTGTGAGATGCAGTATTGATGAGCAGTTGATTACCGATGTTAAGCGTAGTTGATAACTTCAGGATGCTACACGAGCTCGTGCAACGATGCTAGTGACTAATTCAGCCTATTTTGCGGAGAAGTAGACGGTGCACTAAGCGGTGATCGGCATGCGCAGATCATGATACTATGGGTTGTCAGCAGATCCATTGCCAGGTTTCTAAGTTACCAAGCAGCATCTTGAGCTTCCTGTCGGCTCAGTATACTGTGTGACCCTGTGAAGATGATGCAGAAACAGAAGTAGGTTCATGGGAAAGTCATGTGCTGATCTAGCCATGTCTGCCGTATATCAATGCTGTATTCTCACTTGGGGTTCTTCTCATAACCGCAACCTAACTTAGCAACGAGGCAGTCTCAACGCATAGGTGGAGTTTTGACGATCAAGAGACTTGAGAGAAGATCACAATACCAATGAGAAGATGGGACAAAAAGCTCAATTCGGATCTTTGCGAGAAACAGCAAAGCAGACCATGTGAAACCCAACCCAAGCCATAGAGGCGGTATATCATCTCAAAACGCCGTGTTAGTGCAATACAAACAACTCCCTGGGGCAACATCGCCAGCTCAATAGCCTTGTGAGCGCCGACGGAAAGGCGCGATCCCAACCCTATGATAAGAATTATAAAAGAAATAAACAGGTCGTGAACAAACACGATGAATCGTGAGTCGTGACTTTCAGAGACTTCGTGAAAGCATAAACAGAAAAGATCGAGAAGACTGAAAAGGAAGAACAGGCAGACTAGCTGACGCTCTGCGAAAGAGCTGAAGATAGGTGGGACGCAAATTTGGCGTCAATGCCGTCTTCCTGACCACCTAGGCCAAGGCCTATCCCGCTATCGTCGTGGTTTGACTCTTGTTGTGATGGGTTCAAATTGTAATCGTATCCAAAGCTCATGTTATACTGTGATGACTGTTGAGTAAAGCGTCCAGCATTGACTGATGATCTTCCGTTAGTCAACCATCATGTAGGTTCCTATTGGAAATGAAGGTACTCACCTTCTTGGTTAGACCCAGTATCCTGAATTGTCACATGGCTAGTAGTTGACATGAACGACTGGTCGGGGCCAAAGTCGGCTTCAAGGCTGCTATAGCGGCTGTCGTTGTTACTGCCACTCCCACCATTGGTCATGCCGGCATTGAGAGAATCGCCCATTACAGGAGAGTAATTCGAAGCATTCCAGTCCGGTGCCGAGTGACCCAGGAAGCCTCCTATGGATGCCAGCCATTGTGCCATCTCGTCTACGAACACCTTGGTGAGCCACCACCCCTGGAAACTGATTCCGTTCTCTACCGTAATTTCTCGTAGGGCGGCGGACCCAAGCGCGCTGATACAATGCATAATGGTACGCGCATGCGCACCGGGGAAACGTGAGGGCAATCGAGTTAGGAATGCTGCGATGCGATCGATTACCGACTCTGATGGATCGGCAGGCGGGTCGGGATATGGTGCTCGGTGTATTGTTCCAGAGGGCAACTGAATATCTTGTGGCAGTGGACCTAGCATGGACCGGATCTCGGTTGTGAGGATGTTGTACACTTCCTCATGTGCGCATGAGGCAGGCAATTCGTTCGCAATAATGCGTTTGATGTTCACATACTGGAGCCAATCGGCGAACATGTGGGTTCGATGGCTCTCTGCTGTGAGCATGACGGCTGCTGCGTGGGCTGCTGAGTTGACGCGAAGCATCTGTCGCAGAAGATGAGCGAACAACGTGGCGGGTTCTAGTTTTGCCTCAAGGACGTGTACAGGTAAGGACGCGAATTTGGCAGCGATATGTGCGTGGAGTGTCTTTGCAACATTGTCGAGAAACTTCAAAACCGGCGGCGGCGCCACCTGGAGTGTCAGTTGAGAGACGTTCCGAATCATCTTTTGATACATCATCCAGTCACACTCTCTGATCCACGGTGCCAGCTCTGGTGTTGCAAACAGCTTCTGTACTGGCACAGTCAAAGTACCATGAAATGTACCAAACAAGCGAAAAAATTGCTTCTCCTTGCAGTAACGTACGGAATCCACTAGGGAAACGACATGCGAGCGATACATGGCGACTAAGTTATCGGCCGAGTCAGGGTCGGTGCGCGGTGGAAGATACGGTTTGATATCCGGTAATTCGACGACGAATGCATCTGGGGCCTCGAGAATGTCCGATGTTGGGAATTTGAGCTCGTGTTCGTATGAAAATTTTGTGCGAGATTGCGCGGGCTGAAAATGCGGCGAATAGATATCGGTGAAGAGCACACCGCGCGATGCGGTCGGAGTATAGAAAGTATTTTGAGACTCTGCTCTTGGTTCACGAGGTGGAAACTGTGTACTATCTGCAGGCAGGCGTGGGATAGCACTAGGTACTATTAGCGTGTCTCCTTCAAGAGGTGCCAAGTGTGGAACATACTCGAGGTTGAGCCTTGGTGTTCCAGAAGCTTGACGCTTCATAGCATGATGCGCCGCAGCGCCAGTGCTAGGTCGACGCGCTTCGTCACCATCGCCGCCATCATTGATGAGTTCCAGATCGACATAGTGGTACTTGGACTCTCCACGGACACCGAGACGCCTGGTTTGGATGCCGGGAAAGATGACGCGAACAAGCTTTCCAAATGAGGCCGGGTTAAGGGGGATAACGCGATCGGTGCCGCAGCGCTCTGCGTACTTGGAATAGACGCGGTTGCGAGGAACCGATGTCTTTGCAACGCGGCAAACTGATTGCAGCCTATCCATTCTTAGCATTACTGAAGCTTGGGTCCATGGCGCCACTTACCACAGCATGGCGAACAGCTGCTTCGACTTCTCTGACTTAGATGTCCTATCGTTCTGTATAACCTCTGCCGCGACATCCTTTAAATCACGACCTTCATTCTGGTTCAGTAACTGGCGCAACTCCTTGTCATTGGTTGCCGCTCCAGAGGTAGAAGCCCTTTTCTTCTTGTCTTCGTTGTCCAGCGATGGAGCCATGAAACTGTGTTGTTGCGAATGTTGGGAGTGCTGCGAGTGTTGCGCATGTTGCGGGATTGGGTTGTGATAGGTGTGGTGATCTGTTTGCGCCGGCTGCCCATTTGGTTGAGGCTGATTCGCGGTCGAGTCGGCCGGGTAACCGAGGTATTGCTGGACGCTTTCCAGACTCATGTTGATAAGATGATCCTGCGCGCTGACCTGCTGGGCAGCCTGTATGAGCGCAGGCTGCAAGGCCTCACCTGTTGTGAATGGTGCATGATACTGCGGCTGCTGAGGAAACTGGTTGGCTCGAGATTGCTGCGGCTGTTGAAACTGTTCGAACGAATGAACGCTCGTCGTCGATGCGCGAGAAGGCGGGCGATTGCTGCGGGTAGACATTGAAGTATTTGATCTTGACCGGCGGATATCGGTCATGGTATGGGTGCCAGTAGTGGCTGGTGTCTCGTCTGTTTACACCAAAACAATGGGACGGCAACAGCGTCAAGGGGCCGATGACACGGTCGAATGGGCAGCTAGAAGGGCAGATGAGTCGACAGATGTGTACAGAGGGCGCGTCGAAGCTATAGATGGATGCTCTGGACGTGTAGGCCAAGTTGTGGATGTGTTTCGATGCCGCTGGGGTTGTTTGTTTTCGGTCCAGGGAGCTGGTTGACACGCTGATCTGTTAGGTAAGATGTCCAAGACGCGAAGGGGATGCTCCAGGAAGAATGTCCAGCTCCAAAAGGCGTCGTAGGCGCTGTCGGGTCCCCTCGGACGGGTTTGTTGTGGGATGGAGTTTTCGATGTTTACGCTTTTGACTGAACTCGGTCGCACCTGCAGCAACGGAAGGTCGGGCGTGCATGGGCCAGCGGCATCACATGACCATCGTCATCATTCCGTGCAATCTTACCATCACCTCGTCGTCCAAAAATGCACAGTGCCGTTTTCTCCTGGCTACATGCCGTTTACACAGAATCTGGCCGCGATGCAGCGCAGGACGCACGCACGCGATGCGTTCTATGCGGGTCAAAATGCTGAGATTTGGCTGGCTTGTGAAAGGCGGTGACGTATTTAGCGATGACGAGCCCACTTCATCCATCCCACAATCGTTCCCGCTCCCTGTTCCCACTCCTCACTTCCAAACAACACTCTCCAGCTCATCCCCGACCGAACGAATCTGCCCACCGCATCTCTAGTTCCTTCGCCAGCGACTACAAAAATTATCCTCACTATCTAGCAACCTCACAATGTCTGTCCAGGATAGAGCCCAGGCCCAGTTGTCACAGCTCGACAAGGAGGTAAGTCCCCGCCGGTTCAGCCGGATGGCACGTTGCCAAAACACACCATCCCCGCCTGGCCTTCACGACAGGTTATGCCGTTCGAACCTCCAGGTCGTCCATGCTGATAGTGGTGTCTTCTAGCTGTCCAAATACCCCGCCCTCAACAACTTTGAGAAGCAGACCTCCGTGCCCAAGGTGTACATGGTCCTCGGTCTTGCCGGCCTCTACTTCTTCCTCATCTTCTTCAACATTGCTGGAGAGTTCCTTGTCAACATTGCCGGATTCATCATCCCTGGTTACTACTCTCTGGACGCACTCTTCTCTGCAAGCAAGGTTGACGACACTCAGTGGCTGACAGTATGTACCCCGCCATGCTGGGTGGAAACCGCTTCCCCACAACACACGTGATAGCGTGGACACAACTAACCCGACCATACAGTACTGGGTAACATTCGCGTTTTTGACTGTGTTTGAGAGCGCCGTCAACGCCAGCTACTGGTTCCGTAAGTGTATTTGACTTACCTTATGCGATCCGCAACTGACTTTGAGCAGCCTTCTACTACACATTCAAGTTTGTCCTCGTTCTTTGGATGTCTCTGCCCCAGACTGCGTACGTTGCCTCCGTTGGACACGCGTACGCTTGCTAACGTGTCACAGTGGTGCCCAGCTGGTCTTCCGCTCATTCATCCAACCCGTTTTCTCCCGCTACTTCTCCCACAGTGGCTCTACTGCCGCTGACCTCCGTGCCAAGGTCGATTCTGCTGGCAAGCCTCATGCTTCATAGGCCAGTCGTAGTCACAGCACTTCTGACAGTCGCATGACCAGATCAGTACCAGCACGATCACGTCCGGGAGATACCCTCTGCTGTGCGGAGGCCAAATAGAACGGATTTTTCGGGGCTTGGAGCTGTCGCGGCTTGGGATCGGAGCATAAGTAAAGGTACACGGACAAGGACAGTGTTCACAGAGGGTTTGGCATAGGAAAGAAGAGGCTGGAATCCTTGCGTTCCATGATCACTTGTCCACGAAGCGACAGATTGGGTAATAGATTACTTTTCTTAGCACGGGAGTTTGACAAGGCTGCTTGTAAGCTATGATATCACGTATTAGAAAGCGACCTGCCCTTTAACAACAATCAATCATTTTATCCCCATACGTTGTTGAGATTATATAAGCCCGACAATAACAAGGCCTAGAATGGTCATTGTTTATTGGCTACAGAGGATTTGTTTATAAGGATCCCTTCGTACAGCTGGCACTTGGCTTGTGATGTATTGGGAATGTCAGGGTATGTGCCCATCCTGTAATTGCTGACGATCTCTCAAGTGGGGTCAGGCCGGGCCTATCTTCGATATTACTTTGATTGAACACGTCGATTCGGGAATCGCCATCTGCGCAAGAGCCGCCTTGTTCTAGTTGTACGTATGAGGATATTTAGCTTGCAAAGATCCTTTTTTCACTGAGAACACAACTCTTAGATACACACTTACGAAATGCAGCATTCCAGGGTATATCCTGCAGAGAAAGCAATAACCAGAGCAATCCAACGGCATAGGATGTTGTCGTTACTACATGATTTATTTGAGTGTGGTGCATACTGGAGTGCCTCTGAGGCCCTCGATCCTAGGACGTATAGAAACGAAGCTGAGCAACATACATGCTGCCATTCTTGAAGATGGCAGTGTCTCTACCACCTGGTAATTACCACCCAATGAGCTGCGAGTTTCTTCCCAGGCGAACCAAGAAGCCTTCTTAGAGACTTCTAGACTCTGTGTAACGATTAAAGTTGTCCGAGCCTATGGCCTGAATTGTAACTTCCTGTTCACTTGGCGCTAAACCAAATCGGACCACGCCCATCAATCAGTGATTGCCAACTTTCGAGCATACGCCTGAATATCGTCGATCCAACTTCCGGCTTTGCGCCTCGTTTGTATGAAGACCTCATGTCACGTTGGTCTTCCGGATCCCCGGCCGATACCCGCAAGAAAGACCTTATGCTGTGGTGACGCGTGGCAACCTCAGCAGCATTCCCAGGCTATCATGCATAGCAATGCAGTGACAACAACCCCTCTATATTCACTTAGCACACCACTAACATACGACATCTCTCCAGGGCTGGTTATATAGGTCCTGCATAGCTGCCCAACAATATGCTGGAGCGCCCGAGATGACAGCAGGCTGAAACCGCTGAAGCCAATAGAACACGTCCAAACCTACAAGCGAGTTGGTCCTCCAGTATTGCTGCGCCTTGTATTTCGACACTGTAAGACGCCTGGTTAGTCCTCTTTTACTGTGGCGTTCTCTGGACGAATCGCAAGGGGATATTTTCAGGCAATGCAATGAAATCACTCAAGATCCGTTGGGGGAACGCTCGTTCGCCCCAATTTAGACGCCGCTTTATCTCAGCTCAAGTCAACTTGAGCGAAAAGGGATACCGAGTATGCCTCTTCGGAACACCTGACAAATACCTTAGAGGGTTGATCCTGTTCGTCTGATCGCACTGGTCATCTCTACACCCACCATCCTGCCTTCCAAACACACAAACTGCAATTCTGTACTTTCTTGTCAACGTCGATTCGTTATGTGAGTTCATGTACCCAACTAGGGTTGCCCACATCAGCGAACCTGCGAGGGCGAGCGTTTGGGCTTATAGACACCTATACAATGTTCGTGTACTGATAATGAGTAGAGCAATCAGAAAGAGACCGGAAAAGTAGGCTGCACGACTGAGTATGGGTTCCAAAGGAATTAGCACCACCACTGGAGGCTAACAGTCAGACCAGATAACGCTACAGTAATGGATCTCATCGATCGAGAACATCCAACGAGTGACGACAAGCCACCGTGGGCAGGCATGGTTTTCCGACAGCGCGTGTATTCTGATGCTATGCTTGAAAGCCTGAAGAGGCGTTACCCACAAGGTGCAAACCTGCGGGAAAGGAAGCACATGGCTGCGATTGAGTTTTTACAGCAAGAACTTCGAGAAATGCAGGAGAGAGAAGCAGCTCTAACAGCAGAAGGGCATTCTGCTGCCTTGACTCCTGATGCGGAGTTCTTTGATGGTAAAAATCAGAGTAGCGTTTCACCACCTTGTTCACCGGCCATCCAATGTCCATTGCCAGCTGTCACGAACGAGTGCTACCAAAAAAGGGATGTTCTGAGCACAAGATCATCCAATCAGCCTCCTTCTATGTCGAGCGCGATATCTGGACAGGAGATTGTTTTTAGTGTTGTGGATGGACCCATAGTGCAGCGGCGGAAAAGGAAGAAAATGACCGCAACAGAGAAGGTCGCTTACAAGCAGATGAGAAAGGTTGGTGCTTGCGATAGTTGCAAGCGCCAAAAAGCCAAAGTAGAGAGCCCTAGCTTTCTTGAGAACAAGGTTTCAGTGCACAAGGCTGACACAATATAGTGCACCCATGTTAGCGGCGCAACTGATAAATCTAGAAACTCCCAAGCTCCCACTAGCACATCAAGAAGGTCAGTCATCTCGATCACTGCTGAAATCTTCTCATTCCATGATTTAGAGAAAGCCGATCCGTTTCTGTCGCGAGGACATTTCACTCCGATAAAATGGGCGAGCGCAAACATCAGTCCCCAGCGGCAGAACCCTCGCAAGAGTTATCACAAGATCGCGGCACTTCTTTCCAAGATTCATCAATAGCAACACCCGTAACTGTGTCTGAAAGCTCGCAATGCGACCAAGACATGCAAATGGGTGCACAGTCAGATTCGTTTGGGTACGTACCTGTTTCAGCCAGTTCGGCTTCCTACAGTGTATCTACACATGCTGTATCTGGATCCCAGGGGTATACCATCGACCCTCACATCCTGCTGGAATATCCCCAATCTTTTGGATTCACTGAACCAAATGAAGCCTTTCCTTCATTCTTGACCCAAGGAAGTTTACCATCTGGCAATCTGGACACCGGACATCTTTCCACGGACATGTGGAGCCAAGCCCAAGGATACTATGCCGATGGAGTTCACCCAGACTGAGCAGAGTTTCACTGACGCAGGGCAATCCGACAGTTGGGAATTGTTTCAAGTTAGCATATTCCCCACCATCCGTATCTTTCATACCACCGGAATCGCACCAGGACGCATCTTCGAGGTTCTTTCTGGGTCCTTCAAGCGGAATGGTCATACCGACTCATGGATGGAGAAAATCTTCGACCATAACCCAGGAATGCCCTGGGAAAGGCTTTCTCTTTTTTCACTCTCTCTGTTAGTGTTCTCTCGTACACTTTTTGTACGCTGCACTAGCAGAAGATGTTGCATGTTTTTGTCCTAGTCACTAGGATCTCTTGGGTCACCAACTAATGTGAACCACTGTTGCTATCATTTACATATAGCAGCTATGAACATCGAAGATACAGATACAAGGTCAGATCGCAACCTGCAGAAGCGATTGCACATCATCAGTTAAGTGAGTCATCGCTCTCACCCATCTGGCCTAGCCAGTACTGTTTTATCATATCAAGGGTACGTTGATAGTGCTAAGGAGATTACAAGGCCGATGAACGAAATCTTCTCTATACCGCACGAAATCTCCTACTAATTTCCTCTTGTTTTTCGGTGTTATACATTCACGCCTTTGAACATCTTATTCGGAGTATTTTCTTTTCTGCACTTGGTCACCTGCCTGTGCCGTTAGTAGCATCTAGTACTACTAAAGCATGGCAATCGAGCACCTCCAGTCGGTCGGCCACATGTTTCGGTTAAGATTCACAGGCCACATATATTTGGACCGTGTTGGATTTCTTTGCTAGATGGACCAGCATTTCATTTTCCTGTTCTTTCCTTCTCCCTCTATCGATTTGAACCAACCCGGTGGTCCGTGTTTCGTCGCAAAAGCGAAACAAACACTACGAATGTACAAAGTTCTAATGTGTTTTTGATACAGAACATCATCACCAATCGAGGCTTGAAATCGGTAGCTTTTTGTGCCGGCTGACGCTACCACGTCAGCCACTGCGACTACAGAAAGGGGCGCGACCACACCGAATGTAGCATCAGTGTCGAAAACCGAGCGCCAGACACGACATGTTCTACTGATCTTCATGGTCTTTGATGCGACGTGTGATAAGACTGGATGTTCATGTTGACACGACGGATGCACTCTTTGGTGGGCGCGAAAGACGTGACGGGCACATGGGCAGATTGCACTTTAGCTGATGGCTGTTCTTTGGAATCTTGGTTTACAAATGGTCTCCTGTTTGTGCAGAATGTACTTGTTTCAGTCTCTCGACAGATAAGACCAGTGACGGATTGTGTGGGTTGTGACCACATGTCTACGCCAGGAGGATGATCGTGGCAAGCGAAAGCGGCGCGCTGGGAATGCTGGCCCGAACAGGCAATGAACCTCGGTCCAAGTCACGACGTGGAGGTGCAGTGCAGTTGCTACAAAACAACACCAGTCTCACGAACATCTCATTGCACTGCATGCGGAGGCTCCGCTATTGAATCGATTCATTCTCGTTTTTCGTTCCCTGCAGATTGCTCGAATCTACACTTGTCACTGTTGTTGCCGGTAACTGCTGCCCCGGGACGCGGATACCGTGCTCGGTCCTGCGTTATCCAAAGTCACTTCCGACCCTTCCCCACACGCGACGCCTGATCCACCCCCAAAGACACGCGGGCGGCATCGCCCTCTGTAACCCTCAACATGATACAAGGTACGCGTCGCTGGTTCAAGCGCAACCGCACAAACTTCGCCATCGGTGCTGGAGTGCTCGGAGCGGGATACTTGGCGGGGCAGTACCTCCTAGGGAAGATTGGGGAGGCGAGACAACGCATGAGTGATGACCGCATCGCAAAGGAGAAGTGCGCAATCGCATCATGGCACACGTACAGGTTGCTAATCGCGCTACAGCCTCCGCCGCCGCTTCGAGCAGAATCAAGAAGACTGCACGTTTACTGTCCTCGCTATCCTTCCCACCGCAACCGAGAACATACTCGAAGCCATTCCCGTTGAGCAAGTTTTGGAAGAGCTGCAGAAGCAAAAGGCAGAGCGATTGGCAAGAAGCGTTGGCCCTAGCGAGATTGCAAGCTCAGCACCTCCCAGCGTTGCAGACACGACTGAAGATGACGCGAAGAGTTCCAGTCTCCAGACTGACAGCTTCATCCATGCCAGCCAGATCAACACAGAGGGCGAAAGTGCCACTGGCCCTGTCGAAGGTGCCCTAGAGGCCGGCGACGAGAAAAAGCCCAAGAAGACAAAGGCACAGCTTTGGAATGAGATGAAGATTAGCTGTATGTGCTGTGGTCGCGATGTGGACATGATGCAGGTGCTAATCTGACCAGCGATCACGCGAGCCTTCACCCTCCTCTACACCCTCTGTCTTCTCACCCTCCTTACACGAATCCAGCTGAACCTTCTTGGCCGCCGCAACTATCTTGCCTCGGTTGTTTCGTTGGCTGCACCACAGCCAGCCACTGAAGGATCGCGCATCAATCTGGAGAACCACGACGACGACAACTTTGACCAGGCCTATGGCAACGATTTCGAGACGAACCGAAGGTATCTCAGCCTGAGCTGGTGGCTACTGCACAAGGGATGCTTGGACTTGATTGAAAAAGTGAGGACTGCGGTGCAAGAAGTCTTCGGTCTCCTTAATCCAAGAGAAGAGATTACCCTCGAGAAACTTTCAGAGCTTACTCTTGAGGTTCGCAAGAGAGTTGAAGGCGCCACTGAGGAGGAACGAAGGTATGCTACCTGTGTCTTGTATTCACAACTCCTATTAACCCCCAACAGGAATTGCAAATGGCTCCCCTTTCTCCTACCACCTCAAGACCAGGAGGACTACGTTCTACGCGAATCAGGTATGACTTCATCCTCGGAGTCTACTTCACCCAATACTGCCACTTCTCTTCGCCGCCTGATCGACGAGACTTCGGATCTAATCGACTCGCCTGCTTTCTCCCGTGTCCTTACCCAACTCCTTGATGCTGCCTTTTCTCATCTCGTCGACGACAAGATTTCTCAGCTCTCGTACAAGATACCACCCATTTCTGAGAGTCATGCTCGTGTGCAGGAGATTGTGGGCAGTGATGTCAAGGCCAAAGTTGCCAACAGTCTTGCTGTCTTCTGTCGACAGGCACACAGTATTGGCAGCGGGGCGAACAACGAGTACCTAGCGGCTGTTGAGGCTGTACGCGGTCTCGAGGCATTTGCAGCCGTAGTGTACTCGAGCAACTTTGAATATGAGAGCCCAGAGACAGCGGCTCTTATTCAGCCTGCTCCAGCGCAAGAGCAGCTATCAAAGTCGACACCAGCCCAGAGTGACACGGTCAACCAGAGCAGCGAGAAAGCGGATGATCCCTTCGAAAATGCCTGGGGCAAGGCGCTTGCTAAGGAAGACGGACAGCAGTATTGATGGGGGCGTGTATGATATATAACATGGTGATAGCCGACGTAGGATTTTCGAGATACCCGTAATTTGAATCACAACAGAACATCTTTATGCTCTTCTCCGTACCCAAACATGTTTACCAATTAATTATTTTTCCATCACAGCATTGTGTATACTTCTGTGTTCCGACCACAAGTGTCGTTCATTCCGGCTCTCGGAATAGGAGTCGTGACGTCAGCGTCTATGTTCTTTGGTGGGACAAGCGAACTGCAGTTGAATGTACCTAGGCATTGCTCTCTGTTTGGACTTCTCATCGCCCAATCGCAGGTCCCTTCAAAGCCTTGTCAACTCTTCCAAGTACCGCTCTTCGAAATGGCGGGTGAAACTCAACGCAACGGTAACCCTTCTAAGAATGCCTACGTGACTCTCCTCACGCGGCCATCTTACCTTGCTGGTGCCATTCTCCTCGCCTACACGTTGAATAAGCACTCGCCATCCACACCATTGATTATATGCTATACCCCCGAAACCCTCCCAGAGTCATCCGTCCATGCCTTTGCCGCCGAAGCCAAACACTCCAATATAGTTCTCAAACCTGTTGAGCATCTCCGCCTTCCTGATGATGGAACTGCCCACGGCATGGTCGCCGAGCGTTTCATTGACACATGGACGAAGCTGCGAGTCTTTGACTTATGGGACATGGAGCAAAAATGGGAAAAGCTATGTTGGCTCGATGCTGATATGATGATTTTCTCGGACCCTTCGCCCCTGGTATTCAACCAGCAAAACGACGGGTATCTCACAGAAGGCGATGGCATGAGGACCATGGCTGTACACACATGTGTCTGCAACCTCGATCAAGATGCCTGGGCGCCACCGGAATGGACCAAAGAGAACTGCGCTATGACGCCTTTGACCTCGCCGGACCAACTGGCTCAAGTCAAGCCCGAGCCATACACACTCTCTAACTTCAACTCTGGCACTTTTCTGTACCGCCCGTCGAAGCAACTCGCTGATTTTGTGCGCCAAAAGTTCGAGGATCTGGGCAATGCTAAGCTCCGTGCAATGAAATTTCCAGACCAAGACTTCTTAAACGAGGCATTTGATGGCCGGTGGTCGCCGCTCTCATGGCGCACAAATGCCCTCAAGACATGGCGGTATTGGCATCCGAACATCTGGACCGACGACTCGCATGTCGCCGTTCTGCACTACATTGTCGACAAGCCGTGGGCTGCACGAAATAAGCCAGATGGTACGGCAGGTTACTTAGGAAAAGACGGAGAGACGCATAAGTGGTGGTGGGACGAGTTTGAGCTGTGGAGGAAAGAGAGACAGGCACAAGGTGAAAATGAATTGCTAAGTGTGGTGGACATGTACGTAGCGAGTGCGGATGGGAAAGAGAATGAGGAGATGAAGGCCATTGGTGGTGGGGCTCAGGACTTTGCGAAGAAGTGGGATACTAATAACAAAGACAGTGGTACTGCGCCGCATGAGGGTGAAGGTGGCTTGAAGTTATCAGAAGATGCACAGAACAAGGCGGATGAGTATGGCCAGGGACCCCATGGCCCTATAGTTAGAAAACCAATGCTGGGTGAGCGAGGCCATGGGCCTGTTGTCCGTGAGCGTTGACACCTACGTTTTCTGAGAATGCGATAACATGGGCTGTCATGGGTCACAAACGGCGGTCGTATACAAAGATTTCATAGCATTTTCTGTCACTGAAAAAATCAAGGGCCGTGCTCACCTCCCGAAGTATCCTACATCTATGCACCCCTTGCAATTTGTTCATGAATGAAGCAGGCCATGTAACGCAAATCTCAAATTCCTTGTCTCAAAAACATGATGATGCTTCGTCCTCGACGAGAAATCCCAGTCCCATGTGAAAATTGAATCAATTTCATTCCATCCATCGTTCCTTTTTGCTACCGCCGAGGCACCTGGGGTATTGGGTTCCAAGAGATCAATCAGATTGGCCTCTTCCGTTGAGCTGAGATATCTGATTACAAGAGATCGATCAGGTTGGCTACTCCTTGGTTGTCCTGGACGGCAGGGGCTGCGGTCTTCTCAGGAGTAGACGCACGAAGCGCGTCGTTGTTAGCAAGAATGGTTCGTCCGTTGTAGGTGGGAGACGGGCCACGGAGTTCGGCTGCCAAGGTTGGACGGCTGTATGTGGGTGGAGACCGAGATGGAGTGCGAGGGCGGCCGCTGTGGGTGCTTTGCATGAGTATTGATATAATTTGTTTGGTTTGTATTTTATGCAGTGTGTGGTGCATGGTGTGTTTGTGCACCTGTGTATGTGGTGGGTTGCCAATGGTGAATAGTGGTAGTGGTGAATGAGAGAAGGGGGAGGGGAAGAGGGTATGTACTTACGCAAGCGCAGGGACATTATAGCTCACGGCAACAGTCCTATGATTGACAGGGACCTGAGACGTCTCCTCAACGATGCCGTCGTTGGTCAGCGTAACCTCAGATCCGTGGTTGGACTCAGCCATACGCGCAGGCATATGCGCCTCGACACCAGAAGCCTCGGACTCGGTAGCTCCGGGTAGTCCCAATCTGCCAATCTGCAAAGCCATGTTGAACATGTTGTCAGGATGAGAAGAATCAAACAAGAAGTCCAACTCAGGACTATCACGCGCCACCTCTCCCTTGCGGAACATACTCAGCGTAGCCTGAGCACGATGGCAAGCGTGATATCCCTGCAGAAACTCTTGCTTTCCAGCCTTGACACCCCGCTTGGACACGTTCTCTGTCATCTTGTTAGCCTCCTCTTCCCTCAGCAGTCTTTGCTTGATCTCCGTCTCTAGGGCCTCCCTCATCAAGATCTTGTATAGCTCCTCGCGCTTCTCCTGCGCACTAGCACGAAGACGCAGTTTCTCGTACTCGACCGCAAGTCTGGCTTCGCGATCCGCGAAATCTTTGCGTATCTCGAGGTCCACCTCGCGCCGCATGTGGTCGAGCTGGACTGCGTTCATGTGGCGCTCGTCTAGCTCATACACGGACTGCTTCTGGCCTACAACGAGGAGCTCCTCAATTTTACTGACTCTGCGCTCCCGGAAAAGGATGTCGCGCTCCTTTGCTTCGAAACTGGCTTTGAGCGTCAGAACGGTGATTTGCTCGTGAAGGAGATCTGTGACCATGCTGGAGACAACCACATCGAGGTATTGGCGCTGCTCGCTCTCGATCTGCTGGCGCTGTATGAGGTTCTTCGTGCGTTCATTGACGAGATCGTTCTGAATTTTGAGGATCTGCGCGTTCAGGCGCACGATCTCAGCGGGAAGTATGTTGTCATGACGAGAATCATGCTGTGAGTGGTTGGACCGTGAACCATATGGTAGACTGTTGCCACGTGTGCTCCTATTGTGCGGTGATGTTTGCTACTTGAGTAAGTCATGTGCGAGTTAAGGGGTATATGGCATCTTACTCTGGTCTGGACAGGCTCGCAACGGCGAAACACCGGAGCAACAAAACCTGGCCGCAAATGTGGAGGTATGTTGACGGATGCGGACAGCCTTGCTGCCTCACCAGTAACCCTTGGTTGTGTCTCCTGATTCATGACCGGACTGTCCATAGGAATGGCCTCCTCGTTTCTGCCACTGTTTGGGACACGATACGGCATTGGCTCCCGATTCAGCGGTACAGTAACTGGAGTGGTGTTAGCCATTGCCATTTGTTTCTAAAGGCCACATACCAACGGCTGATGGTGCAGCACTGTTTAATTGGTTACTCTGTTCTTGATGTGTACCAGTAGCTGCCTGGCCTGTGCCATCAGAGTTTTGGTCACTGAGCTCCGCTGGAGAAGCAGGTGAGCTGAGCGGCGATCCAGGAACCTGGTCACGGGCATCGCTTCCGTCATTTAAATCGTCCATGCTGCTTCCACATTCGCCTCCAATACCCGTAGGAGGTCCCTTAGAATCTAGAGTGAGCTCTTGACCCGAGGATCCCTCTGCGGACGAGGTATCCAAGCTTGTAGCAACGATGATCTCGGCGTCCACATTGATATCATGAGCAGCTTCTTCGGGCGCTGACATGCTGAAGACGTTGTAACAGCTATTGGGTGTTGATTGAAAGAGTGACGAAGGGTATTGAAAAAGTAAGGTATATGGGGAACAGAAGGAAAAGGCTGTGGGAGCTTTGAAGTAAAAAAGGTTGTGAGAGCTGTCGGAGAAGTTTAGGCCAGACTCTTGGAAATATCCGGTAGTACAGTGAGGCAAACTGTGAAGTATGGGGAAACCAAGTCTAAGCCTGGGTGAAGTGAAATGTGAGTGTGAGAGTGAAGGCGGCTGGGCCGAAAAGATTGTGACGATGAATTGTGATATCGCGTCAACCCCCATGACAATACAGCAAATGTTGCCATGGTAAACAACACATATTGAGTACAATATTAAGGCAGCTATGTGTGGTTTGGTGGCGTTTCGTGCTGGACGTAGTGGCTTTTCCGTTTGTTACGTGGCTGTGCGGTGACTGGCCGACACTACGATTGACTTAGATACCATACGTTCAACATGAAAATTTTCATCTACATACAGGCTGAAATTTACAGTGACTGCGATCTTTCCAGCTCAAGGCTCGATGACGACATTGAGCAGCACTCCAGCTTGCGCAAAATCATCTATGCGTTCCCTTACCCCCTGGACATCATAAGTACATGTGATAGTCACCTCTTCCAAGTTCAGTACAGACAACTTGCAAGCTCCTGGTAACCGATGCAGTTCAGGAACATTGTCCAAGGCATCGGGATCTAGTTCTAAATCAGCTTTGTTAAGAAGAAGGTTGAATTTCTTGAGCCCGGTTGGCAACAAATCGACAAGGCTCAGCTTATCGAGGTTGGCTCGATAGTCTTCGGGATGGCTGAACCAACCTCCACGAGCGAAGCCCATCTTAGATATCGTTAATGTCTCCAAACGTTCTAGTTGCCGGAATGACCCGATTTCTTTAAACAACGTATGATCATAGTCCCATGAATTCTTGCGAAAATCTAAAACAAGCGTCTCCAATGTACTAGAATGGCGTAAGAGTCCTGACCGAAGGTCCCATGGGGTTTCGCGCACGCAATAGAGAAAGTCCCATATGCAGACGAGATGTCGAAGGCCCTCGCATGCAGATAAGACGTCAGCTACTACGTTGACCTTGAGTAAGCATTCGGTGATCTCTATACGCTGCAGAGTTTTAAAGTGGCCAATATTTGCTGCTGGCCTCAGTCGCTCGTTCCACGCAAGTCTCGAGGATCGAAAGTCTGAAAGTGATGGAAGTGATGCCGCAGCTGAGCAAATTCCCTGAAAATAAGCCTCCTTGGTAGCTCCATAAGCTGTGGTTTTGGTCTGGACAGACAAGACCTTCAAATTCCTAAGACCATGCTCGGCAACAAATGCAAAAGAGTTTGCGGCGGTTTGTTGCTCGTGTACGATATGTTTCCAAAAGTACAGTTTGTCATTCTCCACGCTTACCAGAGAAAGATGCTGTAGATTCGGCGCAGAATTGATGATTTCAGCTAACAACAAAAAGTATTCCACAACCATCCTTGTGGAGTCTGGGTGCGTTGCGTCTCTGAGCAGGTCGTGAACGAGGTAATCGGAGAGCCGGTTCTCTACATACTGGAGATATCCAGTATACTTCTTTCCATTGGGTGTTTCTGTTTCTGCTACCGTTTTGCGAAAAAGTCGAAGAGGCCCAATGCCGTGCATCGTAGTGCATCCCGTGAACGAGGCATATAGGATAGGAGTGGCGATTCGATTGAATCGATGAGATGTCAGGCAGAGGCTGTGCAATGTGAGCTGACGTAGCCTGTTTTCTCGTCGCCTTTTTTTCTCTGTGTCTTTGTGTTGAAAGGCCGTTGATTGTGTCTCGTAGGAGCGGATCGTGCTGAAATGAAGCACTATGTCTGAGAGGAGCTCATCTGGCAAGCGCTCAAGATATGCATTATCTGTTTCCATGCTTTAAGGCCCCTCGCTCGAGTATCATAAAGCGTGTTGGATGTATGTCCAGTGGTTGTGTTGTAGTAAATTGTGGTGCAGGCGGTGGTTGGACGCGCCTGTCTAGCAGGCAGGCAGCAAATGGATGAACTAGTCTGGATTAGGTAAGACGTACGGAGTCAACGCTGGACCAGTTACCAGCACCCGGCTGATGTCAACAGAATCAAGGGGGAAAAGATGGTTTTACATTCATAAGGGTATATCGTACTGGCTCACCAAAAGCTGCAGAGGGATGAGATCAGACTATTCTCTTCGTCTTCCCGGTCTCTACGTCGTATATCCAACCACTGAAACGAATGTTTTCCTCTACTGCCTTGATACGCAGCCATTGTACATCCTTCTTGACTTGAATCTCGAGATCACGGAACGTCTGAAATTCCATATCTTCCACTTCCCTTGCGGCTATCTCTCCTCTCTTCTTCATGACAATGGCCTTCGCAGTGTCGTTGTCGAATGTGAGCATGCCGCATCCTGTGTGCTTGACAATCATCACTTCTCTTGTCCCGAGTAATTGTTGTGATATAATTATAGATCGAAAGGCGTCGCGAACGGATGCGCCTGCGTTGCGAATAACGTGGGCGGCTCCAAGTGGTATACCAAACGCCCTCGCCGGGTCTATTCGTGCATCCATGCAGGTTACTATACGCCTAGGATCAGCAGCTGCTCGCAAAGTCTGCAAATTCATCAAGACTCACCAATTGTGTATCTTTGGCTGGGTGGAAGTGCTAGGTGGCCCTGGGTGAAAGTCGCACTGTAAGTTTGACTTCCGTGCTCCATATTTCGCTCTCCGTGGGACGGCATCGTTGCAGTAATGGGAGGGAATGACAGTTATGGCAGTTTTTGTCCCAACCTGATATCTTGTTCAGAGGCTTTATATGCTTATACTACACAATCAGCGCCAACCACAAAACCCTAGCCCTCTGCCGCGAACTGCCACCTCTGGGTCATTGCGGAGATGTGAGTTGCGCCGAGGCGGCAACGTGATACATTAGGTGTTGGTACACGAACAACATGCGACAGAATATACGGCATTCATGCATCTCTGACAGAAGCGCGGGAGAACAAGCATAACCACATTGGCCGTTGGAAGATGCCAGGGTTTCATCTGGCCAGGGACGTCAGGCAGATCGTGGACGTAGTGCCTCAAAAATAGGGCCGTGCTTCTAGCGCGTGGCACCCATGCCGTTCCTCCCACTCCCCATCCATCCCGGAAAGCATTCAAGGCATCACGATGTCGCAAGGATAAATTGTACAATATGCAATCTCCGGACCGACCCGATCCCACATCTTAGTGCCTCTGGCTACGACGTGCCTGAAGAGGGGCGTCTTCTTGTCTCGCTGTTTGATACGCCGATAGCCGCAAAATGAACCCAGCCGACAAAGCAATACCGTGTCCTATCGGCGAGCTACCAGATGAGCTTCTCGTTGCTATCGTATCGCATTTGGACATTAAGCGTGGCCCCATAGCTGACCGCGAGGCCGAAGCTGGGCGTCAGAAAGAGAACACGTCGACGGTGCTGGGCATTCATGCATTGACGCTTACATGCCGGAAGCTGAACGCCATTGCGACGTCGTCACTTTACCAGTGTATTGTGTTTTCTCAGACACCTACACGTCTGGTGAAATTGCTACTGCAAACCCTCATCGAAAAAGCAGAACTGTCTCGAAATATTCAGTATATCGAAAGCCCTGAGTGCGCCCTTCATTGGTACAAAACTCGGTCGCGTGAATGCAGATCTCCTGATAGCTTGAAAGAGTCGGACCTGGCAATATACGGCGACTATTTGTCAAAGTTCGCCTGGTCTATTGATCCACTGGATCTGTCGCTTTGCGAATCCTTCTCTAGAAACCTGCAGCACTTATCACGTCTCTATGGACTTCTTGGACGCCTCCAGGTTGCGACTCTCTGCTTGATAGCGATCGCCCAAAACTTATCTCAGGCAGTCATATCACCTGTGTGGTACTACGCATCTGTCTTTGCTTGCAAAAGATATTGTCCAACCAATCCTCTTCGAACAATATGGATTTACGCACCCAGTAGTGGTCCGTTACATTTGCGCCGATACGACGCCGGAAGTCGACTCACAAAAAACCAAATCGTAAAAATGCTGGATTATGAGCGCGGACATAGCCTTAGACCCCCAGCAGCTTCTGTCGAGATGGATAAGTTATCACTATATGGCAAGCACGTCGATGAACACGCACTTAGGCATGTCATGATGCCTTTCACAGCATTGAGGCGCTTTGAATGTCGTTGGCGAAACATTAGTAGTATTCCTTCATTTCCTCTATCCAACGTGTCATGGGAGCCCGCAACGAGAATTGACCTTCCAGCGTATCGAACTGTCTTGTTGGCACTGAGAAACTCGCTGGAAGTTTTGACCTTGGACATCATGGATGCTCCATACCAGTTTGCCATGAATGAAGACATTCAAGCATTTGGAAGTTTTCGCGAATTCACTTCGCTAAAGCAACTCAACGTTTCAGGCCTCGTCATCTTCGGAGGCTGTATTGACCTGGACTACCCTCGCCTATCTGCAATTCTACCTGCATCTCTCGAGACATTGAACATCAACACGGAGTGGGATGAGGCCGTGGAGGACGCTTTGATGAATTTTCACGTAGATCTTTCCACTACGCCTTCCCAGTTGAGAATTCTAGAATGTAGTGGAGAGCCTGCACCACAGTTGGTCGCCGAGAAATTGGTGACGGCATTTCAGAAAATCAGAGTGAAGCTTGTATGGAGCACTGCTGAGACGGTCGAAAGCATATACTGAAAGCGAAGTAAGTAATTCAACTCTGGTTTCGCTATGTGAGTTAGGCCAAAATGCCTATATGATGGACTATTTCTAGTCCCCTGCAGAGCTGATGTTGCAAGGCTGGGCTAAGAATGCAGATTCTTGACGCGACCTCAATTCATTCCCGCCTGCTACGACTATCAAGAATTGGACTAGAGTCAATTGTTGGGCTACCACATCCTAGATGTTTCTCTCTTTCCTTCTCTTGCTTCAAATGGATTGAACTTCTTATTTTGGGTCGTGCGTATTCGAAGTTCCACATGACGCTGCTGGAGCGTCATTCCTGCAATATCTGCCTTTCTAAACCTGTGTGATGACAAATACTCGGAGATCAAGTCACTGCGCTGTACAAGTGATTAAATACATCTAAGCTCCCAGCATTTCTCATTGAGTAGCACAATCATTCCATAAACCATCAATAATGAATCTTTTGCAGACCCTGGCCGTTGACAGCTCGCGCTGGTCTCAGCGTATTGTCTCAATTACCACCAAGTCCGGCGAGCAAATACGTCTGCACTATAATGAGTGTCCACCAGCAACTTCTACAGAATACAAAGGAGTGATTCTCCTTATCCATGGCTTTCCTCAGACGTCGTATCAGTTCCGTCACGTCATCAACCCACTATCAGATGCCGGCTACCGAGTCATAGCACCAGATTACCGCGGCGCGGGGCAGTCTTCAAAGCCTTTACTAGGCTACCAGAAAACACAGATGGCCGAGGACTTGCATACTCTAGTTCAATCACACTTCGGGATCAGAGAGAAGATACACGTCGTCGGACACGACATTGGTGGCATGATTGCGTTCACGTATGCTTCGCGCTACCCAGAGCACACTCGTAGCGTTATCTGGGGTGAATGCCCACTCCCAGGAACCTCATACTACGAGCAAGTAAAGAGCACACCCGACGTCTTCCATTTTGTATTCCATCGCGTCCCCGACCTGCCCGAGTTTCTCATTGCGGGCAAGGAACGCGAATATCTCAAACACTTCTTCGATAAGCTCGTGTATAACACCGCTGCTATCACGCCGGCGGATCTTGAAAACTACGTCCTTGCGTATTCGCAGCCTGGTGCTATCAGAGCTGGTTTGGAGGTTTACCGTGCATTTGAACAAGATGCAGAAGAGAATAGGAAGTGGCTTGCTGAGCATGGAAAGGTCAAAGTACCGTCATTGCTGTTGATGGGGGAGGGGTTTATGCTCACTGAGGGTATGGAGACGATGGCAAGTGAGTGCCACGAGGGCGCCGAGATGCGCACGGTGGAGGAGGCGGGGCATTATATTGCAGAAGAAAACCCTCAGGGTTTCGTGAAGGGCGTCCTAGAATTTGTGAATAGGTTTTGAGGATACTCGGAATGAACGGGTTACCTGAGTTGGCTTTGAGCCTTTCCAGGTGTCGTTCATTGGCGCGTTGCTTAATTAAGTAATGGTTTAATTTACGTCTTTCCCGTCATGAATTCTAGTTTACAGCTTGGAGCTACACTTTGGGTTCTTCACTGTAATTATGGTCGATAAGCAATTGCAATAAATCCTCAAATTCAAATCGTCACTTCATTGTCTTAATATTCGTCCAAATCTATGGCAGCTTTACATCAAACTTGCCGGTAGCCTCTGGCTTCGACAAGATCCAAGGTATGCCTTGATTGATGCACTGATCCCAGTGATCAGAGGCTTTGAGTGCTTTTCCAAAGCGCCTGTGGCCATGCGGCACGCCCTTGAAGAGCGTGATATTAGTAGGCACATTCGCTTCCGTGAGCGTCTTGGCATACAGCAATGCCTCATCGCGAAGAGGGTCTAAACCAGCAATACCGAAGACGGTGGGCGGCATGCCCTTGACTTCCTCTATTGTGGCGTTCACAACATTGAGTTTGGTGTCTTTCAAATCAGGTACCCCTGTCTTCAAGAGAGCCATGAAAAAGTCGCTAACATCTTTGCTCAGGATAGGGGCATTTTCGTTCTCGATATACGATGATAGTTTGAGCTTCTTGCCTGGGCCTTGGTCGTATGTGTACGGCGATGCGAGAAGCGGAATGATGAGGACTTGGCCCGCCAAGGCTGGGAGCCCCTTCATAGCATCGCTCTTCCCGAGATGGTGTTCTAACATGAGCGAAGCCGATAGTGCACCGCCTGCCGAGACACCGCCGACGATAACTTTAGACGGATCGCCTCCAATCTCTTGTATGTTCTTGTGCAGCCAAACGAAGGCGTCCTGTGAGTCGTGCCAGGCTGTGGGGAAAGTATGCTCTGGTGTATGTCGATAGTTGACATTCAGAACAACACAGCCTGTTTCGATGGCAGTTTGCGCACACGTTGGATCCTGACTGCTGAGAGACCCAAAGATGAAGCCTCCACCGTGGAAGTAAAGGTATACAGGGAGCTTTTCGGATCCCTCTTTGTCAACGGATCGGTAGGTCCGTGCTTCGATCTCTGAGCCGTCCCTGGTGGGTATCAGGTAATCCTTCATGTGGACGTGTGGCCGAAAGACCTTCATTGCTTCCGCAGCCCGCTCTTCTCTCTCAGCATTGACAGCTGTTTTCACTGTAATGGGATCGAGAGAGGTGTCAAATTTCATTGCTGGTAGGGTCTTCTCGAGGGCAAGCCATTCTTCAGATGGCCCGCCGTATTGCGAAAAGTCCAAGGCCATGTTAGGTCTTAGAAAGATGTGCTAGTCTTGGAACAAAGTGAAGTTGTAAAGTCTCTGGGTTGGGATGCGATTGTCTTGTCTGGAAAGGAGCCTTCGAGTATTTATTGCCGTGTTTCTGTCCCGCTGCATGTGTACACGTACGGTTCGTTAGCGTCACGCACTAGGGACCGAGGTTCATCAACTAGGGGCTTCATCATTGGGTAACTCCGAGACGATGGAGTTCACGTGATTTTAGTGTACTTGTTCTTGCTTGTTCAAGAACCAGCCGAGGTCAGATCGCAGTGTCTTGCCTTCGGAGTCTGTGCCGCGAGACGTCATCCACAACGGAATCGGAGATAGCAACATAGCTCCGGGTATGGACATTCGGAACTCCTTTGCGTACCGGCCCCAATCCAACACTAGGCATAACCTGTTCCAGCGCTCACTAGTAAGCATAATGAGCGCCCTACAGCTATTTTCAAAATGTTCGCCAGCCCTCTAGCTACTGTCGTGATGGCAATGCTATCCTTGCGGTCCCGCAACGGAATGTCACGCAAGCTTTATACTGGTATGTGTATCTCGCACAGGGGCCGATATTGGAATGAATCTATGACCAACAATCAGGCAGGATGCGCGTGGTGAGCTATATGTCGCCCAACATCGATCTAGCTGGGAATCTAGATCACGTGAATGGATGTTGATGCACATTTCAAGCTTCTGAAAATGTACTGGCTTACCTTCAACAAGTGGCGAGCGGATTGGCTTATGCTTGAAAGTCATTATGCTGGTTGATCAACATCCGATTGGGGTCGAACTGTGGAGCTAAATCACGTGCAGCTGCTGTCTGAGCAACTACACACAAAACAGAACATGTGGTAGATTCGAATTTCTCTCGTCAGAAAGTGCCGATAAGCAGAACTAAGCAGAACGAATATTGACAAAATACAGAGATTGCGATGCAACTGTTCGAACACGACTGCGTGGGCATGGGTTGAGAGTATACGACATTCTTGCCAACGTGACTACCTTGCACAGATCGCAAAGCCGAGCGCTTGCATCGCAATCTTAGGTTTTGTCTATCTAGAGTGCCTTGTAGTTATTTCTCTCAATCCATAGCGTGTACTCGGCTCCTGCTCTAACATGAGCACCTACACATGTTGCTGCCAGAAAGTGCATGACGTTTAGAAACGCCGAGTCATGCGTATGCAAGGTCCCGCTCGCGTTTCCGCGCCAACCCCATGCGTCAGCTGCACCCCGGATCTCCACTCCTAGGTAGCTTCGACAGCTCCATCATCTGCCATCCATCACCTCTCTACTCCATCAACACTGTATCCTGGTGTTCAGCTGGCTGGCATCGCAAACTCTATTTCTGTACAACAACTACAAATTGCAAATTCATCGAGGATTGCTCGCAGCCCATCATGTCTGAGAAGGCGCGCCTGGCATCCGCCACACCCGTCCCATCCACAATGGGACAGCAAAAGCCGGCAGCCCACTCGACTAAACGCCATACAATGGGCAGGGTATTTGCCATCGCCGCTACAGCTGCACTCATCCTTTACGGACTCCCTCGTGGTATGTACATTGTGCTGGGCTATCTTGATGTCGCTGCTGACACGTGCCAGCGAGCTATGAGCCTACTGGTGACTACCAAGAGGATAGTGAACTATGTCTGACTCCGGCCTGCATACACGCGGCTTCGGAGGTTCTGCATAGTCTCTCACCACAGTACAAAGAGCTTGATCCATGTGACGATTTCGAGGAGCTGGTCTGTGGCGGGTGGAAAGAGCGTCATGATCTCCGAGCCGACCAAGGTAGCATCTTCACGGGTACTGTCATGTATGAGAATTCGCAGATGCTGTTGCGCCACATCCTTGAAGCACCTTATCCCAAAGACTCACAGGTAAACTCGCCTGGAACCATGTGTACAAATGGAACTGACCGATACACAGCATTCCTACTTCTCGCCCATGCAACTGGCTTCCATTTCGAAATCCATAGACGAGGAGAACTTTGACAAGATGAAGGCTGTCTACGACGCTTGCCTTGATGAAGACAAGATCAAGAGCGTCGGTATCGAACCTCTCGTACGCGTTCTGGAAGAGATCAAAAAGACCTACCCTATCGGCGCATCAGAATCCTATTCGGTCAAGGACGCTATTCTTCTTTTGGCCAAGTATGGAATTTCAGGCCTCATCTCTTCTGGCGCTGATGCAGATGACACGGATCCTGACACCGTGGTCGTGTCTGTAGGCGCACCTTGGAGCTTTGGACTTCCGTCTAAGGAGCGGTATGAGGATGACAAGCTCGTCGAGAAGTATCGCGACGTCACTATCCAGGTTCTCAGTGCTCTTTACCCCGAACAGGACAAACACACGTTCGCGGGCATCGTAGATCTCGAAAAAAAGCTTGCAGCTGCATCTCCTAGTCAAGAGGAAAGAGAGGATGTTACCGTAAGTTCCCGTGCTATTTTTTCAATGTATTATGTCCCGTATCTCAGCGATTCTGGGAACTTGATACTCTGTACATTACGCTTGTATAATAAGTCACTTGGTGTATTGACCAGGGCTAATCAAACACTAGAAATACTACAACCCGATGCATATCGACGAAGCCACGGCACTTGCTCCCGAGATTGAGCTGAAAGCTTTGTTGGAGGCCCAGGCTCCCAAAGACGCTGAGGTGGAGCGTGTCATTGTAACGAGTCCGAAATATCTCAAGGACTTGTCGACCATCCTGGCCGCCACTCCCAAAGACGTCCTCCAGGGCTATTTTGTGTGGAAAGCTGTCCAGTCCTTCTCTTTCTATGTGGAAGCGGAGGCCGTTAAGCCGTACCGTCGCTTCTACAATGTGCTGTCTGGAAAGGTAGATAAACCACCGTTCTCTTCATATGTATGAATCCTAACTTAGTCAGGACCCTGAATCTGCTCCCGAGCGATGGCGGACTTGTGTTGGTCATGTCGACAACAGCTTGGGCTGGATTCTTAGTCGCTTCTTTGTCGAGAAGGCCTTCTCTGCCAAGGCTAAGACTTTTGGTGACACGATTGTGAAGGATATCAAGACCGAGTTCACTAAGAAGCTCAATGCAGCTGAATGGATGGACGATGACACTACCAAGAAGGCAGTCGAAAAGGTCCACAACATTGTTCAGAAGATCGGATACCCAACTAAGAGTCCGGACATCATGGACCCGCCGGCGCTCCAGAAACATTACGAATCGGTCAATGTGTCGTCTGATGCATTCTTTGAAAACGCAGTTGCTTTCCGTCGCTTCTCTTTCGAGAAGGAGTGGTCTGCTGTTGGTAAGCCTGTTGATCGAGACCAATGGGGCATGACTGTCCCAACAGGTGAGTGGTTATGTTTTAGACGCTTTCAACATACCTGCTGATTGAGCCCAGTGAACGCATACTACAACCCCCCAGGCAATGAAATTGTTTTCCCGGCAGGCATCATGCAATTTCCTGTCTTTGACGTCAATATTCCGGCGTACATGTCCTACGGCGCGTTCGGCTCCGTCGCTGGTCATGAGCTGAGCCACGCATTCGATAGCACGGGACGCCATTACGACCAAAATGGCAACTACACTGACTGGTGGTCCAACTCCACAATAGATGCTTTCAAGCACAAGACTGAATGCTTCGTCGAACAGTACTCGAACTTTACGGTTCCTGGACCTGATGGCAAGCCACTCCATGTGAATGGTCGTCTCACACTTGGTGAGAACATCGCCGACGCAGGCGGCTTGTCGGCAGCCTTCCAAGCATGGAAGCGCCGTTCTGCTGAAACACCCAACCAGAACCTCCCCGGCTTAGATTACTTCACACAAGAGCAGATGTTTTTCGTCAGTTATAGCAACTGGTGGTGTGGTAAAACGCGCAAGGACGCCGCGATTAACCGCATTTACACCGACCCACATGCTCCGACGTGGGCTAGGATCTTGGGTACGATGGCAAATTCTAGGGAGTTCAAGGAGAGCTTCCAGTGCAAGGTCAAAGAACCTCAATGCCAGCTGTGGTAGGCCTTCGATTATTACAGGCGGAAAAACGGGTAGCAATAGCCCAAACAGAGACTGAGATTATGATGTGGGCTGCTTTTCATCACTATAGCAACATGCGTGGGTTTCCTTGGCGTTCTTCATATTGTAGCTTTTGATAATAATCGTACTGTATTCATCTATATCGTCGGCGTACTCTCACTCAAAGCACGATTTCATACTCCTGACGCCAATGAAGAAGCAGATCGTACATAACTCAGGGCGTGATGTCCAAAGCAAGAGTGTTCTACATCACCTTTCGATTGATTGGCCTCTCTCCATCCTAAATGACAACTATAAAGATGAACAAAAATTTCAATGATTTTGGTTGGGAGTGGGTTTAAACCAGGTGTCTGGAATTGATGTTTACCTGGAGAACAGATCGATGCAGAGCGAAGGAACACGCTCTGCTAGAACTCATAGGCTTAGGGTGAAAAGAAAAAGTGTGAGACTTGATATGTGTACACTCGTTGAAAAACTGAGTGAATTAGAAAGCCTTTAATCCATGATTTACCTCGGTTACGTGTGATTTGAAATCTCATAGTAATTATATTCGCTACTCCCATCTCAGGAGTGATGTTTCCCTGAACATCACACATACCCTGTAAACATTTAATCTTATCTCTTGCTTTGACTGTATTGTGACTCCACTAGATCGTATTTTTTATTAGTCAGTGTGTTATGAATAATACATAAAACCAAGAGTGTAGTGCATGCGCATCTTATGCTCACCTAAACGAGAGCGTGTCTTAGGGTTAGTGGAGGCACTAGTTTTCTACCTTCACCATCACTCTTTAGCGAGGTTTTGCAGTGTAAGTCCGTATCCAGCGTTTGCAAGCCCCACTCCTAAACTAATCGAGTGATTAGACAAACAGTCGCGCGTCGCGCTCACACAAAACGATCGACGCGCTTTGTGTCTGACACTTAGTCCTGACTTCCATTCCTCAGCAACCCTACTTTTGGCAGCAAAATCAACCGACCTGGGCAGAAGTAAGCAAAGTCATTAGCCTTCTATTTTTATCAATTGCTAATTTTACACAGTGGTGCATGCGCCTAATACGACGTACATCGCCTCCACAAGCTTGGCCAAACTTCGTGAAGAGCTCGGAGAGCCAGTCGCTTCCTCGCTCCGCTATGTACCACTTGACAAGCTTGTCACCAATCCACAGCAGCACGAGCCAGAGGCTATTTCATTCATGCTACTATTTGGACATGTTCGCCAACAGCGGACGGATAACATGCAAGAGGTCTGGATCCTACTTTACCCACCTCAAGCTGAAGGTGGAAATGTAGAGGTGTCTTTCCATTCATACGACGATGCAACGGGGCAGAAGGACTGGCATCACCGACAAAACATCAGCTCGACAGCGGAATGCACAGCTGCATTCCAAATGCCTAAAAAAGCGTCTCAGGGCAAACACGTTGCACTAGCAAAATATTATTTCCTAGAGAAGCTAGCAGCCGAGGAGGTTAGAAACAACGGTATTTCTGAGCTCAAGTTCTCTCTAGTTGTGAACAAAGGCTTTCTCGATGGCTTGAAGATGGCCTGCCGTGAGTTTGAGAATGAAGCGAAGAGCACACCAGCAAGATTCGACAGACCGCCTCGCACGTCATTGGCCCCTTAGATGAATAGTCAGAGTAGTGACACAACTATCATAGGGGATTCTTCGCAACAGTGATTCTACGCCAAGGTCCAGCACACGCGAGAAAATCCAATTCCAGCTGCATTGCGTGCGCTGGGAGAGACTGGCCGTGGCGCTCAGGTAAGCTAGTTCTCAACAGCAATTGGAATTCAACGTACTCACTTGTAAAGACCAGGGCCCCTCCTAATCAAGACTCAGTTCAGGTACTGGCCGATCTCTACAAGAAGGAAATGAAGCTCCGAGAAGATACAGCAGATCTTAATGACCAGCTTCTGGCCCTAACTGAGGAACGCTTGGAGCTTGAGAAAAAGCGCAGGGAGCTTGAAGAACGACTCCAAAAGAACGAAGAAGAAATGAAGAAAATCAAGGCTCAATGTGAAGAGTTATTCAAAGGACTGAGCGTCAAGGATGCCTTTGAACTAGGAAAGACAGTCGGGCAATCTCACGACGCGAAGCGCCGCAAAATCGACTGAACTTCGCAAGACCCCCAGTCTTTGTATTGCGGACATCGCTTTTTATATAGCGGAGTAATAACAAACTTCTAATTGTTCAATCATATGAATTTTATTGGGCTTGTATTGTGGCTACAAAAGTCTTCCGCCCCATGGTTAGGAAGAGTCAAAAGTATACTATCTGATTTTTGAACACCGCAACTCACCAATGCATCTCGAATCGCCTCGTCGCTCACTCTACGAATACTGCTGTGGTAAATTGGGCATACTGAATAAGAAGTACTTTGTTAACAGCAAAAGCTATCGAACTAGCCTATAATGGTTTCTCGACTATGACGAGTAGTTAGTAAGTAACATGTATCAGTTTGCTCTAGCCCTAAGATTAAGAAATCCAAACATTGTTGGCATACAACTTTCTCAATCTTTATCATCTATTAGGATGTAGTAGAGTGCATTGATCATATATGAACAACTTGCTATAGTAATCTGTATTGTAGAGTCCCGCATACCCAGCATGAGAGTATATGAGCGTCTAGTAGTTGATGATGGCTTGAGTACTCTCTAAATAAATCAAACCCTCAATTAACTTACTTAAACGTTTATCTGTTTCATTTGACACTTTCCATGTGGTGAGAGACACTCTGGAAGCCTGTTTCACTCCCAACCCTTCGACGCGCTAGTGCCCCGCTAGTCACGGTCACACAAAGCCCCACTGGTACACAAACAACCCATCTTATAGACTTGCCAGACTCAATCACGAATTCGAGCCATAATACGACAGCTGAAAGGTATGATATGCCAAGAACGTGTACCACATAAGTCTCACCAGGGCTAACCATCGTGTAAGGATACATTAACGAACAGCATCACAAGGGTGCTGCAAGCCGGCCTAGATGGCCACGACCGCTCAAATGGAAAACTTGTCAGAAAAAGGTCTGCGAGAGACGCGTGCTGCCATGGGCGCGGATGCTTCCCTCCTCAAATATTTGCCCATAGACAAGATCTATGAAGCAGTATTTGAAGACAAGAAGCGCGAGCGCCCAAACTCGTTACCTCTCCGTATTCTCTTTGGGCAGCTGCAAGAAGGCGATAAGAAAGGAGAGGAAGTATGGATCTTGCTGAATAAATCATGCGCTGAAGATCGGTGGCCAGAACACCGCTTTAACGTTTTCGATCGTACCGGACGCCTTCTAGGCGGCATCACAGTCGAGGATGCTATGCGGCAGAGTAACCCAGCGAATGCGTTCAAGTGTCTGAAGCCGTCAGGTACTATGGATATAGCACACCTACGTGCTGTTATCAAGTACTATTTCATGATCAAGAAAGTCGATCCCATGATGCCATGGCCAGTCGACAACCGCTTCGCATCGCAACTAATTGCAGCATGCAAAGCCGCACGCAAGTTTGCCGAAAGAGTTGCCAATATCAATAACAACCAAACAGAAATAGTCCAGGAATCAGCTAATAATGCGGCATTGCAGAGGGTGCCGTCCATGACTGCACAGCAAGCTGCAAAGACAAACACGCCAACAAACCAACTGAGAGCAGGGACGACAACACCAGCAACCGGGTCAAGAACAAGTTCACCCTTGACGAGACTTCAAAGTATGCCACACCGTATATCTATGCGCAGTGCCTCGACACAGCCGACTCGCCCCATGCTTGTCGACGACGACGACAGTCTTTTCATTTCTGAACAGCCACGCCGTGCTGCTACACCTCAAGCCTTCAAGCCTCACGTTCGACGTACAGCGTCTACAGACCTCTTTTCGGAATCAGAGCATGTCGAGGAGTATAAAAGAGCTTTCCAAAAGAAAATGCTTCCCCAGCCTGCCTCTACCCAACGTTCTCCGCCCAGCGGTCCAAGATCGAGCAGTCATTCCTTCGCAGTCCACCAAGATGCCAGTAGGGTGAACACTACGGCGCCGTCGGCAACACCACGACCGGTTTCTGAGGGGAAAAACGCAGACAGTCCACTCGTAGGTCTCTCCGTATTCATTGCTGCCTTTATATATACTAACATTTCAGGCATTCAAGGCCACAAAACAACAGAAAGACTGTAGTTCACAACACCAGTCGCCCATCGCCTTTGTAGCCGCTTACCGCAAAGCGGACGCGGAAGGCGAATCATTCAAAGCCAAACTACAAGACAACAATGCCAAACTTCGCGAAATCAAGGCCGAAATCGCTGTTCTAGAAACCCGGCTCCGCGACTTGGAGGCGGAAGAGCGCAACCTCAAGGCCAAACACAAGGATACTCAGATGTCCAAGAAACGGCTCCACGACGAGTTGACGCCGGAGAACCGCGAGCTGTTGCGCTTTGGCGTGGAGCTTGCCGAAAGAGAATTCAAACGTCCGAAAATTGGGGCTCATGAGCATGTGGATGGTGATGAGTGGAGGATTACACAAGAGTTGGGATGTGGTCAGAAGGAATAGGTGGATTTGGTGAGCTTGCATATCTGTTTCGCCCGGCGTTGACTAGCTTGGCGCTTGGACAGAGGCAGCAGGTGGCTTGCGCGATTATATGATTGTCCCATAGGGTGTTGCTAGATATCTGCAAGGATCTTGTAGCTGTCACTATCTTACACCACGATGAGCAATGGTGTATGAAACTTGTATTAACTTGTATGTCCTTTCTAAGCAATGACATTCAGCAAGCTAGTATAATGCTTCAATTGTATTCAAGGATATCTTAGATAGCGAGTCCCATGACGCCGGCAATGCAACACCAATTGTGTGAAACGACGGGTAACACGAAAAACAAACAGCCCCATTTCTTAGAATCTGGGGTAGGCTAAGTTAGACCATAATGTGCGTAGTATAGATGGGCTGGAGAGACATACCTTATTTCATAATTGCCCGCTCTCGTCATGTAGCGTACCCATTTGACACTGCTATAATTGCTCTTTTCAAAGACCTTCAAATAGCGTACAAGCAACCCAGAGCTCGTGAACATGAGTAGTGAGAAGCTGAGATTTAGTGGAGGCCGTGACCAAGCTTTTTGGTTGGTCATGCTTGTCAAACTAGCTTCAGCGCTCAAGACGAACTCGCTCTGGCCGGTGAAGCGCGGAATCTTCCAGACAATGTTGTTGTGCTCTGGCTCGTATTTGGCCTTGCCCTGTGATGTCCGCTCGGTAATACGGGCGGTATTCAGAGGTGTAGGTATCCGCACGACAACATTCGTGGCAAAGAGTTTGGATCCATAGTTGGCGCGGATGGCAATGCTATATTCGACCTTTGTCTTACCGATCTCGTTGACAATAGCATGGACCTTGAAAGGCAGGTTGACGTTTTCGGTAGCCCGGTATCGCATCAGCTCAAACTCGCCGTCTGGTGGTATGAAGGATATTATCCTGTCCGAATCGAACTTGCCCAGCTTGACACACTGGTGGAATTGACAGTCCTCGAGGGTAACACTGCCAGCTGCTGCTCTTGTTGCCTTTGCGCCCGCCTTGTTACCCGAAGGCTGTTGCAAATGGTCTTCACCCAGCGTCAGTCGGTCGTTCAGGCCAAATTTGCACTCCGGTGTGCCAGAGAGGTATGCGCGCATGATGATCTGCCCATTCACATCAGCTCGGAGAACTGTTCCGGTTGCGGACATAAGCAGGTTGACGTCTTCGATAACATCGACGAAGGCTTCGTTCTTGCGGTACTTGATATCTGCTCGCCGCCATGAAAGGGCTCCAGTCGCTTGCATGGTGATCTTGGAAGAATCCTCCTATTACATGATCAGCAATCACCCTCTTACTGAATTTCGAGAAACATACCATTGTTCTCTCCGACTTGACACCCTCGGTGGTGATGTACATCTTCAGTGTGTCTGTTTCAGTATTCTGAGGGTATCCGAAGTCAAGGATCTCGTCCAGTAGTTCGTAGACCAAGACGAAGTTGTTCTTGACAGCCTCCTCATCAAACTTGCCAAAGTAAGCCTTGCCCAACCCGACTAGCCGGTACAAAAACTCAAAGACCAGGGCAGCATTGGCGTTGCTCTTGGTTACGGCTACCAGGTAGATGTTTTCGTGCTTGACATGGCTGAACGTGGTGGAGCCAAGGGTGAGGATGGGCGAGCGGACTTGAGCATTGGAAATGACCTGGATGCGGAAGACATCGGCAAGGCGTGGACGGCAGTCGTTACGAAAGGCGCGAAAGATGAGGTTCTCGCCCTTTTGGTTGAAGATGAGAATCCCGGAGAGCATGGCGACGACGTGGAGGAGAGCAAGGCGGGCGTTGACAGGGAATTGGCGGCGTCGGCGTGTTGATGCTGGAGCTCCACTCGCGACGCCGCGGGATTGAGCTCGGGCCATGCTCAGGGTCTTCTAAGGAGAGACAACGTTCACTCTCCCCTCGCCCTAGCCGACTGCACAGGCCATAGCGTCTTTGCCCTCAATGCAGACCACACCCGTCGAGTCTCGTTTTATGGCGCTACCGCCTGAGCTACGTTGCCACATCTACTCGTTCTTACCCGAGCTGGTGTACAAGTACATATGGCCTGTTGTCAAACTAACGCCCGTGGGTGTGTGCAGCTGGCCGTACTTCAGGCTACCGACGTCGTTACTTTTGGTCAACAAGCTTGTCTATCGGGAAACGAACGACGCATCCGTTCAAATAGACCTACAGAGCCTCAACGAGCATTATCTGCCAGTCCTTGTGATTGGACCATTTACTGGGCTGTGTGTCCCACGAAACAACTTTTTGGACACATTTTGCGGGCTCTTGTCTAGACACAATGGCAGTAGCTCGTCTAGTCACGAACCCGTGGAAATAAGTCGTCAGATCACAGCTTGGAGTAATTTGTCTCTCAAGGATCGGCTCGGGGTCCACTGGGAACAGATCTATGAGCGTCTTCCCAGAGACTCAGGTTACTCTGAAAAGAATCTGGACCTATTCGTTACATTCACTTTGACTAGGATGGCATGGAATCACCTCAAAGAGGTTCAGATACGATTCTTGCTTTGCAGTAGCCTGTCCAACACGAAGTCGTTATGGGACAATATCATGCTGCGCCACCTGGCTTGGTATAAAGTCAGGGCACTGAAGCATAACTGTTCTGGTTCGGAGAGCGTGAGTGGCAAAGAAGGATTGACCATCGTTTTGCCTACTGAACAGGGTGGATTGCCTCTTGATGAATTTCTCTCAGTACTTCGACAGAGGAACATTGGTTTTCAAGTCGAAGAACCATCAATCCAGGATCGGCGGCTTTTAGATCAGCTTGCAAGTATGAGCAACCCGTCATGGTAACCCAAAAGTTGAGACTAGGCTTCATGCCCAATCTTGACCTTGAGGTATCTATTCGACGAACCTTTCCGCTATTGAGAATTTGTCACAGGAACATCATCTTGGGAATATGTGTGTGTACAAGTCATGATATGATCCGTTTATTTTACATGATTGTGCTAATTGCCTTGATATTGCGTTGGTATATGCCACTACTAGATCAGAATCTAATACAGCACACCCTTCGTACTCCTAACCTCGCCTTCCCACTGCTTCACTACCGTTGTCGCATGTCTTATAGCCACCGCGAGTGCCTTGAATGCACTCTCTGCCCGATGGTGGTCGTTGTCACCCCTGATGCAATCCACGTGCAACGTAGTGCCAGAGGCCTGGGCAAAGCTCTGCAGACAATGTGGAATCATCTCGCAGCTCAGATCCCCAATCTTCTCCCTCTTAAGTCCCAAATCGATAACGCTGTACGGACGGTTGGACAAATCAATTACCGCTCTCGACAGCGCCTCGTCCAGCGGCGCATAAGCGTGTCCGAAGCGCGCAAGTCCTGTACTACCCTGCAGCGCATTTTTAAATGCCGAACCCAGTGCTATAAATGTGTCTTCGCTCGTGTGGTGGTCGTCAATGTGCAAGTCACCTTTGCACCGTATGCGCAGACTCCAGCCGGCGTGCTTAGCCATGGCATGAATCATATGGTCGAGGAAGCCGATGCCAGTGTCGACGGAAATCTCCTGGGAAGCAGACTTTTGCGTAGCATGTTCTTTTTCAACCTTCTCGCCTTCGCCGTTGAGATTGGCCTTGTCAAGGGCAGCCCAGAAGTCGCTGTGCTCGTAGGGCGCGAGTTCACCACCGTCAAGGTTGATGGAGACTTGGATTTTGGTCTCGTTTGTGTCGCGATTGAGGGTGCAGGTACGCGGCATGGTGGGTGGTGGATCGGTAGCCTCGGATTGGTATGACTTTGATTTTCGGACAGTAACTGAAGGCTCAGAGTGACAAGGAGATGTAGCACAAAAAAGTATAGGCCGACTTTTGGAGGGGTGTTTGCCTTCCCCACGCCCCGCGTCATGTCCGCCAAGCAATATAGGGCTGAAAAAAAGTTCTGGCCAACCAACGCATCGCCGAACCAAAGTCCGCGCTCGCCCCAAAATTTCAAAGACATCGCGAAAGTCGCGCCTCATCTCAAGCCAACACTTCATACACGTGTCAGCACCACCTTCGAGTCGCGGAAATCAACAGCAAAAGTAAACAACAGCCATGCCTGGAGCGACACAAGAATCTACGCCAGTCCAGATCTTGGACCCGACTTCTGAGACCAACGAGGAGATTGATCCAGCCGTCGATCGCGACAGGATTCGAGTTGTAAGTTGAAAGCTCAGTACGAAATATGAAGATCTCAATCTAATTTCGCCCATAGCTTTCTGGCTCAACAGAGACGGCGGCGTCTTTTCAGTTTGATGGCGAGGACCACACGTTAGGCAACGCGCTGCGATATATCATCCACAAGAAGTGAGTGAGAAAATCGCCCAAGTGTACGAGCAACAGCTAATTTCATTAAGCCCCGATGTCGAGTTTTGCGGTTACTCTATACCCCATCCATCAGAGGCCAAGATGAACTTGCGCATCCAGACATATGGTACGGTTCACGTCTGATATGTGTCAGGAGCAAAGCTAATCAAATCTCAGATGGTGTCAGTGTTTATGCTGTGCTAGAAAAGGGGCTGGAGGATTTGATGGCCATGTGCGATGTTGTTGAGAAGAAGTTCACAATTGCACGTGATGAGTTTGTTAACAAGATGGAGGAGTAAACCCACAACCGAGGGTTTGCGACATGATTGCATTTTTGGCGTTCACGGACAGCATGGATCAATGGCGAACGGAAAGGAAAATGGTATTCTCTTTGGCTATTTACATCGCATCTTGAACTTCTTTCAATTCCGAATTCAGGGAGCGATAGCCCAATCAGTTGCGACCCTGAGGGTAAGAGTCAGTATGTTACAGATACGATATCAGGGATGTAATCAAATACATACTTCCAAGAAACCGTTGATGAAGTTGTTTGGTAGTCGTGCCTTGGGGTCTTCTTCAGTACGGAAGTACTTGAGCACGTGTGACAGTTGCTTCCAGAAGTTAAGCGTTTCCTGAAACACACATTAGCCCTATCCAGTTCCCTTGTTTCTTATGCTTTATTTTTGCCGTACTTGGAATTCTTGGTGGCTGTTGAAGAGTAGCACGTCGACTGTTTTCAGCTGATTCACGTATCTATGCCGTTCGAATTCCTGCCGCATTTTCGTCCGGAGTTGGGATACTGGCATGTTGAGAGAATACATGGTCTGGATCTCGGGAGCCTGTATATTTCCTGTCAGCCTCCCATGCTTGTAATATTGTTGCTGCCGCCCCCTCTCCGATGTAGCGCGTCCCCGGCTCGCATCCAGTTCCTCCGCTCTCCAATGTTTTATCGTGAATGGACTGAAAAGCCTCGGTTCCTCGTCTCCGATATATGAAAGTTATGCGTACCGCCCGCAGCCAGTCCCGGTAGCTGTGAATGACCCTCTTCTTTGCATCAGTCCAGTTGACCGCTATGTCCGAATTAGCTGTGAATCTCCCCAATGTTTAAGCCACATGCTTCACTCACATGAGCGCGTGCGCTGAGCGAGGTACGTAGGGTTGATGACCATTTTGACGGTGTTGCGGAGCTCCAAGTCGTCCCAGGGCGGGAGTTGCAGTGACGATGCGGCTCGGGTGGAGTGGAACGCCAAGCCGTAGTTAGCGTTAGCGCGGATTTGGCTGGCGGCGCATTCAGAAAGTTGTCGACCGACTTGCTTCCTGCGAACAGCATCACAACTACACGAATACAGGACACTATCTGTGTACTAGCAACTAATCTACCCCGATTCCAATACCACGTTCGATCTCCGTCTCAACCCGTTCATCACTCGGCCATGCCTCCCGTCCGCACTGCACGCGCCTCTCGCAAGGCTCCACCCGAGGGCTTCGAAGATATCGAAGACACGCTCCTAGAATTTCAGACCAAAATGAAGGATGCTGAGAACGCCTCACATGAGGGCAAGAAGAAGTACGAGATGACATGGCCAATTTTCCAAATCACCCACCAGCGCTCGCGCTACATCTACGATCTATACTACGAGAAGGAGGCTATCAGCAAGCAACTCTACGATTACCTGCTCAAGAACGGATATGCGGATCCTATGCTGATTGCCAAGTGGAAGAAACAAGGCTACGAGAAGGTGAGTCGCTCGTGTTCACTCACAAGGAGCGCAGACTAACACACCTTAGCTATGCTGCACGCGTTGTATCCAAACGAAGGAAACGAACTTTCGGTCTACCTGCATATGCCGTGTTCCAAGAGATCAACTCAACGAAAACCAGGAGATTCAATGCGTCAACTGTGGCTGTCGAGGATGCGCTTCCAGCGACTGAGCGCCGTCCAGATGTTGAGTTACCACCAGGGCCATGTATAGATACAGTGGCAGACATCCTCAAGAACTGGTTCAACGCAACCAAGAGTTCGTAGGATTATTTCATACCTCCGGAATTGCGTGTCCATGCGCACGCTACTAGGCAACACACCACGAGTAGACGCCAGGCCTTGGTATGCTGATCTGAGGACTAGTCGCGAGGACGCCATGCCTGATTTGCATTTAGGAGCGTAGGAAGATTGAAAGTACTATAGGGTGTGTCATTTGGCCATGCCATTAAGAATTTAATTGTTAACATGACTACAGACAACATGCATAAGTGAAGGTCTAGCTGCACCGAACGCCTCAACATAGATGGGGTATACCAGTGAACTTTTTGGAAGATTGTCTAATCGTAAAGAAACCCAGTAAGAAGCCCGCTGGAACATTTTAGAAATGATTTATAGCAAGGGCCAGTGTTCGGCAACCGATGGTCTGTTTATGTCGCGCATATCCCACTGTGACTTTCGGCTGCTGAAACGCGGTGATCTTGGTGACCTTGGCCTGTTGATGTCTCGACCAAACCTTGACAGAGGCAGTTGGTTGAGAAGGTCTTGGCGCCTAGCCCAAGCGGTTGGTGGCGGTGATGGCCACAGGTCGGAGATTTCCGCACCTAAGCTTCGCCTTCTTGCGTCGCTATGTCTGAGTTGGGATGGGGTCTCTTCACGGATTGGCGAGCACTGGTTCCAAGCTTCCGTTCTCCTTCCTGATGGTGCCCTGCGTACAGGCGGTGGTGTTGCCGATGCTCCTTCGTGAAGGCCTTCCCTGGAACCCGGTCCAACCACTTGTGGTTCGCTCCCCCAATTATCGGAACCATGAAAAGCGGTCACAGTGAAGATCCTGCCGCCCTTGACATTATCGCTCAGCAACGGTAGCGTTTGCCAATGAGATTTCTCGGGGAGCGGCAGCGGCAACGACTCGAGCTTGTGGTGTTTTTCATGCTTCATGCGTCTTCGCCACAAGCAAAAGAGAACTAAGCCCCAAGTGCACAGCCCCGCTGCGAGTGGTATCAAAGCTAGACCTACTTTTGTTTCCAATGACATGCCATGGGCTCGTTCCGAAGTAGGTATGGGCGACTCTGCCGAGAGCGTAAGATCTGATGTGGGAGAGGAAATGCTCGCTTCCAAAGTTTTTGTTGTGTAGAGAACTGACACAGTGTGTGTCGGCGGAAGTATTATGACTGCTGGTGTGGAATGGTTCGTGTAGGAAAGTGGTGTTGTGAGTGCTGCTGAAGGGGTAACAGAAGCTACTCGTGTTGAAAAGCCTGTTTGATAAGGCAATATTGATGATGTATTGGTGAACGAGCCATTGTAGCCTGGCAGGCGTCCTGTAGACGACACTATGATGGTTGGTCTGAGTTGTAGACTGGCAGTTGTTGTTGGTCTTGTTGCTGTATCATTCCTGGCAAGAGCTGACTGGGAAAAAGGTCTCATCCTCCCTAATCGTAAGCTGACTCAAGGGCGAGGTAATGGAACAAGATTGGTATTTTTACTGCTGTTGTATGTCGCTGAAATTCTTCGTAGAACACCGAGTATTCGGTCTCCTATCATGAAGTCAGTGACTATAACAGGCAGTCGTACAAGGACAGTAAGATAAGCATCCTTCTATGAATTGTCCCATCAAATGCGCAAATTCAAACACATATCACGTACGTAATTTTCAAGAGAACACAAGCTGGTCTGCAGAAATTTGGTAAAAGGGTAGAGAATGGAGGCTGCTTCTATCCGTCCTCCTTTGTATGAAATCGCTCAGTCACAACAATATTCATGCACGGTCTCAATACAGATGCGTTCACTTGACTGTTATTTTTGCGACATTTGCTTTTTGATAGCAATCGGGGTTGACGCCCCAACACCATTGGCTGTAAGGACTGACCACCATAGACCACGTGAGTCTGAGTTGTGAGTTTTAAATTTTGGTTAAGAAGACCCATGCGGGAGAGGCTGGATGGTTGCGGTGTGCGATGGCGACGGTGCTTTCTGGACATGGAGAGCAAACAGTCGTTCCTGAAAGGCGGGACGACGGGGTATGCGAAACCTAGATCACAGATTTTTATTCATAAGGTTTCGGGAGGAAGGGTTGTACTGGTAATCCATGATGCGCACTTGTTTAAAGTTGCAGCAATATGAACCTCTTACTCTGAGGCAAAGTAGACCACGAACCAAACAACTCATCCCACCAAACTGCAAAAGCTTCCAGAATTCGCCTTCGCCGTTCGGCCCGTTTGCACGCAACAAAAAAAAGTTTGGAAACGATTTGCTTTTCGGTGCCTCTCGCCTCTGATTCGCGGAAACTCTTACCGGACACATGTGTACTCGTACAACCACAGCTTCGTACACATACCCAAATCCCTGCCCCAACCACCGCTGATCCTCAGACCACCCTCCAACGCAGAGCACCAGCGCGCACACGATCTGTATTGGGAAGATGCGCTGGCAAGTGGAAATAATAGTCCAGCAAAGCTCAGAGTGGTGCAGCAATCTGTAAATGTAGAGTGTCGAGGTTAGCACCAGTATCACCTTGCTGAAGTAATATTATCCAGAGCTTATGTGTATACGTGAAGTAATTATCGAGGCCGATGCATCTCGTAAGGCTGATATGAACTCCAGTTCTGTGATTGAGAAGGGTATGTTTGCAGCTGTATAGACGGCGAAGTGTGCAGAGCAACTGTCGTTTTTCTCCGTTTAGTCAGGTGGCTGAAACGAAGAAGAACATCCAAAGTAGGCCAATGCTGGGGCAGACCCTTTGCTGAATGCAGACATGTTGAGCGCCTTTCTTTTTTTCCTTCTTTTGTTTACGAGTCGTTGGTGAGCGAACTCCGCGTTGCGCTGGAAACGTTTGGATCGCGAGAGAATGGGGGAATTGGCATGGTTCTTACTTTTATTTATTGGATGGAAAAGTCGCGATTATTGTGCGCTGTACATTACACAGAGGACAATAGAGTGGAACGGGCTGGGCTGCAATCTTGCAACTCCCTGTGGCGTTCTGGAAGGGAATTATTGTCTTGGTAGGGCCGAGAAAAAGGCGGAAGAACTTCTGAACTTGTATCGCATGCTCCTAAAATGTTTTACACTTTTAAGTTGAGACCTTTTGATCCTTCGCTGCGACATGTACGACATTCGCGAACCAACTGAAGTGTTTTGTGCTTGTGTTTTGGCGCATAGGTTCTAGACAAACGGTGCTTGACCACATCCCCAGCCTATGACGCGTCGGCAGTTGGGGGCTACCGGCAGACAAACAAGATGAATGTGGGTTCAAAATGTGGGAAAGCAATAACTTGAAATTGCACGAGCCAACATGAGGTCAGCCAAGAGGGGATGACGACAGGGCTATATCGCGGACGACTGCCAGCCCTTCGTTCCCCGAGGCTGATGTACACATGGAGAGACATAAACTGGTGTGCAGCACAAGTCTGTCTATTCGCACTTGAATTTAGCGTTTGGGTAGCGCCGACTTCTCGAAACGAGGATCCGCATGCGAAGGCGATGAGGGCCAAGATTGCCATGTCGGACAATAGGGTCCGGTTGTTTCATCGCCCCAGTTCCAAGACATGGAACCTAAATATGCCTGTTTATTTCTGGCCGAAACGAGCGGAGAAGACAAGACAAGCCATGGCATGGCATGGCATGGCATATAATATCTGGACGCTCCCCATGCGCAGAGATATTCATCAACGAAAACATAAAAAATCTATCAAAACACACATTCTTTCTATCATGATGTATTCCCCTTTTGCTGAGAAATCACCCCTGCTTCCCGTCGCAGAGCCCGCCCACGAGACCACCAAAGACCAGCGCCGCTACGCCCGCATCGAATGCGCATTATTAGTAGCGACACTCGTCCTGACAGCGCTCCAATTCCTCATCATCAACAGTGCAGACGGCTGCATACCCATAGTGCCCAATGGCCACTGCTCAGCCATAGTGGCCCAGCTCGCTGGGGGGCTGCGCACCTCCATCCTCGCCAGTCTACCAACGGCCGCCGTCCTTTTCATCATTGTGCCATTCTTAGCACAAAAAGAGCATGTCGTGGTTGCGCGATACACAATCCTCTTCTGGCATCTTGTTGGATCAACCCTAGGGGCGCTACTCCTTTAGGCGCGCCGGGTCGCGTGAATGCTTGGCAGGGCAGCCTCGACGGCTGCATTCCAGCTTTTTATTTGTCATTGCAGCGTTCCGTTTGAAAATCACCAAGACGCCGGGCGTTAATAATGGATTGAATCGTCCGACCTAAAGAAAAAACAAAGGGCACTTGTGGGATGATTGGCTTGGGTCCATCCACAAGTTTGTGTACACACATGCAGGAACATGGTTGCTTTGGACAACGTCTATGTATCATTATAACACACTTTCGCCGCATTCTGTGCGGTTACGAATAATGAAAAACAACAAAAACTCTCCTTTAACACGAGAGTCCAATAAAATAAGAGTTTCTATAACTCACTTCTATCAGGCGTTTCGATTTGTCTCTGATGTGCAATGGTAAATTCCGCCAAACTAAACGCGCGTTACTTGTCCAACGTAACGCAATACCCTCTCCACCCATCAGGCCTCAATTGCCGTATTAAGCCTGTCTACCAATAGAAGGAATGGGCATAAATATGTGCAGCATCTTCCAGCAAGAGAGACGCCAATCCGTAGTCTACACTGTGGCCCGATACGGCATCGAGCTCAAGTAGATTAAGGGGCGCCCCGCAATCAGATAGTCGAACAGCAATCGCTAGTAGTCAATTGAATGAAGAAGGGTACTCATCTACTCCGAAAAGGAATCCCAATATATGCTGACAGTCTCGTCACGTACTCCTACACCACAACACATTTACCCCACTACACCTCTCACTCCCCTCATCGCCAATCCCCTAGGCCCCACCTGCATACTTAGCGGTGTGCATAGTGGGGGAAAACAGAAGTAATGCCCACCTGCAGTGCACAACACTGGGTATGCTAGTCTAGCTCGCTGTACAGAACACCCCACCACCGCGTCACTCTGTAAAAAGAAATGACAAAGAGCGAGGTACATGGTTACGCGAAATAAAGCAATAGCGTATAAGAAGTAATGGATCAGGCAACGGTCCTGCATATGCAGTGTTCTAGTTAGTGCCAGGGGCGAAAAGAGGGAAAAGTAGTAAAACTGTATGTCATGGAATATAAGATGAAGATATAGCACAATGATACTTCTTCACTTGAGATTATAACAAGTAGAAGATGATGCAGCAGATTAACGTAGAATCTTCATAACCATGTCTTCTCCTGTTTAGGAAAATTATTCACACATGTGTGTGTGTGTGCTTTGGACTTGGTCACGCACGATAATATCTGACTAGGACCTAAACGAGGACAACCCAAAAAACAACAGCGTCACACTGAAGACTAAGAACACAACTACATGATCCATCTCATTCTCTAGAAGACTAATCAAATAAAAAAAAAGAAAGACATACGACAGCGGGTATTCGCCAGTGGTCACCCACCTGACTACTAACCTGCCGGTCAAAGGTTTATCGTGCGGCGAGCAGACGAGAGCCAGAGGTCATCTTTGCCTGTGGTCGTATGTGTCAGTTTGACAAAATATTTCTGTACATGGACATCACGCTCCAAAGCTGATTGGGACTACGACTGAAGAAACATGATTGATTTTTCGCTGAGCAAGACACTATAGAGTTCGCTACGTTCAGACATGCATGTTTATCGTCCACATTTCATCATTAAGCCATGTAGCAATGACGACTCAACGCTGTCGTCGTCATCTCCCCGCCGTCGATGTGTCCACTGCCCACCTTCAAATAATATATATCATTACGCGTGTATGCTTGCAAAAAAACAAGGAACCCTAAAACACCTTTGTAGACACAAGTATCAGGCGCAGCGATGCTACGCCAACAGTGACCTGCCGGGCTTTCAACGCCTTCCTTGTTAAGGATAAATGCTGGATTAGACGCCAAGAGTAGAAAGGCTAGCCGTTGCTTTCGTGGGTATCGTTTGTCGTTACGTCGTGAGGTAAGAATGGTTGTGAATGGACCATCCAAAGAGTAGCCAAAGGGATAGTAGTGTGGGCGACTGCACTATAAAAGGCCGCAGGGTAAGAGCTAAAAAATGTAGTCGCAAGGTGAGGGGTATCGAGAATGGCGAAGAAAAAGGTACCCAGGTTCAAGGGTTGAAATCCAGACATGGCGGATCAAAGGCAGAGATGCGAATCAAAAAAGCCAGTTACAGCGGCTTGAAGGTGGTTGCTCAGAAACGTGTCGTGGAGCTACGAGTCAAGCCGGGTCTGGGCCCCTTCTTTTGAGGGGATCCGTTGGGGGCAACAGCCAATTGTCTGGCTCCAATCTTTTCGAAGCCTTGGAGCAGGTCAATGCCGGGCTCCGACTCATCACTGTGCAGGAGATGGAAGATATCCTCATCGTCTTGCTGCTGGGACGCTGACTTTGCAGGTCCATGGAACGACTGAGGAGGGGTCAGACCGCTGTGGCCATTCTCCTTGGTTGTGTTGGGACGGGTAGATTCAGTGGTCGGAGTACCCATAGGAGGTTTTAGCACAGGAGCCTTGATAGGCGACATGTTCTTGACGGGCGACAGGTCAGGAATGTTGAGGAAGGAGGAAGCCATCTTCCAGTTGGGTGTAGGGGAGTTGGTCTTGGAACCAGTGATGTCGGCAAGGATACCACTGGTAGTGACAGCGCGTTCGAGGTGAGGGCGTTTGGCGGAGCGCTTGATGGGGCTCTCATTATAGCCAAAGTCGCCAAAGATGTCAAAAGTGCTCTCGAAACCATGACCAACAAGATTGACGTGTTCGTCATTAGGGATGTTCACAGCTGGGCTCCAGTTCTTGCTGTCAATAAAAGAAGAGTCAACCCACATGGCTAGGCTCTTGTCTGGCGAGCCGCCGACGAGCTCGCGCATCTTATTGCGGTGGTTGCGTAGGTTCGTGTTGGGAGATGCCGAGGCAGGCGGCAAGGCCGGGCGCTTGAACACGATAGCAGGGGTTAGAGGGTCGCGAATCTTATCACCTTGGCGAGGCGGTGACGAGATCATGTGAGTATTGCCGGCTTGCTTCATGTGGGACCTGGTTTTGGTGGGAGAATCGTAAGACGAACCACGGATACGAGCAATCTCTTCCTCAGCACGTCCGCGTTTGAGGCTCGGACGATCAATATCGGCTTCGGAAGTGAGCAGTGGTCCGGCCGGGTTGCCCTTGATTGCCGATGATTCAATGGATGAGTAGTAGCCACTGTCACCAAGGCCGTTGAACTTGCGTTTCCGACCACCGGAACGGCTATGCGACGGGAAGCGTGGAGCACGTGGTGGCGTGTCCTCACGAACCGACCGCGATCGGGAGACTGGAGGAGGCGGTGACGAGTGGATATCAGCCGGCGGAGGCGAGGAAGGGATTTGGCGAGGCGGCGGCATGCTTAGTGGATCCTGTCCGTCGTGTGCAGCTGGATCCGAGCATGGAATAGTGGCTTCCGAAGAAGGCAAGTCGTTTTCGTCTGGGTATTTGCTCGAGTCAAACCCCTTGGTGGAGCTCAACGGTGGAAAGCTCGTTGTGGTGGTTGGAGAAGGGCGGGGAAGATCGCTAGTGTAGACGGGAGCAAAAGACTCTGGCTGGGCTGGCCGGCGAACGGGCTTGACTTTGTGATACTGCTTCTCGAAGCCAGCGTTGATGACCCAATAGTGGCCCTTTCCTGGGTCGTCCTTGGGTCGCTCTTGCTTAGAGAAGGATTTGCTCAGGCTGAGGTTGTGGCGGATGCTGTTCTGCCATCCCGTCTCTTGCGAGTTGCGATAAAAGGCGAATGTGTCTGAGATCCACTTGTAGATCTGGGCAAGCGTCAATCGGCGGTTGGGTGCGCGCAGAATGGCCATGCCAATGAGCATGGCGTAGCTGTAGGAGGGCTTGTTTCCATCGTCTTCGACGGTGGGCATCTGGTCGGGTTCCGGTAGCGGTCCGTCGGCCTCGTCGGTTTTGATGTCTTTGACAATCTTCTGCTTCTTGGTGGAGTTTGTGGTGGCGGAAGTGGTGTTGAAGTTGGTCCGGTCTCGCAGCGGAGCGGCGGCACCCATCATGGGCGGCTTCGACGCGTGCTTGATGGGGGGTTCTGCTGGCGGCATGGTGGACAAGACGGGGCCGGCATAGTAGGCGTTCTCCTTATCCATGTGGGAGGCGGCATGGCTGGGCCAGTACTGGAGGTGGCCCGCCATCGGGTGCGCGTGGTGCTCGTGGGCGAGCTGGTGCTTCTTTGCAGGCGCGTCGGTCCGGAAGCGTTGCTCCTGGGGCGGTGGTATCTTGACCGTGTTGAGGCCCTTTTGGACGAGAGCGGTAGGGGGAGGGGAACTGGAGACTTGGCGGGACTTGCGGGGCGAGGGTTTGGCGGTGTAGGAAATGGGCGGTGCGAGAAGGGTGTTGGCGGTGTTGGACACGTCGGTGACAGAGGCTAGCGGGTCGAGATAGCGTGGATCCGAGGCGTGGGTGGGATCAGCGGCGTGGTGGGCGTGGTGAGGCTGCACAGGGTCCTGAAAAATCTGCATGGAAGGGTGTCGACGCGCTGCAGCCATGGCAAGACCAAGCTGCAAGGGCACCGACAGCCTTGTATAGGCTCTCCAGGCGCTATGACGCGTGAAGTCGCGTTCCGGGATGCAAAATGGAGGCGTCGGGCCTACTGAGCACGGTCGGTGCGGGAGCTGTTGACTGAGATTGCGCTGACGATTGCCAAGCGCGTCGTTGAAGAGGCGGTAAGGTGTATGCTGTCAATGGAGCCAGGGCGACTACCGGCGGGCATGTAGAGGGCAATTTGTGCGCGACGCTGGCGACAAAGGAGGCCGATGGGGGTAGGGCGTGGACAGTGGGCAGCCGTCTAGTCGCGTTGCGGATGGGTGAGGCAGCGGAGCAACTCGCTTGCAGGCGCTAACAAGCAACCTGTGACGACAGGAGCGTTCTGCCGGGGCCGCTGGGTGGAGCGGCGTGGCGTTGCTTTTGGGGGTGCAGACAATTCAGAGCGTCAATGGGATGCTTTGAAGCGAGCGAGCAGGACAAAGGGGGCAAAGGGGAGGGAGGGGAGGGCGAGGGGTCGGTGGAGGAGCAGGATAAGCGGGGGAAGTCGCGCAAGAAGAGGACAGCGCAAGAGCGACCGGCGGGCGGGCGGTCACTGGCTGGCTCGCTGGCTGGCTGCCTTGCCTTGTGCCTTCCTTGCTTGAGGGCAGGAAGGAGCCACTGCTGCATTACCGTGCTTGGCTACCACTGTAAACGTATCCGGGGGCCAGCAAGGCAGGAGCGACCGATGCAAGGGCCCGTAGCCAATGGACGGGTCCAAGCACGCGTTCCTTGAAGCCGACCCACGTCACGCCCCCCGTCAGTCGTCTACCAGCTCCAGGTCCATCCTCGTGCCGGCAGCCCACTAGCCAGCTGTCGCCCTCGCCGTCCGCATCCAGTCTCCGTTATCCAGACAATCAACCGTCCTGGACTCGACGTCCGCCCGGCTCGCGCTTGCGCGCTTCCGGCACCACAATGCCCACTCCCCGCGCCGGGAAACACTCGCGTTCAACGACGCGCCAGTACGACGCGCCCCGTGAAACACCCGTGCCAGTCATGCCAGCCAGCGTCGCTGCAAGCCGTCGTGCTGCTGCAAAGGGGGAGCTGCCCGTCGCAGCCTATCGTCGTCCGCACGTTGGCTCGCCGTGGCATGTTCTGATCCAGCCGCTAAGGGGGCGCATGAAACTCGACAAAGTACCCTGGCTCATAGCGCCCACCTCAGCTGCCCACTGCAGGCAGCCACAGCACAGGCGGTGCCTTGCCTGGCGACACACACCATGGGTCCAGACGCGTCTGTGTACCTGTCTACCGTCGATACTCATTTCGATCCCAACTACGCCCGCCGCACGGCTCTTTGGCTATGTCGTGATCGCATCTCTCTCGCACACAGGAGACATATCCAGTCGACAACTTGCGAGGTCCCTCGAGTGGACCGCCTTGGCCTAGTGCGCGCTCCATTTCATGCCGGCTTCATGCGAGTCCAACTTCGCTACCATGCCCTCCGCCATGCACCCCACTCAACTGCCGTCTTTGTAGTTACGGTATGGACATATACATGTACCGAACAACTATCCTATCTTGCTCGCTGCCGCTGCTTCGATAAGCCTGCTATCCATGGTTCCAGTCATTGTTCCCTTGGGCTTGCCCTGCCTTGATTTGAAGCCCGACGCTAGCCAGTTGTCAAAAAACGTCTGTGGTTCTTTTAATAACCCCCTTTAAGCGAAAGACTCTTTCCCATCAGATGGATCACGATCCACCGGACCTCTCTCCGATGATTGCCGGCGTGGGGCCAGCGGCTCATCATGCTGATCACTGGCCTGCCCGCTCTCCAGTCCGACTCTTTTCACAACGTCCACCTTCTGGCACCTACCCTCCGCGGCCAGGTACGACCAAATTCTAATCCGCTCCCGAGCCGCTTATTTCCCTCTCGGGCCTAGATTTTTCCTTCACGTCACTAATCATATTTTTTTCTGTCGACGTCATTTTTTCTGATTGGCGACTGAGTATCCTGCCCGGCTTATCCTGGTCCGACAGTAGGTAAGCCTCGCCCGATGAGGTATATCTCTTCTTAGGGCTATCCTTGCCTCGAGTTCCCCTCCTAGAGAGCAAGAGTAATGTAGACATGTCACACGTCGATTGTACAAGCATATTCCTTGGCAACGACTATGTCAACTGGAGCAAAAATTGAAGGTTTCGTATTCCAACGACATTATACGTGCATCAACATACATCCGGCGTGCCTAGACACCCCAACGGCTCACGCGCGTAACATCATTGCCTAGAAGCCAAACTTTGATACTAAAAACAAAATTCTCTTACTTTGTCAAATCACTTCTGCAAATACGACAATGGTGCGAGTCAGAATAACGCGAGTCGAACGGGTTCTAGACCACACAAAACCAACGGCCACAAGAACACAATGGAGAACGCCAGAGCACATTTGGGCGTCATTCACACATGATAACGAGAAAATGTTTTCTGGGTATATGCGATTACTCTGAAGCCATACCAAAGCGTGAAACTATCCTTGATCTATCGCCCCTTTGTTGCATGTAAAAAAGAACCGTGACTGAGCTCATTTCCTCGTAATGGCGCTTTCATGCCAAAGAGAAAAAAATCTCCCATAATCGTGTGCCCCCTTCTATACGTATGGAAATAAAGATAAACCCCCAACAAAGCGAGAACTCAGTCTTTTATTTTTGGACAATCAACGGCACATCCTTTTCTTTCCGCTGGAGAATCCCAATTGCTATTTTTTTCTTTACTTCCGTGACCCAATTCTGAGTCCAGGCACGCCCTTCAGGCCCATCTTGCCGACCGTCGACTTCTCGAGCATAGGCGGCTCGGGGCACCCCATTGTGAAGGCATAGTCGTTGGCCAGGCGGACCAACTCAGTCGTGTTCAGCTGCAGCTTCTTGAGAAAGGTCTTGTTGTATCCAAGGAATGCCTGATACGCCTTCGACTTGGACACCTCGTCTACGTCCACAAACGCTCGCTCAATGTTGGCCTGGTATGCAGGTAGTCGCGAAACGATGTCGACAGGGTAGGGCTGGATTGGCAGGGTCTTGTTCACTCTGGGGAAAAAGGATTCCTGCTCAAAGAGGATGATGACGGCGCGTCCATCCTTGCCTGCACGCGCGGTACGGCCGACACGGTGAACGTATTGTTCGGTGCTCGAAGGAAGACCCACTTGGATGACTAGACCAACATTGGGGAAGTCCATGCCACGACCAACCACGTCGGATGCAAACAGTATTCCGCTTGACGCTTCTTTGAAATCCTTGGTCGTCTTGGTTCGAGCCGGTTGAGACATGCGGCTGTGCAGCTCAAACAGCCTAAACTGAGGCAGTGCGTTCCGGTACAGGTCGTAAAGTAGTCCTACGCCGTTTGCTGTTGTGCCAAATACAATGGCTTTGAAATCAGTAGGGTTTTGGTTGTATTCCTCTTCGATCAATGCCGACAGTGCTGGAAACGTTTGGCTGACGGTAGGAACCGTGATAAAGAATTGCGGGACTCGCTCGTGCGTGGGTACTTCATTCGGATCCACTGTGGACAGATGTGTGTAGCCAGGGAACAAGACAATATTGGCGATATCAAGGACTTCTTTGGGAAGCGTCGCAGAGAAGCACATTCCCTGCCAGCCGTCGCTCTTTGGCGGGATGCGCCTCAAGATCTTCTTGACTGCAGGTGCAAATCCCGCATCCAGCATCTGATCCGCTTCGTCCAGGACCACCGTCTTCAAGTGAGAGAACTTCTCGCGGACTTCCTCTTCACCTAGAATGTCGTCGAGCCTTCCAGGTGTGGCTACCAGAACAGTAGGGTTGCCATTCATAAAAGCCTTTAGATTAGATGCACGCGAGGTACCGCCAAACGCAGTGTGGCACTCCATCTTCTGCGGTAGGCATGCAGTCACACCGTTACACTCTTTGGCGATTTGCAGAGCCAGCTCGCGGGTTGGGCAGATGACAAGAATAGCAACCTTGCCTCTCGGGGGCATGTTGCCGGCCAGGAGGTTCTGGATAGCGGGGAGCAGAAAAGCCACAGTCTTACCTGTTCCCGTCTTTGCTTGGACCACGCAGTCGGATGACAGTGACGGTAGTTCAGTCAGGACCTTTTGCTGAACAGGAGACATGTATCTATGCTCGTTAGCTGAGTCTCTTAAACCTGCATGTGCAGCAAGGGGCTAGCTTCCGCTTCGCCGGGTATCCTGCTTACTCAAAGCCCATCTTGTCCAAGCCATCAAGCAATCCCTGGTGTAACCTGTCCTTCAACTCGGAAAACGGCTTCGGTGCCGCATCACCTGCCATCGTGCTGTACATTTGCCGCACATCGACACCAGCATCGAAATTTGGCTGTGTATCTTCCATCTTCGGGCGCTTGGGCTGCTGCGCCATTTTCGAGCGAGGAGTAGACATTCCGGATGTTGCTGCACCGCCATTTGCACGATCTCCGCCACCGCCGCCGCCGCCTCCTCCTCTACCGCGGGGCCACTTGCGCTTAGGTGGTGGGGGCATGTTCGAGAATCGCTGCGTTCTTTGTGGCGTGTGATGTCTGTTGCAGAAGGTGAAGGGGGTTGTTGAAATGCAGCTAAGTCTTGTATGAGTTACTGGGCACAAGCGCGAGGGAACGAGGCGAGCAAGAACGACCGGGCGCAATGGACGAGGTCCTAAAACTTGTTCTATTATCTTCATTCGTTACATACACGATAGGTCTTTCGTAGAAGACTAGAGAAAGCACGGAGATAGTGGGGGTTGCGAGAGTGTAATTGTTGGATCACGAGCCTGAAGGTTGTATGCGATGCAACCAAAAAAAAGTTCAGTGCACGACGTCAGTCCGTGCTTCAACCGCGACTGCACTGAGTCAGCCATTTACCATGCTTTCACAGCAAAATGCTTCACAGAATCAGATGCCCATCGTGAGTTTCTTGTTGCACGTGGGAAAATGTTGCTCCTTGTATTCAGGTATAATGAAATGGTATAACAGGAGGAACAATTCAATCTAACAAGATTTGCTACCTTAAAAAACCCTGAGGTACTCACCGTCCTCGTTCTCATCCTCGTCCTCAGACCAGCCAAGCACGTCGGCAGCTTCGTCTGGCGATATCTTCATGAACTCAACTTCAAAGGGCTCATCGTCCCACCAATCCGAAGCCAACAGATTTCGATATTCTTCAATCAGGCGATTAAAGTCAAACGACCACCGGCTAATAATAGGCTGCGAATCTACTATCACGAAATTGATGCGTATTTCTTCGCGAAAGGTTCTCTGTAGCAGATGCAAAAGCCTCAAAAGCTGTTTCTTGTTCACATCTGGAGTCGTGTTTGCAGCGTGCCAATCACCCGCGTTCCAGTCTGGAGCTGTGGCATCGTCTAGAATCAGTCGTACTTCCAGCTCTCCGCGAGCATGACGAGGATAACGCATCCTCTCTATTGTCCTTTCCAAAAAAGTCCTCAGGGCACGTCGCTGCTCATCAGATGCTGGGTATTGCGGGCATGTTTCCGGATATTGGGCAAATGGTGTTCGTCGTGTCGGTTCAACCTTCGAGGAATGCGGGCCATTGGCTATCTTCCTATACATATGGGCATGAAATTCCGGATCAAGAAAACGGTCTATGCACATGTCAGTTATGAAGGCGTAGGAATCTTGAGCGCGCTGCCAGTCTTGGCGGTCGTCTGGTACCGATTGGTTGTCTGTAAGCCAGGTCTCGCTGAGACTATACGCCTCTGCCATCAAGTTTAGCAGTCTGGGTAACCTCAAGATATCTATAAAATAGAACCATATGATCGCTTTTTCTGATCGATCGAGTGCAAACAACGTTCGGGGAGCGATTTCTTTCATGCGGTGGTCAATGTGTGCAATACAGGAGTCATACTCATAAGATCGCCAGGATCCATAATCAACTAGAAGTATTCGTTTTTGTACAGGGCGCGCTGCCTGCTCAGCTATCAGCGAATATATATCCAAGGGAAGTCTTGAAAATGTGGCGTCCGGGTTGCCGCGAAGAAGAGCGGAAGGCCTTCTTCCACGGCGGCGGCGATCGCCTCTGGGTTTTGTGACTTTGGAGTTTGTGCCTTTGGAATTTGAGTTCCTGGTCCTTATGACCTTGAATTTTGTGGCTTTGGGCTCTCTGGCTTTGGACTCTGCCTTCTTGGACTTTGTCACTTTTTATTTTGTAGCTTTGGATTTCGCAGCTTTGGAATTAGTGGCTTTGGATTTCGTGACTCTGTCATTCGTGTCTTTGGGCTCTGTAGCCTTTGACTTTGTATTCTTCGAAGCATTTTCTGAACCATTCTTGCGTGCCTGCGCTCTAGTTGTAACCATGGAGGTGACTGTGATGGATATTTTACTGATTGTAGTTGTAATCGGATGTATGATGTGAACTTGAGGTGGGCATGCCATATTTTTATGCCTCTGAAGCCAGGGCAATACAATGTCGTGTTTAAACAGGGAGGATCAGAACAATAGCTTTGTTGAATACAATGTTTGTTATGATGGTAGATGGAGTTGAGATTCACCTGGAGTAATCAGCATTGTGTGCTGTTGTTCTTGAACTGGATGCCGGATTTTGACGACGAAAGCGGTTGTTTTAGGAGTAGAAACACTCGAAAAGGCGCACTGAAAACTCTCAACTGTCTTTTGTGCGCGCGACGTGTAAATAGGGATTGAATGCCATGTCTCCTAAAATGGACGTCACGATGGTACTTCAATGAAACGGTCCATTGACTGTCGGAGAGTTTCCAGGAAGTCTGGTAACGAATCACTCCCATCTGCTGCCTCTCCGAGGTACAAGAGCCCTGTTTGACATTCGCCGTAGATGCGTCTCATCAAATTAACCTGCTGGTTCCGCTCGGGTATATCGTCCTGGTTGATGCAGATGCCGTCTGCCCAGATGGCGATCCGTCTGTTAGAACTTCGTGCACGAATGCGCTCCAGGGCGGAGTATAGATTGGCTGTGACTGGAAAAGAAGCGCCATCTACCAACATGCTGTGCGACAGAGTGGGACAGCCCCAGAAGGACGAGAGACAGTCATATGTTGGATGTTCATCTAGGTTGCGATGGGCAAGGCTGCCAGATAACTGCTCGTCTTCTGCACCGGCATCGAGGTAGATTATCCGAAAGTGCGAGGCGCTTTCCAGACTGCGGAATTGAAAAGAGGCCATGAACAAGTGTGGTGGCGATGAAAAAGAAGTATGGGCGAGGCTGAGGAAGGTACCATCTCAACATGTATGTTGGGCACCTACCTCGTTGAAAACTACCGCCAGTTCGAGGCTCTGCTCTGACCGCTAACAACCCGAATGTGTAGTGATCACACAGCTTATTTAGTTTACGGGTGAGGCAACCAATGAGAGCATACTATCGATCGCCCTCTGTATCTCCATGCAGCCGCCAGCACCTGGGCGCCAGCACCACCTCCCTCAGCCTTGCGATGCATGGCAAACGACTATTGGCTGTGAAGAATTGAAAACTCTGCATTAGAATTTTGGAGACTTGGAAAATGCCTAAGGTTACTCGTTCAAACATTTTTGTGACATTTGTCAAGGTTGTCTATTACTAGAAGTGAGCAGGCGGTGCTGAGGACTAGCTGAGACAAGCACATGGCCTGTACAAAATACTCGGGTGTAACAGCATGTGGAGTAATAGTAGTATGTAATAGTAACTATAGATTACTTAACAAACGTCCCTGTTCCGGTATCAATGAATCTACACTATAACCGACGATAGTAGTAGAAGAGGAAAGAATGCTAAATATAAGAACCCGACAACCCATGCAAACAACAGCTAGCGAGAAGGACTACTACAGACAAAACCCCTCCATCTCTAGAAAACCACGCGCAAGCAGCATTTTCATCGAGCTCCAGACCAAGGAAGCTGTGCTTAGCATAAGAAGAGAATTCGATTAGGTTCAATTACAAAAGAATAAAAAGGGTAAACGAGCTATCATAAGAAGGGCATCAGTCTTTACAACTCTTCATAGCCGGCATATCAAGCAACCAGACGAACCCCCACAGCCGCGCTCGTGCCTCAGTCAAAGTCGTCCAGAGCGTATAGTTGACCGCCGCCCGATTCAAGCCACGACCTGAGAAGAATCGCGCAAGAGCGAAAGCGCGTGAGGGCAAAGGGTAGCAATTTCGAATGTCTGGGTCGGGCATTGCTTCTGGGTATTCGATCCGGGAGCGCCGGAGAAGCTCTGCGGCGCTCATTCTTGGTGCATCTGTGAGTGTCCACCATAGGAGCCTGCTTAAAGGTTGGCGTCCTTCCACCAAAGCTGCGTTGAAAGCGTCTTGGTCGGGTAAGGAAATTTGGATGAACTTCAGATAGGATAGCAGTGCCCGCACCACGTCGTTGGCCCGGCAGTCGGCAACTTGCTTGCTGTCTATCCAGATGCGCGATGAATGGTAGGGATGGTGGACTTCTCGTACATTGCCCAAGTCGCCTAACAGCCACTGCGATTCGTTTTGCACAAAGATGTTTGGTGGCTTCACGTCGTCGTGACAATAGCCAGAATCGTGGAACACCGATAAGTTCTCGAGCAAGTGGTTGAATGCTGGTCGGTACAATGCGTCGATATCTCGGTATGGTTTGAGCTGCGGGTCCGCAGAGAGCTTACTGGCGAGCGTAAGGAGGCTCCCGCCCTTCACAAGTGGGGTGACTAAGTGCCATTCCTCTGGGCTGTCTGGCAAAGCGGACGCCATGAAATGTGCTTTGATAGGAAGGAAGCCCTTGTACTTTGCCTTGGTGTTCCAGTTGTCGTCGGCTCTGCTAGTATTACCAGAAATCGAGCCTCCAAAATGAAGGGATGCAGGTATCTCGGTGGGCCATCGGGAAGTTGGGTAGTTGGCAGGAGCGCAATTCCGGAATGGACTTTGCACTGTATCATAAGTCTTGATGACGGAATCGCGATAAATAAACACCTTTCCTTCCCAACCCTGTCCCAGCGCTTTCCAGTCCTGTCGGTTGGCTAGAAGTTCAGTTTGAAACTGCAAATCCTGGCTATCTGGTCTCCAAAAGCGTGTGTATAGATCTGTGTCAGTCGAGTTGAAGCTGGTTGCGATGTATTTTTGTCGAAGGGCTTCTCGGCTGACAAAAAGCATATATTGCTGGTACAAGAGCGCGACTATAAACAGAGTGAGGGCTAAACGATAGCGTGAGCGATAGATTAATCGCCCACGGGGAGATCTAAAGCCAATAATAAGATAACCCATGGATATTGATGTGAGATAGGACGACTGGCATGCGCTGAAGCCTAGGACTTGGACAAAGAGATGCGTCCTCCGCGTTTCTGAGAAACATCAGCAAGCGCAATCCCCTTTGAAGACCTGCTGGATAGTCATTGCCAGATGGACCTGATTTGGGGCTGCAGCTTGGCACAAGGTGACGTGCTGGCCCAAACTGGTTCCATACTACCAAAACGAGTGGATATTATCCGCTTGGACGGCATCTCGGAACCCACAGCCACGCTCAGAGCACTTATTATACCTTCAGGCGCCGGGCTTGTGACGTTTGTATCTGATCCTGAACCACTTGATGGTGAGAACTGGGTCCCTGGAAACAAGGAAACACAGAGTTGGAACAGCGACTCAGCCACAACAACATAGCCAGTTTGCCTTGTGGCGCTGCCATGATAAGAAGTTGATCGTATTGCGCCAGTGGGCCTTATTACCGAGGTCCGTCAAGGTGCTAAGGGCTACGACTCGCTAGAATCAGATGGTAAATGCAGTCTACAAGTTTTCTAAGAGTCTGGGCATGCGCTATCGTCGCTGGTGGTATTGGAGTGCCTTGGTGTCGTGAGATAAAGGAGCTAGGGTGACGTCAAGGATGTGCTGGTGGGCGGCCCCACAGTCGTCTACCCAGCTGTGGGCGTCCCATCTGAGCAACTTCTCAGGTGCCGCCTTACCGTAGAAGCTTTGCCGTTAGATCCCGCATCCTTGCACAACAAATCGCAATCATGACTACTGAGGCTCGCTCCGTCGAAAACAGAACACAGCTAATCGCGCACTTTGACGACTACAAGTAATGCAGTGGCCTTCAATTGCTACAGGCAACGGACTAACGCCTTAGTCAGGTCCCGCGATGCGCAAAGCGACGGATGGTCCAAACTATGGGAAAAGGATGAAGCGCACTTGTGGGATCGTGGCCGACCTTCGCCTGCATTACAGGCTTTTCTAGACAGTCATCCTTACCGAGAAACACTGTTCCGCGAAAAAGGAGCCCGTCCACTCAAGGCATTTGTACCTGTATGCCAAACCCCGCTTTCGATGAGAAACACCAATGGAACGAAAGTATCTAAACTCCCATAGGGCTGCGGAAAGGGCCATGATGTAGCACTCCTAGCGCGCTATGGTTTTCAGGTATGGGGTCTTGAGGTGTCCCAAACAGCAGTGGAAACAGCGAATCAAAATATAAGCGCCCAGCTCGAAGCCTCCAGTAATCATGGTACTGCTGATGTGATCCTTGGCGACTTCTTTCAGAAAGGCTACGAGTCCCAGTTTGGATCAGACTTCCAAGGTTTCGACTTCATCTATGATTACACAGTAAGCTGCACGATGCCTAGTTGCAACTACGTTTGCAAAGCATATAACACGGGCTGATCATACTAGTTTCTCTGCGCCTTACTCCCAGAGATGCGCAAAGACTGGGCTGGACGCATCAAAGGCCTTCTGTCGCCGACCGGTGTGCTGGTGTGTCTAGAGTTTCCCATGTGGAAGCCCCTCAAGGCACAAGGCCCGCCATGGGGCCTGAATGGCGTGCACTGGAACTTGTTGGCTGATGGTGGAGACGGTACCGTTGATGAGTCTGGCAAGCTTATTGGTGTCGGCAAGAATCAGGGCAGCTTTGAAAGGGTAGTGTACTGGAAGCCGCCGGAGTCGTTTGAGCAAAGTCGTGGAGAAGACATGATCAGTGTATGGAAGCTGAAGCAGTAGAACGTAACGACTGCCAATTCAGAAAGGAAACAGACGACGCCATGTCCTCAACACACTCACAAATGGACGAGAAAATACTGATTCAATCTTATGGTGTTTGGCTATAAGCAATGTGAGCGGGGGGGGGGGGGGGAAATGCACGGGCTTTGGAAAAAAAATGAGGGCCACCCTGGGAAAAAAACATGCACAAAACATCTACGGTTGGAGAAAAAAACGCCCAAAACCCAAAAAAGAAAATGGTCACTACGGGG